>CASBWL010000241.1:0-52000 GCA_949130495.1 Sambucus nigra
ATCCAAACAAAAATTGCCCAAAAATACAAATACGCTCTTACCCATTTCAAAAACTTATTATCCCACGAACACCATTTCAATCATTGACACCAAACCCAAATACATTTCCCACCACTTTGTTCATATATAAAATATAAATATATAAGCTATCCCTGGATAATAAAAGCACCCATGCCGCATCAAATACCTACTTCAACGGGTTCCTCTTTGTTAAGATTCAATTCATCATTTTCCTCTTTGATCTCATTCTTCATAGTTTCATTTAAAATCATTTCATGTACCTTCAAATTTTCTTCATTTTCGGACACTGCCAACTCATCTTTTTTATCAGTCGCGCCATCTTTTTTCGCAATCATAGCATTTTTTTCATTCTCCTCCATAACCAACCCCTCATTTTTATAGGCACTCCATCTTTTTTCTCAATGATATCATTTTCTTTATTTTCAATATGCACATCCACTTTGCCTCAATCTTAGATTTTTCCACATACGTGGGCATGAGTTCCTTATTCTCAATAGCAACTTCATTTTGGTTGGTTTCTTTGAGATTCTTATTTTCTCCTTCTTTTGGCATGACCTCCTCATCTTTCTTGAAGTTTGACACATTCACCTCATTTGAGCAACAATAGTTGTTTTTCTCCATCTAAGCTCTCTAAACTCACAAAGAACAATAAGAAAATGTTGGCCAAAGGGATATGTAGAATCGATGTGCATAGGCTTATTTATAAAAACAGTTATCCCTTTTGCATTCTCTTAACTTTAATACATATCAAAATAGTTAGCCCTTTTGTATTCTCTTAACTTTAATGCATATGGGTTGAAAACCAACAAGTTAACGTTTGAGAGAAATGTAAGATTTGGAAAGCCAAAAGGTTATTCGTAATTGAGTGAATCGCTTTATTTTGCGGGAATGACTATAGACGTCTTAGTGGGCACTCTTTTTTATCAGGGGCGTTATATATTTTTTTAATTAATTCAATCATATATTATTTGACAATTGATTAAATATAACTTTTATTATGAAGACATTACAGTTGTTTTACTAACATTAGACGCTATTTACTAACGGCTAGTTTTAAACCCTGCACGATGCATAGATGGAAATATGAAGAAATGTAGTTTAATTTTTTCCTGGCTATGGTTAAAATATTCTTTAATATTAAACAGTTCATTGAATTTCTTATAAAAACTTTATAATGATATTGCTTTGTAGTTTTTATTTCAGAATTAAATCTCATTTAAATATTAGAATTTGATAAACTTGGCTACATATCGTGTGGCCTGCATACTAGTATTTACTATTTTGAGACTCAAAATATGTGCCCTAAGTGCACAAATTATTATTTTCCTTATAAGGTAAATTTCAATTACAACTATTTTTTTTTCCAAAAAGATTACCACAAATTTATGACTACATTCTGAAAATACGTGAAGATAAAATTGAAATATCCTATGTACACTAATCAAATTCTTAAACCCCAAAAGATACCAACAAGTATAATAAGCCGAAGAAGATAATATTTTACTGTATTTTGGAAGTGAGACACAATAAACAAACATTAAATTCATACAATATAGAATGGGAGCATTATATTTCCCTTTCATAAATTCATGGGTTTTGATATGTACCTTGTTTGTATGAGACTTGTGAATAAAGATACCACTTGTACATATCAGCTAGTTTCGTATAAATATACTGCTTTCGCCAAAAACAATATGGCAACTAAAAAAATTGAGTTTTTAGACTCGTTAGGAATTATAATTGGAAAATAAACCGTCGACAAAGAGTAATTAGACTCGTTGTTATCAAATTCGTGTCAAAATCACCTTCATGTAACAACCCTCACTTTTGGAGACGATTAAATTCCATAATTAATTATAAATTCGAATTTGGGAAATTTACCTAAATAGTAATTTTGGGGATTTTCGAGGATTAAATTATTTTCGAGGGATGTTGTGATTATTTTTGGGACTATATAGGTCGAAGTATTTTAATTATATGTCGTCGTTGAGAAAAGCGACACGAGGCAAGATTTTTAAATGGAAAATCGCATTTATTTGTTTTGGGTTGGAATAGTGATTTGTGGTCAAATACCTCAGATGGGAATTTTGACTGCGCCGTGAGTCTCGGAATGTCCGAGATAGTCGAAAAAGAGTGTCCGATTCTCGAAAATGAGTTTCGGGTAATTTTAGAGGTAAAAGTAACTCGTAATTGGGTAAACGAGTCGTTTTTGGGTTTTAAGGGGTATAACCCTTTTTCTTCTTATATAAAGAGGGGGATAGGGAGAAAAGAAGAAAGAAAGAAAGAAAAGAGAGAGAAGAGAGAGAGGAAGGAGAAAGAGGAGAAGAAAATGGAGATCTCGGGCCAACTCCGTCGGATTCGACTCGAGAACGTCGGATTTTATCCACAAGGCAAGTGTTTACTTGCTTTATTTATCTTTTTGCATAAATTTCTCATACCGTAGGTTGGTATAAACAAACCCTAAAGGTTTTGGGGTGGGTTATCGTGGATAAAAACGGGTTTTGGGGAGTTAAAACAATTAAACCCCAATAATATTTTAATTTGTGGAACTTAGGTTTTAACCTAAATTAGTTGGTGATTTTGGGTTCTAGGATGTTTAGAACCCTTAATATATGTGGATTTGTAGTTGGTTGAGGTTGCAGGATGTTGGGTGAGGCGACAAAAGCTTGGGATAAGCTTTAATGGCTGAAATCGTCTCGGAGAAGATGATGAATAGTAACCCATCACCTTAGGGGGCCTTTTTGGCTAGGAAAAGAATTGATTTAGCTTTCGGCCAAAACACGAAAGTTGTAGATCTTTTCGATACGGTCGCGTGCGCTCTGATCGTGTATTCTTTTTATTTTTCTACGATTTGATAAGATTTTTACAAGATGACAGCTCCGGGTTGAAATCATCAACTCGGAAATCAAATCGGGAATTGGAAAAATTACGGCTAGAATTATTTCCGTAGATGTTCGGGATAATTTTTGGGGTAGTTTAGAAACCCCGATAATGAATTTGGGTTGTTGGTTAAGGGAATTGAGGAATTTTAATTTGGGAGACCTGGCGTGACCGGTCGACCGCGCCCTAAGGCCGGTCGATCGCGTCAAGGAGAAAGGGCCTACTGCTTTGTTTCGTATGCTTATTTGCAACCCGCGATCGACCGGGGGTCCAGGGGCGGTCGACCGGTGCCCTGTTTTCAGCCCAAGATTTTGGAGATTAGGATTACTTCTCCTTTTTGAGTTTAAAGTTTAAGGGCCTTCCAAATTAGAGTATTATGGAAGGTTATGTCCTAAAGGACTTGAGGAATTGGGAATTTATATATGTGTATATTCACTTAGAGTGAATTGGTATAATTGGAGATATCCAAATGAATCCGTATATGGGATTTAAGTATGTATTACTTATTAAAGTAAGAAAATACTTTGGGTTTAGTATCATGCTTATATGAATGCATGATTATGATTCCTGGAGGGAATCTTTGGTATTATTGGTCATCGCTAGATGATATAGGCCATTATGGCCGTTTATATATTCTTGGAGGACTATATGGTATGTATATATACTATGTGAATAAAGTATATATATATGATATGATGAAATGATTTTGAAAATATAAAATTGAATATTTTCAAAATGGAAAGATAAATGATTTTCATAATTGATAAATTATGGTTACACACCTCCCTAAATCGCTATCATAAGGGAAGTTGCGGGCGTTGTGGTGAAGCCTTCCTGGCTATTGAGGAGGTTGGATATAGTCCCTAGGCCATATGGGCGGTTATTTGTTTTTCTGCGTTGGTTAGGGGATTCTGGGTGTGGTCCTGACTTTCCCGCACTCAATATGGCCGCTTCCCATCGTTGGTAGGTTCCTAGGTTTTCTTGTATAGATAGGCCCTGGAAGATGATAGCCATTTAGGGGCGCGTCCAGTGGGGAAATCCGGAGGGGTGGTCTTAGATTTATTAAAGCAATTCATGATAATGGATTGGCTTTAATTACATTTCCTGGATATAGGAAGGGAAATGGGATAAAGGTTTGGCTTCGGTAACGCTCCCGGATGGAAGAAGGGATGTGGACGCATATGATATGATCAAAGCATTTTCATGATAATGAAAATGGGTTTGGGTACATTTCCTGAGTATAAAAAGGGAAATGGGATGATATAAAACGGAAAAGCATTTTTATGATAATAAAATTGGCTTTTAAAAGTATATGATTTGTTAAATCAATTCATGATAATGAATTGGTTTTATATTTACATTTCCTGAGTATAAAAAGGGAAATGGGAAGTTTTAAGAAAAATGAAAGTATTGATAAATACTTGATATATGAAGCCTCAGTCCGGGAGATAGATCCGGATGGTTATGGTAAAATATGATAATATATATATGGATGAATCGAGTATCGAGGGTCTAATGGATCCCGATGATCGACCTTGCTGCATAGTAGTGTATCGGGGGGGTTCCTTGTTTTGATTTCGCTTTGCGAGACACCCCACGCACGAATATGGCATAGTGTTGAGACTGGGGAAAAGTTTAACCCTTACTTCTCTAATATTATAAATGGATATGATATATATATGTATTTATATATCTTTATGTACTGAGGGACTGGAGGATCTCGACTATCGACCGTGCCGCGTAGTAGTGTATCGGGGGGGTTCCTTGTCTGGATTTCGCTTTACGAGACACCCCACGCACGAACATGGCATAGCGTTGAGACTGGGGTGAAGTTTAGCTCTCGTACATTTCTTGGATTATATAGGGTTGATAGTGGTTGGGTGATAGACTAGTCAAGGAGGGTAGCTTGACTAGGATGTTTAGAGGGATGCACTAGGAGTGCACTATTAGTGGAGAGGTGAGGGGTATCTCATGGGAGTGCGATACCAAACTAAAATATGAGATAAAACCTTTTTCAAAATAATAAGGCATTTATGCCCTTGCAAAATATTTTCAAAACTCGGGCTCTGACCCGTTTATCTAGTTTTCCTTTCTTGCTATATTATATATATATATATATATATATATATATATATATATATATATATATATATATATATAGGTGTCTAGACACAGGGACGCCTGGATGACATATCTTTCGAGTCAGACGTCAGCTGCAGCAGTTGTGGATGCGTGCAGGTTTTTGATAGCCGCTTCCATCCTCGTACTCTAGATAGGAGGTACTGTATAAATATTCGGGCCAATGGTCCAATTGGATTTATTTATTCTTTTAGTACATCATTCGATATGGTTGTATAATTTGAACCGAGTGTTCGGTTATTTTATTTTATTTCATTTTCATTTCAGTTCATTTACGCATTAACTTGTGGATGTTTTATTTTAATCGTTAAAAAGAGTAGTTAAGTAAAAGTTTTTAACGCTCGCCTAATAGGATATTAGTAATTACATGGATTTTCGACAGTGATGCTAAGAATGATCCATATGTGACTCGTGTTTTAATTTGATATAGGAGTGATCGCCCGGTATCCCATTAGGCGGGTTGTTACACTTCACTAAACCCAAACTCACTAAGCCTTCGGTATTTTACATATCGTGTCCTATCAGGTTTGTATTTTATTTGGACCACGTTCATATCATTTTGTTACGGGTCATATCATGTAGTTATAGTAAAAAATTAATCAAAACTTCAGTCGATAAGTTGTCGTGTGTTGCAGATCCATCAATTAGGAATCCGATTTGGTCATGGCTCCACCCAAACCAGTTAAAAAAGTGATAGGATAATGTCTTGGGAACGGGTGGTATCTCAATATGCTTCTCCTACTATTAACGCAACATGGTTCACACATCAAAATAATAAAAATCAGTGCACGTTTGTTTCAAGTTCCACACTATAAAACATTCCAAAAACACCTTAATATGAAGTGTGACGCAACAATTTCTCAGTTAATCTCAGCAACAAGTCAGAAGTAAAGGAGTTAGTTTTCAAACATCTAACAACAATTTGAAAGGGGGTAATATCTCATCAAACTACCCAAAATGAAATGAAGGAGAAGTTACACATATCATATCACATTATCTTGAATTATACTAATCAGATAGAAAATGTATGAAATAAGGAAATATCATAATGATGGCTTTATATCAAAAAATATATTTGTGACATACCATAACTATCAAAAAACAATTTATTTTGTTTCAAATTTAGGTAAAGTTAAATAAATATGTGTTATTTCTCTTTCAAAATACCATACAAACACTAAATGAAAAACAATTTTTGACAGCCATTGGTTTTCTTAAGGCTCATAATATTTTTGGCTCTAATTTCACATATATATTTATCTTAATTTATAAGTTATGATAGACCAAACAGAATTTGTTTAGTATTAATATTATTGTACTTATTTTAAATTTCCAATTCGCCCATTTAATTTGATCTAATTATAAAATTAGGCATGATCAACGGAAATAATGGAATAAAAAATGATCGAAAATTGAAGCTTCATATCTGTATTCCAATGATATATGGATAGATCCATTTGACCTATTTGATTAAAAAGAGGAATGCTATAGGAACCGGCTAAATGCATCGGAATAGCCCCACCGGCTGATGTGGCTAACTGAGTTGGCAAGAACCCATGCAAGTAAATAAGCCTAAACCAAGAGAAATGTTTCTTGCATGGCCTGATGATGATGTTTATCCAAACAACAACTTCCATTTGGGAATTAAAAACACATCCAAGTCATTAATTTTTTGTTTGTAAAATATAACTTTCAAGTTAAAAAAAAACAGTACAATCAAAAATCATAAATACACGTTATATATCAATATATGTAACAAAACATATGTTAAAATTATGTTTTAAAATTAGATAAGACAAGACACGAAATCATTTTTTTTACTTTACAAAAACCAATTAAAAAGTTACACAATGCGATTATGAATCATCTAGTTTTTAACAAACAAGATCACGATCCAAATAAAAAAGCGAGCGCGGATCCGCATCATTTAATGGATCTGGGTTGGCACCACAAATAGGTTTTAAAACTTTTTTTATTCTGATTATCACTCCTTTTTTAATAGTTGTTTGATAAAAAAATCTTTTGCTTCTGTAAAAATTGTTTTTTACTGTTACAAACATCTTTTTGCTAAAAAAAATGTTTTTTCTTTTGTTTTTGTTGAGTCGTGTCATATGTGTCGGTTGAGATATGCTGACATGACGTGTTCGATTGGTAATTGTCTTATGAACGTGGGGTCACGCCAGCGATAATAACCAGTGTCACGATCGCCACTATACATTTTTTAAAAATACATATAGTTGTTGCCTTCTAAAAAAAGAGGAAAATGCAGTTTTAACGAAAACCAAACAAAAATAAATAAAAAATATTTTCAGCAAAATACATTTTTTTAACTAGTTTAAACACAAAAAATAGTTCTTAAACTAAAAAAAACTGCTTGACCGAAACATAAAAACACGTTTTTTATCAAAGTAAAAAAAGTTTGACCCAAGAAAAACATGTTTGAAACATGTCAACATCAAATTATATGTGTCGATCGCGACACTGGTTATTGTTTGCGGATCGCAACACGTGATGTTAGTGTATGGCAACTGACACAAATTACACGACACGGCACGGCATGACAAAAACAAAAGAAAAACATTTTTTTAGCAAAAATCGGTCTTATGAATAAAAAACGATTTTGACAAATATAATAGGTTTTTTTTAAAGAAAATAGCGTTTCTTAAACTAGTTTTAACACAAAAATTAGTTTTTAGGGAGAAAAAAAGAACAACTTTATCGAAAATAAATAAAAAACAGTTTTTATCAAACTAAAAAAATGTTTTAAAATCGATTTGTTAGTACCACTACCGCGATCCCACATCCATTAAATGATGCGGATCCGCGCCGGCGACAATAACCGCTGCCTACAACACGAACATCTCTAAATGAAAAATGGCATAATAAGAACTCTTATTTAGGCAAAAAATATATATTTTGTATTGTGTCGTATTTTAATTAGTTCGTGCTCATCTAAATAAAAATAAGAATTTGTGTTACCGTGTTTCATTTTTAATTGGTCGTGTTAGTGTTAGGTACAAAAATGTGAAGG
Source organism: Sambucus nigra (assembly GCA_949130495.1). Classification (NCBI taxonomy): domain Eukaryota; kingdom Viridiplantae; phylum Streptophyta; class Magnoliopsida; order Dipsacales; family Adoxaceae; genus Sambucus; species Sambucus nigra. The sequence goes on from CASBWL010000241.1 coordinate 8,072, forward strand.
TCATGTTCTGTTTTAATTGGTTCGTAACAGTGTTAGATAAATAAAAAATGTATATTTCGTATTGTGTTGCATTTTATTTGATTCATGCTCATGTTTAAAAAAATAGGAATTGATGTTGTCTCGTGTTATTTTTAAATGGTCGTGTCTGTGTTGGGTAAATAAAAATGAAGGTCGTATTCTAATTTAATTTGTTCGAGATCGTGTTAGATAAATAAAATAAAAATCTTATTGTGTCATATTTTAATTGAGTCTTCTTCATATTTAGAGATTAATTTATAATATTTTAAAATTATTTATCTGAAATTAAATGAAAATTAGAAAAACAGAGAAAATATTAGTTATGATTAAAATTTTGTCCATTAAACTCCAATCAATTCAACAAGATAAATAAAGAAGATAAATTATTATGACAAATCATCTTGTTCTAAATTGAAGTGGCATGCCATGTCAGCCAGTTGAGTTAGGCGGTAAGCTTCTGCCATATATACTTAAAGCAATTTCTCTAAATGAAAAATATCTCAAATATTTTTTTATACAATATAAAATTTCAACTCAAAACTATTTTTTTTCCTTGGTAGATTGTGAAAAAAAATTAATTATGCATTACGTAATTTAATTCAGACATTAGTAAAAGAATGACTACACGCAGATTGCATCGTTATTAAAAAAAGTTTCCAAAAAAGAAATAAAGCTTAAAAAATACAAACCAAATAAATCTTGAGTCAGAGAGAAAGTTTTTTAACATGTAGTAAATTCATGTAATATTAGAGAATGGGAACACAGATTCATAACATCCATGTATTGAAACAGATCCAAACAAAAATTGCCCAAAAATAGTAATATGCACTTACCCATTTCAAAAATTTATTATCCCACGAACACCATTTCAATCATTGACACCAAACCCAAATACATTTCCAACCATGTTATTCATATATAAAATAAAATTATATAAGCAAGACTTGGATAATAGAAGCACCCATGCCGCATCAAATACCGACTTCAACGGGTTCCTCTTTGTTAAGATTCAATTCATCATTTTCCTCTTTGATCTCATTCATCATAGTTTCATTTCCAATCATTTCATCTACCTTCAAATTCTCTTCATTTTCGGACACTGCCAACTTATCTTTTTTATCAGTCGCGCCATCTTTTCTCCCAATCATAGCATTTTTTTCATTCTCCTCCATAACCAACACCTCATTTTTTATAGGCACTCCATCTTTTTTCTCAATGATTTCATTTTCTTTATTTTCAATATGCACATCCTCTTTTGCCTCAATCTTAGATTTTTCCTCATACGTGGGCATGAGTTCCTTATTCTCAATAGCAACTTCATTTTGGTTGGTTTCTTTGAGACTCTTATTTTCCCCTTCTTTTGGCATGACCTCCTCATCTATCTTGAAGTTTGACACATTCACCTCATTTGAACGACAATAGTTTTTTTTCTCCATCTAAGCTCTCTAAGCTCACAAAGAACAATAATAAAATGTTGGCCAAAGGGATATGTAGAATCGATGTGCGTAGGCTTATTTATAAAAACAGTTAGCCCTTTTGCATTCTCTTAACTTTAATACATATCAAAATAGTTAGCCCTTTTGCATTCTCTTAACTTTAATTCATATGGGTGGAAAACCAACAAGTTAACATTTGAGAGAAATGTAAGATTTGGAAAGCCAAAAGGTTATTCGTAATTGAGTAAATCGCTTTATTTTGAAGCGGGAATGACTATAGACGTCTTAGTGGGCACTCTTTTTTATCAGGGGCGCTATATATTTTTTTAATTAATTCAATCATATATTATTTTACAATTGATTAAATATAACTTTTATTATGAAGACATTACAGTTGTTTTACTAACTTTAGACGCTATTTACTAATGACTAGTTTTAAACCCTGCGCGATGCATGGATGGAAATATGAAGAAATGTAGTTTCATTTTTTCATGGCCATGGTAAAAATAATCTTTAATATTAAACAGTTCATTGAATTTCTTATAAAAACATTGTAATGATATTGTTTTTTAGTTTTTATTTCAGAATTAAATATCATTTAAATCTTAGAATTTTATAAACTTGGCTACGCATCGTGTGGCCGTCATACTTGTATTTACTATTTTGAGACTCACAATATGTGCCCTAAGTGCACAAATTATTATTTTCCTTATAGGGTAAATTTCAATTACAACTAATATTTTTTCCAAAAAGATTACAACAAATTTATGTCTACATTATGAAAATATGTGAAGATAAAATTGAAATATCCTATGTACACAAATGAAATTCTTAAACCCCAAAAGATACCAACAAGTATAATAAGCCGAAGAAGATAATATTTTACTGTATTTTGGAAGTGAGACTCAATAAACAAACATTAAATTAATACAATATAGAATGGAAGCGTTATATTTCTCTTTCATAAAGTCATGGGTTTTTATATGTACCTTGTTTGTATGAGACATGTGAATAAAGATACCACTTGTACATATCAGCTATTTTCGTATAAATGTACTGTTTTCGCCAAAAAGAATATGGCAACTACAAAAATTGAGTTTTTAAACTCGTTAGGAATTATATTTGGAAAATAAACCGTCGACAAAGAGTAATTAGACTCGTTGTTAGCAAATTCGTGTCAAAATAACCTTCACTAAGTCGAAACTCACTAAGCCTTCGGTATTTTACATATCATGTCCTACAAGGTTCGTATTTTGTTTGGACCATGCTCATATCACTTTGTTACGGGCATATCATGTAGTTATAGTAAAAAATTAATCAAAACTTGATTCGATAAGTTGTCGTCTGTTGCAGATCCATCAATTAGTAATCCGATTTGGTCATGGCTCCACCCAAACCAGTTTAAAAAGTGATAGGATAATGTCTCGGGAACGGGTGGTATCTCAATATGCTTCTCCTACTATTAAGGCAACATGGTTCACACATCAAAATAATAAAAATTAATGTACGTTTGTTTTAAGGTCCACACTATAAAACATTCCAAAAACATCTTAATATGATGTGTGACGCAACAATTTCTCAGTTAATCTCAGCAACAAGTCAGAAGTAAAGGAGTTAGTTTTCAAACATCTAACAACAATTGAAAGGGTGTAATATCTCATCAAACTATCCAAAATGAAATGAAGGAGAAGTTACACATATCATATCACATTATCTTTAATTATACAAATCAGATAGAAAAAGTACGAATTAAGGAAATATCAGAATGATGGCTTTGTATTAAAAAATATATTTGTGACATAGCATAACTATCAGAAAACAATTAATTTCATTTCAAATTATGTAAAGTTTTTGACAACCCTTGGTTTTCTTAAGGCTCATTATATTTTTGGCTCTAATTTCACATATATATTTATCTTAACTTGTAAGTTTTGTTAGCCCAAATAGAATTTGTTTAGTATTAATATTATTGTACTTATTTTAAATTTCCAATTCACCCATTTAATTTGATCTAATTATAAAATTGGGCTTGATCAATGGAAATAATGGAATAAAAAATGATCGAAAAGTGAAGCTTCATATCTGTATTCCAATGATATATGGATAGATCCATTTGACCTATTTGATTAAAAAGAGGAATGCTATAGGAACTGGCTAAATGCATCGGAATACTCCCACCGGCTGATGTGGCTAACTGAGTTGGCAAGCACCCATGCAAGTAAATAAGCCTAAACCAAGAGAAATGTTTCTTGCGTGGCCTGATGATGATGTTTATCCAAACAACAACTTCCATTTGGGAGTTAAAAACACATCCAAGTCATTAATTTTTTGTTTGTAATATATAACTTTCAAGTTAAAAAAACCAGTACAATCAAAAATCATAAATACACGTTATATATAAATATATGTAACAAAACATATGTTAAAATTATGTTTTAAAATTATATAATACAAGACACGAAATCATTTTTTTTACTTAACACAAACCAATTAAAAAGTTACACAATGCGATTATGAATCATCTAGTTTTTAACAAACAAGATCACGATCCAAATAAAAAAGCGAGCGCGGATCCGCATCATTTAATGGATCTGGGTTCGCGCCACAAATCCATTTTAAAACTTTTTTCATTTTGATTATCACTGCTTTTTTAAAAGTTGTTTGATAAAAAAATATTTTGCTACTGCCAATATTTTTTTTTATTGTTACAAACATCTTTTTGCTAAAAACAATGTTTTTTCTTTTGTTTTTGTTGTGTCGTGTCATATGTGTCGGTTGAGATATGCTGACATGACATGACGTGTTCGATTGATAATAAACAGTGTCACGACCGCCACTATACATTTTTTAAAAATACATATAGTTGTTGCCTTCTAAAAAAAAGAGGAAAATGCAGTTTTAACAAAAACCAAACAGAAATAAATAAAAAATATTTTCAGGAAAATACATTTTTTTAACTAGTTTAAACACAAAAAATTGTTCTTAACCAAAAAAAAAACAGCTTGACCGAAACATAAAAACACATTTTTTATCAATGTAAAAAAAGTTTGAACCAAGAAAAACAAGTTTGAAGCAACACGTGATTTTAGCGTATCGCAACCGACACAAATGACACGACATGACAAAAACAAAAGAAAAATATTTTTTTAGCAAAAATTGTTCTTATGAATAAAAAACAATTTTGACAAAAATAAAAGATTTTTTTAAAGAAAATAGTGTTTCTTAAACTAGTTTTAACACAAAAAATAGATTTTAGGGAGAAAAAAAGAAAACTTCATCGAAAATAAATAAATAACAGTTTTTATCAAAATAAAAAAAAATGTTTTAAAATCAATTTGTTAGTGCCACTACCGCGATCCCACATCCATTAAATGATGCGGATCCGCGCCGGCGACAATGATCGTTGCCTACAACACGAACATGTCTAAATGAAAAATTGCGTAATGGGAACTCTTATTTAGGCAAAAAATATATATTTTGTATTGTGTCGTATTTTAATTGGTTCGTGCTCATCTAAATAAAAATAAGAATTTGTGTTACCGTGTTTCATTTTTAATTGGTCGTCTTAGTGTTAGGTACAAAAATGTGGAGGTCATGTTCTGTTTTAATTGGTTCGTAACAGTGTTAGATAAATAAAAAATGTATATTTCATATTGTGTTGCATTTTATTTGATTCAAGCACATGGTTAGAAAAAAAGGAATTGATGTGGTCTCGTGTTATTTTTAAATGGTCTTGTTTGTGTGTTGGTAAATAAAAATGAAGGTCATATTCTAATTTAATTGGTTCGAGATTGTGTTAGATAAATAAAATAAAAATCTTATTGTGTCATATTTTAATTGAGTCTTCTTCATATTTAGACATTAATTTATAATATTTTAAAATTATTTATTTGAAATTAAAATGAAAATTATAATAGCAGAGAAAATATTTGTTATAATTAAAATTTTGTCCGTTAAACTCCAACCAATCCAACAAGATAAATAAAGAAGATACATTATTACGACAAATCAGCTTCTTCAAAATTGAAGTGGCATGTCGTGTCAGCCAGTTGAGTTAGGCAGTAAGCTTTTGCCAGTACATAAAGAATTTCTCTAAAGGTAAAATATCACAAATATTTTTTATTCATTATAAAATTTCATCTCAAAACTATTTTTTATCCTCGGTAGATTGTGAAAAAATATTAATTCTGCATTACGTAATTTGATTCAAACGTTAGTATAGGAATAACTACAGGCAGATTGCATCATTATTAAAAAAAAATTCCAACAAAGAAATAAAGCTTAAAAAACACAAACCAAACAAACCTTGACGCAGAGAGAATGTTATTAACATGTAGTAAATTCATGTAATATTAGAAAATGGGAACACAGATTCATAACATCCATGTATTGAAACAGATCCAAACAAACGTAGCCCAAAAATACAAATATGCTCTTACCCATTTCAAAGACTTATTATCCCACGAACACCATTTCACTCATTGGCACCAAACCCAAATACATTTCCCACCACTTTATTCATATATAAAATATAAATATATAAGCTAGGCTTGGATAATAGAACCCATGCCGCATCAAATACCGACTTCGACGGGTTCCTCTTTGTTAAGATTCAATTCATCATTTTCCTCTTTTATCTCATTCTTCATAGTTTCATTTTCAATCGTTTCATCTACCTTCAAATTTTCTTTATTTTCGGACACAGCCAACTCATCTTTTTTATCAGTCGCGCCATCTTTTTTCCCAACCATAGCATTTTTTTCATTCTCCTCCATTACCAACTTCTCATTTTTTATAGGCACTCCATCTTTTTTCTCTATCATTTCATTTTCTTCATTTTCAATATGCACATCCTCTTTTGCCTCAATCTTAGATTTTTCGTCATACATGGGCCTGAGTTCCTTATTCTCAACATGCAAGTTGTCTTTTATCTCAATAGCAACTTCATTTTCGTTGGTTTCTTTGAGATTATTATTTTCTCCTTCATTTGGCATTACCTCCTCATCTATGTTGAAGTTTGACACATTCACCTCATTTCAACGACAATACTTATTTTTCTCCATCTAAGCTCTCTAAACTCACAAAAAACAATAATAAAATGTTGGCCCAAGGGATATGTAGAATTGATGTGCGTAGACTTATTTACAAAAATAGTTAGCCCTTTTGCATTCACTTAACTTCAATGCATATCGAAATAGTTAGCCCTTTTGCATTCTCTTAACTTTAATGCATATGGGTGGAAAACCAACAAGTTAACGTTTGAGAGAAATGTAAGATTTGAAAAGCCAAAAGGTTATTCATAATTGAGTAAATCGCTTTATTTTGAAGCGGGAATAACAATGGACGTCTTAGTTGGCACTCTTTTTTATCAGGGGCATTATATATATTTTTTATTGATTCACTCCTATGTTATTTGACAATTGATTAAATATAACTTTTATTATCGGGACATTACAGTTATTTTACTAACTTTTGACGCTATTTACTAACGACTAGTTTTAAACCCGACGCGATGCACGGATGGAAATATGAAGAAATGTAGTTTCATTTTTTTCATGGCCATGGTTAGAAGATTCTTTAATATTAAACTGTTCATTGAATTTCTTATAAAAACTTTGTAATGATATTGCTTTTTAGTTTTTATTTCAGAATAAATTTTCATTTAAATCTTAGAATTTGAAAAACTTGGCTACGTATCGTGTGGCCTGCATACTAGTATTTACTATTTTGAGACTCAAAATATGTTCCCTAAGTGCACAAATTATTATTTTCCTTATAGGGTAAATTTCAATTACAACTAATTTTTTTTCCAAAAATATTAGCGCAAATTTATGTCTACATTATGAAAATACGTGAAGATAAAATTGAAATATCCTATCTACACTAATGAAATTCTTAAACCCCAAAAGATACCAACAAGTATAATAAGCCGAAGAAGATAATATTTTACTGTATTTTTGAAGTGAGACTCAATAAACAAACATTAAATCATACAATATAGAATGGGAGCGTTATATTTCTCTTTCATAAAGTCGTGGGTTTTGATATGTACCTTGTTTGTATGGGACTTGTGAATAAAGATACCACTTGTACATATTAGCTAGTTTCTTATAAATGTACTGTTTTCGCCAAAAAAATATGGCAACTACAAATATTGATTTATTAGACTCTTTAGTAATTATATTTGGAAAATAAACCGTCGACAAAGAGTAATTAGACTCGTTGTTAGCAAATTCGTGTCAAAATCACCTTCACTAAGTCCAGACTCGCCAATCCTTCGGTATTTTAGATATCATGTCCTATCAGGTTTGTATTTTGTTTGGACCATGTTCATGTCCTTTTGTTACGGGTCATATCATGTAGTTATAGTAAAAAATTAATCAAAACTTGATTTGATAAGTTATCGTCTGTTACAGATCCATCAATTAGGAATCTGATTTGGTCATGGCTCCACCCAAACCGGTTAAAAAGGTGATAGGATAATGTCTTGGGAACGGGTGGTATCTCAATATTCTTCTCCTACTATTATGGCGACATGGTTCACACATCAAAATAAAAAAAATTAGTGTACATTTGTTTTAATTTCCACACTATAAAACATTCCAAAAACACCTTAATATGAAGTGTGACGCAACAATTTCTCAGTTAATCTCAGCAACATGTCAGAAGTAAAGGAGTTATTTTTCAAACATCTAACAACAATTTGAAAGGGTGTAATATCTCATCAAACGGTAACAACCCACCCTTTTTGGAGACGATTAAATTCCATAATTAATTTTAAATTGGAATTTGGGAAATTTCCCTAAATAGTAATTTTTGGGATTTTCGAGGATTAAATGATTTTCGAAGGATGTTGTGATTATTTTTTGGACTATATAGGTCGAAATATTTTAATTATATTTCTCCGTTGAGTAAAGCAACACGAGGTAAGATTTTAATTAGAAAACCCGCATAAAATTATTTTGGGTTGTGTAACAACCCATGTTTTTGAACGACTATTTTATATTATTTTGCCCGTTGGGATAATGTTATAAAATAGGGGATGTTGGAGTAAATATTGTTGCCCGTAATATTAAGGGATAATATTTACTATGTTTGTCTATTTACCGTTATGAGAAGGTAAATAGTATTATATGGTGTATTACTGCGTCGTTATATGTGAAACGACGGTCATGACCTATATATAAGATTGGGTAAAATTTATGTAATAACATGAAATTGGAACACAAAAATAGTTCACACTTTCCCGAATTCCAAAATAGGGTGTGCGGTTGTTTTTATAATAGTTGCGTTAGTAGAAATAAGTACCCCGTTGTAATTTTTGAGATTCGGGCATTTTTAAGGATTATGACTCAAATTAATGGTTCCGAGTCATTTTAGTGGTGTATTTACATTTAAATGTGGGGATTTATATTTTGAGACCCGTATAAGTTTCCCCCACCCCCTTTTCTTTCTTCATTTGTGAGAGAAACAAAAGGAGAGAGAGAAGAAGAGAGAGTTGGGAGAAATGGAGAGAAAGAGAGAGAATGGGAGATTTGGGCCGGATTCCGTCGCCACCAGGAGGTGATCAGAGACTACGAACCTCGAGGCAAGTTTCTTACTTGCTAGATATTGATTTAATGTGATAAATTTGCATGTATAGTTAATTTTGGAGGTTTAAACCGAATGGGTTTTTTGATTGATTTTGGTGTTAAATCCTTAAATCTTGTAGATTGTATGGTTTGGGGTTGTTATATGGGTTTATTTTGGTGTATAATTGTTGGGGTAGTGTTATTAGTGAAGGGGAATGAAGGAAGTAGAGGATTTTGGGTTTTTAGGGTTCGGTTTTAGCTTTGAAGAAGAAGGGTTTTCGTGGATCTGATAGGTGCGGTCGACCGCGATCCAAGGACCGGTCGACCGGTCATGCCAATACGAGCTTACTGCTTTCTTTGGTATGCAAAATCTTTAAGGGCGGTCGACCGCGGTCCCCTTATCGGTCGACCGGTCCCCTATTTTTCACCCTAATTTTCTTTAGTCTCTTCTAGCTTCTTTAATTTATGATAGGACCTTAGAAACCTTTCTTTGGGAAGTACTTAAGAGTCCTAGAGGGTTGTTATGGGAAGACTAATGTCCTAGGATAAATGGGAGGTTTATGTTTACCCCGAGGGCTAGTTGTTTAGGTTAATGTCCGTATAGAATTGGAAATTAACCGAAAGAGAAAAATTGGAGATAAAATGTGAAAGTTGAGACTCTTGGGAGATACTCCTTGAGGATTATGGTACTTTGGGTCTTAACTAGATGATATGTAATATTAACGAGTAAGTACAAATGATTTTGAGAATGTAAAAGTGGAAGTTTTCAAAAGGAAACGTAATGATTTTTCATAAGTGTTAACTTATGGTTACACACCTCCCTAAATCGCTATCATAAGGGAAGTTGCGTACGTGTGGTGAAGCCCCCTGACTAATGAATGCAGGGTGGATATAGTCCCTAGGCCATATGGGCATTTGTTATACTGCGCTAGGTAGGAGATTCTGGGTGTGGTCTTGGCTTTCCCGCAGGCAATATGGCCGCTTCCGGACGTTGGTAGGTTCCGAGGTTGTCTTGTATAGTTAGGCCCTAGAAGATGATAGCCATTTAAGGGTGCGTCCAGTGGGGAAACCCGGAGGGACGGTCTTAGATTATTAAAACAATTCATGATAATGAATTGGCTTTAATTACATTTCCTGGATGGAAGAAGGGAAATGGGATATATGGTACAAAAGTATTTTTATGCTAATAAAAATGACTTTTGATTTACACTTCCTGGATGGAAGAAGGGAAGTGGGATTTTATGAAAAAGGTTAAAGCATTTTATGGTAATAAAACTTTCTTTAAAAATGTATTCTTCCTGGATGGAAGAAAGGAAAGAAAATTGGTAAAGAAATTGTATAAATGAGATTGATTGGTAAACATTTGATAAAATGTTGTACCATTTATGTATATCCCTATGAAAGAAATATGAATGATACATAAGAGTTATGAGATTGAAATGGTAAACATTTGATAAAGTGTGGTACCATTTATATATATTCCTAAAGAAAGAATTAGGAATTCTGCTTTTAGATGGTACATGGTTTTACTTTTATTTTCGTGAGTAATTGTATATGATTATGCACACACTTATATGTATATTAATTATGTGCTTAGGGTCTAATGGATCTCAATGATCGACCTTGCCTAAGTATTTGTGTATCAGGGGGGTTCCTTGTTTGGATTTCTCTTTGCGAGACACCCCACGCACGAATAGGGCAGAGTGTTGAGACTGGGGATAAGTTAGCCCTTAGTACTTGGGTTAACTAGATCACCTCACGATATCGCGCTAGGTTGCTGCTAGATTGAGAGGTGAGATTTATATTATGCTATATGCGAGCGTATTACATGCTTAACTATCATGCATTTTAGTCGCATGGGGATCATATCAAACCGGGTCCTGACCCGTGTCTATTTCTTTGTTTCTGCACATACTCTTTGCCGTTACAAGTTCTCTACCGCATGGACACCAGTATTTACATTTCCATTCCTATTGTCATGGAGCTACATCATAATGTGGATGTTGTAGGTTGCTTGTATTAGACGCTTCTTTCTATTGTACTCCAGTAATGTCTAGTATATTTTATTCGGGCGTGTTTTGCCCAAGGTATTGCATTCATTCATTATATTGTAAATATTGAACTATAATACTCGATGTACAATTTGTATTGGTCTGTTCACCGACTGATATTTATATTATTGTCATTTTTTTTATTCATCGATTTTTGATATCCACTGTTTTCACAAATGGGATTGTCTAAGGGTTTCTCTTTTATTTACTAAATTTTCTAAATCGATAGTCCGTTTTCTAAAATGATTGGTGCTTATCTCATACTATTATGTTAATCGATAGTGATGCTGAGAATGGACCATCTATGATTCATGTGATTATTAGAGTATTGGGCTGGCTACCTATTATTTTAGTAGGCGGGTTGTCACAGGTTGAAATAGTGATTTGCGGTCAAGTACCTCGGATGAAAATTTCGGCTGCGCCATGAGTCTCGGAATGTCCGAGATAGTCGGAAAACAGTGTCCGATTGTCAAAAATGAGTTTCGGATAATTTTAGAGGTAAAAGTAACTCGTAATTGGGTAAACGAGTCGTTTTTGGGTTTTAAGGGGTATAACCCTTTTTCTTCTTATATAAAGAGGGGGATAGGGAGAAAAGGAGAAAGAAATAAGAGAAAAGAGAGAGAAGAGAGAGAGGAGGAAGAAAAGAGGAGAAAAGGGGGAGATTCCGACCAGCCTCCGCGGGGATTCAGCTCGAGGACGTCAGATTTTATCCACGAGGCAAGTGTTTACTTGCTTTATTTATTTTTAAGCATAAATATCTCATATCATTGTTGGTATAACAAACCATAACGATTTTGGGTTGGGTTTTCGTGGATAAAACGGGTTTTCGAAAGTTAAAGCGAATAAACCCCTAAAATTTGATAATTGGAGAAATTTAGAAATTAATTGAAATTAATTGAGGGTTTAGGGTTCTAGGATGTTTAGAACCCTTAATATACGTGTATTTGTAGTTGGTTGAGGTTGTAGGTCATTGGGTGAGGCGAAAAAAGCATGGGAGAAGCTTTAATGGCTGAAACAGCTTCTCGGGGAAGAAGCTGCTCGCCATGATCGATCGATCGATCATGGGGACTCGATCGATCGAACCATCGATCGATCGACGGCCAAGGTCGATCGATCGACCCCTGTTGAAAGAGGAAATTTTTTCTAGGATGTTTCGGATGGGTTAGATTCCAATTCATCTTGTTTTGAGGTTAATTATGCGATAAAATAAATGGCCTTTTAGGACTGTATGGTCCTTTAATTAAGGGGATTTAGGAGGCTAGGGTGAGGGTTTTAATGTATAACCCTTAAATGATATTTTCGAGGAAAATAGAATAATTGATGAGTTAAGAGTTTGGGATTCCTAAAATAGGGTGGGGACCCCTAAATGATTAATTGGTCTACGTGTAGTCTTTGGGTTCTTGGAAATGAAATCCCTAACCCACTATATTTAAGGTTGTTCGGGTGAGATAAGTCCCGAGGACATTTCTAGTAGGCACATAGTCCTATATAATTATGCGCATAGAAAGCATAATTATATCTAAGACCGTTAAGTGTATCCTAGCAGATAATTAGGATAATTTGGGGATGTAGATATATGTATATTCACTTAGAGTGAATTGGTAAAATTTGAGACATCCAATAAAGTCCTTAAAGATGATTAAGGTATTTATTAGTTTTGAAAGTAAGTAAATACTTTAGGTTTAGTGTCATGCTTATATGGATGCATGATTATGATTCCTTGAGGGAATCTTTGGGATTAATGATCATCGATAGATGGTTTGGAAAATATTGCCATTCTTATATATTCAGGGAGGAATATATGGTATATGTATATACTATGTGATTAAAGTATAAATATGATATGACGTAACTGATTTTGAAAATATAAAAATGAATATTTTCAAAATGGAAAAGAAAACATTTTCATAATTAATAAATATGGATTACACACCTCGCTAAATCACTGTCATAAGGGAAGTTGCGCGCGTGAGGTGAAGCCCCCTAGCTAATGAATGTAGGGTGGATATAGTCCTATAGGCCATATGAGCGATTATTTGTACTGCGCTGCTTAGGTAACTCTGGTGTGGTCATGACTATCCCGCAGGCATATGGCCGCTTCCCGACGTTGGTAGGTTCCAAGGTTGTCTTGTATAGATAGGCCCTGGATGATGATAGCCATTTAGGGGCGCGTCCAGTGGGGAAACCCGTAGGGGCGGTCTTAGTTTTATTAAAGCAATTTATGATAATAAATTGGCTTTAATTTACATTTCCTGAGTAAAAAAAGCTAAATGGGATAAAGATTTTGGCTTCGGTAACACTCCCGGATGGAAGAAGGGATGTGGAAGCATATGATATGATCAAAGCATTTTCATGATAATGAAAATGGCTTTGGGTACATTTCCTGAGTGTAAAAAGGGAAATGGGATGATTTAAAACGGAAAGGTATTTTTGTGATAATAAAACTGGCTTTTAAAAAGGTATACGATATGGTAAAACAATTCATGCTAATGAATTGGCTTTTAAATATATTTCCTAGATTTAAGAAGGGAAATAGAAAGTTTTGACATGAGTATAGAATACAACTCAGTCCGGGAGGGAGATCTGGATGTGTATTATAAAGATGATATTAAAATTGGTAAACCTCAGTCCGGGAGATATTATCCGGATGTATATGGTAAAACGTATATAATAGTTGAATGTGGCCTGTATATATACATATGTATATATTTGTACTTTAGATGGTTTGCTATGGGCCTAATGGATCTCTACCATTCACCCTGCCAAGTAGTAGTGTATCGGGGGGGTTCCTTGTTTTGATTTCACTTTGCGAGACACCCCACGCACGAACTTAGTGCAGTGTTGAGAATGGAGGGAAGTTTAGCCCTTAGAACTTGGACTATCGAGGGTAGATAGTAGCTGGGTGATTAGACTAGTTAGGCGGGGTAGATTGACTAGGATGTGTTGTTAGGGTGCGTTAGGTGTGCACTATTATAGGAGAGGTGAGGGCTATCTCACGGGAGTACGATACCAATTTAAATATGAGATAAAACTATTTTTCTAATATCTAGCATTTATGCACTTGCAAAATATTTTCAAATTCGGGCTCTGACCCATTTATATACTTTTCCTTTCTTGTTATATTATATATATATATATAGGTGTCCAGACACAGGGATGCCTGGATGACACTTCCTTCGAGTCAGACGTCTGCTGCAGCAACTGTGGATGCGTGCAGGTTTTTGATAGACGCTTTTATCCTTGTAATCTATATAGGAGGTATTGTGTAAATATTCGGGCCAATGGTCCAACTATTTTTATGTATTCTTTGAACGTCATTCGATATCGTTGTATAATTTGAACCGAGTGTTCGGTTATTTTATTTCATTTCAGTTTCATTTACGTATAAACTGTGTGGATGTTTTAATTATCTTCACTTAAAAAGAGTAGTTAAGTTAAATTTTAACGCTCACCTAATAGGATATTAGTAATTAAATGGATTTTCGACTGTTATGCTAAGAATGATCCATATGTGACTCCTATTTTAATTTGATATAGGAGTGATCGCCCCGTATCCCGTTAGGCGGTTTGTTACAGATGGTATCAGGGCATCAGGTTATAGCGTCCTTAGGAATCTGTGCGGACGTACTATGCTTTCAGCGTTGCTCTCGATTCGATATAGATCCCCGGGATTAGGATTGTTGATTTCTCTTGTGAGACTTCGTTCTACTGCCATTGCACCATAACATAAGATTTATAGTAATCCTTTGCGTGCTCATTCTAGGATCGTGTGCCGATCAAAGAAGGACGACCAAGGAGGGCCTCGGGGAGGACAGCAGGAGGCGAGGGTTAACTGGGGAAACTGGTAGAAGTCGGGGGATTAGGACCGCTGTAGAGGTCACTCCCTTTATGGCAATTATTAAGGATTGTTGCAACGACTACTAAAGTATAGGTTATGAGCATACAAGTACTGCCATGGTAGAAAGTGGTACTCAAGTTGAACTACCTCATGGAGATAATTGTTCAAAAAAAGGTCTTTGATAGGGACCGTACGTTAAAACTGGGGTTGTGCTAAGTGAGCGTGGCACTACCTAGTGGAAGTAGAAGGCTCGGGAGCTTCAGCTTAAGAGTAGGGTATGGAAATACCCAGATGTGAAAATTTAAGGACAATTTTCACTTGTAGGGAGAATGTGGGTGTGTTCAGGTGCCCCTGAGTGGACATCCACATGGGGAGATTTGTTGGAACCGGTACTGGAGTTTCCTTTTAACGAAGAAGTTAAGAGGATTAGTAAGGTGATTGTAAGGAGTAAGGTTATAGAGTCTGATGGTGTTGACAACTTTATCATGGTCAGGAAGACCACTGGTTGAAATGGTAATGTGGAGTGCGGAGCCACACGGTCAGCTCTTCCCGGTAGGAATAAAGGACAAGGTTAGGGTGCCCAGACGGGGCCTAGAGTAAGAAATTCTAGTAAGAAGTATGGCGAGATGAAGTTGTGGTGTTTGTTGTCCTTAGGATCGTGTGTGTAAATTGAGTTGTGTCGGTCTCGATAACATAATAATGTAGGCTTATGTGTTTTTCGCGGTAGAGGAATTTTATTTTCTTTCGGTCGTCATAGAGGTGGGTGTTTATATTTTGTATATATTGTATAAGATTATGGTATTATCGGAGCGATAGCCGGCTAATGATGGCAAGACTATCGTGTCCATAGTTCCTGGAGGGAACAGGTTATTGTTGCGATATCTCTCCTGGATACCGGTTTTAGTATGCCTTTATTGATATCGGTAAATGGAACCTCGATGAGCAGAGGCTCTATTTTTATGTTGTGAGTGTGTGGCGACCTTATCGATATGATTTAAGGCCCACAGGATTATTGTTGAACTGTAAGATTAAGCTCATTATTGATTGCGCAAGGACTTAAATTGAGTGCGAGCGCAGGGTGGTATGACTTTTAGTTAGAGATAGGAGTTCAGACCACCTTTTTGTTGGATTAGGGGATAGGGATATCCCGGTTTCACACTCTAACTAGGATTACTACAAATCCTAAAACCTCAAGGGAAAGATACTAACCTAATGGTTCCCAACCATACACTATGCGACTACCACAATCATAAAGTGACCCTAATACGTCACTTAATACCCATCCTCTAAAATGCCTCTTGGCATGGATTTCAACCTTATATAATACGCGGTATATAAAACCATCTTACCAAGGTGCCCATACACCTTTCCAACTTGTGCATATCTGCACAAACATTACGAACGTCTGACACGTAACAATCTCTCCCAATAAGGGTCTCATTTCCTCGGTGTAATACTCACCTATGGGTCCTCCCAACCCGCGAATTTCAATTCTCCTAACCTCGGCGCTGCTAACTCTAGCGAACCTATATCCTAAAAATGCTACGATATATGCGTTACCCTACCTACGCAAAACTAATATAATCCTAAGTATGTCCCTAGTACCCAAGGCCTCTCTCAACTCCCGACAATTGCTTGGTTTCATGCGTGGGACGTCTCGCCAAGGAAAAAATCCAAACAAGGAACCCTCCCGTTACACTACTCCCTAGCGTAGTCGGTCATCGAGATATAGCGACCCAAGGCACATAAGCGGGACGTCCTAAATCCTACTAGGCTAGCCTATGAACACATTCCTATTATCTTATCCTTCCGCCCATACAGAAGGAAACCTAGCTAATCAAAGTGCCTACTCTCTGTAGGAACACTTCTTATATCATACTGATCACAGATTTCCCGCAAATTTGCCTTCTTATTAAGGCAGGGATAGTATGTAATAACACGCCTAATGGGATACCAGGCGATCACTCCAATATTAAATTAAAACAGGAGTCTCATATGGATCATTCTTAGCATCACTGTCGAAAATCCATTTTATTACTAATAACTTATTAGGCCGGTGTCAAAATTTTAACTTTACTACTCTTTATAACAACAATAAATAAAACATCCACACAGTTTATGCGTAAATGAAACTGAAATGAAATAAAGTAACCGAACAATCGGTCAAAATATACAACCATATCGAATGCTGTACTGAAAGAATAACTAAATGCAATTGAGCCATTGGCTCGAATGTTTATACAGTACCTCCTATCTAGAGTACAACGATGGAAGCGGCCATCAAAAACCTGCACGCATCCACAGCTACTGCAGCTGACGTCTGACTCAAAAGAATTTCAATCCAGGCGTCCCTGTGTTTGGATACCTATATATATATAATATATAGAAAGAAAGGAGAGTAGATAAACGGGTCAGAGCCCGAATTTTGAAAATATTTCGCAAGTGCATAAATGCTTTATTTTTAGAAAAATAGTTTTATCTCATATTTAAATTGGTATCGCACTCCCATGAGATACCCCTCACCTCTCCTCTAACAGTGCACTCCTCGCGCATCCCTCTAAACATCCTAGTCAAGCAACCCTGCTAAACTAATCTAATACCCAACCCATATCTACCCTGGATAGTCCAACAGATGTGCTAAGGGCTAAACTTCACTCTAGTCTCGACGCTATGCCATGTTCGTGCATGGGGTGTCTCGTGAAGCGATATCCAAACAAGGAACGCCCCCGATACACTACTATGCGGCAAGGTCGATCGTCGAGATCCGCCAGTCCCTCAGTACAGAAAGATATATATAATATATATATACCACAAACATTTATAATATTAGAGAACTAAGGATTAAACTTCTCCCCAGTCTCAACACAGTGCCATATTCGTGCGTGGGGTGTCTCGCAAAGCGAAATCCAAACAAGGAACCCCCCCCCCCCGATACACTACTATGCGGCAAGGTCGATCGTCGGGATCCATTAGACCCTCGGCACTCGATTTATACATATACATACATTTTTCTATATACATCAAGATCTATCTCCCGGAATGAGAATACATTTACCAAGTATTTATCAATACTATCATTTTCTCAAAACTTCCCATTTCCCTTTTTATACTCAGGAAATGTAAATATAAAAGCCAATTCATTATCATGAATTGCTTTAACAAATCATATCTCTTTTTAAAGCCAGTTTTATTATCATAAAAATGCTTTACCTTTTTATATCATCCTATTTCCCTTTTTATACTCAGGAAATGTATTCAAAGCCATTTTCATTATCATAAAAATGCTTTGATCATATCATATGCTTCCACATCCCTTCTTCCATCCGGGAAGTGTTACCGAAGCCAAACCTTTATCCCATTTCCCTTCCTATATCCAGGAAATGTAATTAAAGCCAATCCGTTATCATGAATTGCTTTAATATAACGCGTTCTAAGATCGCCCGTCCGGATTTCTCCACTGTGCGCGCCCCAAAATGGCTATCAACTTCCAGGGCCTATCATAAGACAACCTGGGATCCTACATTGCAAGACGTCGGGAATCGGCCATGTGCATGCGGGATAGTCAAGATCAAACCCGTAATCTCCTAACCAGCGCAGAAAATATATATCAACAAACGCTCACATGGCCTATAGGACTATATCCACCCTGCGTTAATTTGTCAGGGGGCTTCACCATACGCACGCAACTTCCCTTATGATAGCGATTTAGAGAGGTGTGTAATCCATATTTTATTAATTATGAAAAACATTTCTCTTTCCATTTTGAAAATATTCATTTTTATATTTTCAAAATCATTTCCATCATAACATATATATAAACCTAAATCACACAGTATATACATATCATATATACTCTTCTTAGAATATATATAAACGGACATAGTGGCCTATAGCATCTAACGATGACCAATAATCCCAAAGATTCCCTCCAGGAATCCTAATCATGCGTTCATATAAGCATGATACTAAACCCAAATATTTCTAAATTGTATAATCACTATATACATCAATCCCATCTAAGGATTTATTGGATATCTCCAATGATACCCTTCACTCTAAGTGAAATCAACACATACCTATATTCCCAGTTTATCCTAATTATCTCCTAGGATACACTTAACGATAATCGATATAATTATGCTTTCTATAAGCATAATTATATAGGCCTCTATGCCTACGAGAAATATCCTCTGGATTTATCTCACCCGAACAACCTTAAATTCAACGAGTTAAGGATTTCATTTCCTTGAACCCCATGACTATACCTAGTCCAATTAATCATTTAGAAGTCCCCAATATAATTTAGGAACCCTAACCCATCAATTTCAACAATTATTCTATTTTCCACGAAAATATAGATTAAGGGTTATACACTAAAAACCCTTACTTTACCCTCCTAAATTGCCTTAATTTACGGACCATAATGTCCTAAAAGGTCCTTTAGGTTATCACCTAATTAACCTCAAAACAAGATGAAATGGAATCTATCCCATCCAAATCATCCTACAGAAATTATCAACTTTCAGCAGGGGTCGATCGATCGACCCATGACCGTCGATCGATCGATGGCTTCGATCGATCGATCCCCTATGATCGATCGATCGATCAAGTCGGGCAGCTTCTTCTCCGAGAAGCTATTTCGGCCATGGAAGCTTCCTCCAAGCTTCCATGTCTTCACCCAATGGCCTACAACTTCTACCAACAACAAATACACCTATAATACGGGTCCAAACATCCTAGAACCCGGAGTCACCCAATATTTTTGGTTAATTACTAAATTTCTCCAATTTACAAATTTTAGGGGTTTATTCGTTTTATCTCCCGAAAACCCGTTTTATCCACGAATACCCAACCCAAAATCATTAGGGTTTGTTATACCAACAATGATATGAGATATTTACGCTCAAAAATGAATAAAGCAAGTAAACACTTGCCTCGTGGATAAAATTCGACGTCCTCGAGCCGAATCCCGCGGAGGCCGGCCGGAATCTCACCCTTTTTTCCTCTTTTCTTCCCTCTATCTCTCATCCCTCTCTTCTTTCTCTTTTCTCTTCTCTTTTCTCCCCCTCTCTCTCCTTTTATAAGGAGAAAAGGTTTTAACCCCTTTAAAACCCCAAAACGGCTCGTTTACCCAATTACGAGCCTATTTAACTCCAAAATTACCCGGAACTCAATTTCGACAATCGGACACTCTTTTCCAACTATCTCGGACATTTCGAGACTCATGGCGCAGTCAAAATTTCCATCCGAGGTACTTGATCGCAAATCACTATTCTAACCCAAAATAATTAAATGCGGTATTCTACTCAAAATCTTACCTCTTTTGTCGCTATTCTCCATGGCGACATATAATTAAATTACTTCGACCTATATAGTCCCAAAAGAAATTACGATACCCATCGAAAATCATTAAATCCTCGAAAATCTCAAAAATCACTATTTCGAGAAATTTTCCAAATTCCAAATTATACTTAATTATGGAATTTAATCGTTTCCAAGAGGGCGGGTTATTACAAAGATAAATTATTATGATAAATCATTTTGTTCTAAATTGATGTGGCATGCCATGTCAGCCAGTTGAGTTAGGCGGTAAGCTTTTGCCGGTACATAAAGCAATTTCTCTAAATGAAAAATATCACAAATATTTTTATACAATATAAAATTTCATCTTAAAACTATTTTTTTTCCTAGGTGGATTGTGAAAAAAAATTAATTTTGCATTACGTAATTTAATTCAGACATTAGTAAAAGAATAACTACACGCAGATTGCATTGTTATTAAAAAAAAGTTTTCAACAAAGAAATAAAGCTTAAAAAATACAAACCAAATAAATCTTGAGTCAGAGAGAAAGTTATTAACATGTAGTAAATTCATGTAATATTAGAGAATGGGAACACAGATTCATAACATCCATGTATTGAAACGGATCGAAACAAAAATTGCCCAAAAATACAAATATGCTCTTACCCATTTCAAAAACTTATTATCCGACGAACACCATTTCAATCATTGACACCAAACCCAAATGCATTTCCCACCACTTTATTCATATATAAAATATAAATATATAAGCTAGCCTTGGATAATAGAAGCACCCATGCCGCATCAAATACCGACTTCGACGGGTTCCTCTTTGCTAAGATTCAATTCATCATTTTCCTCTTTGATCTCATTCTTCATAGTTTAATTTCCAATCATTTCATCCACCTTCAAATTTTCTTCATATTTGGACACTACCAACTCATCTTTTTTATCAGTCGCGCCATCTTTTTTCCCAATCATAGCATTTTTTTCATTCTCCTCCATAACCAACCCCTCATTTTTTATAGTCACTCCATCTTTTTTCTCAATGATTTCATTTTCTTTATTTTCAATATGCACATCCACTTTTGCCTAAATCTTAGATTTTGTCATGAGTTCCTTATTCTCAATAGCAACTTCATTTTTGTTGGTTTCTTTGAGAATCTTATTTTCTCTTTCTTTTGGCATGACCTCCTTTCTTTTGGCATAACCTCCTCATCTATCTTGAAGTTTGACACATTCACCTCATTTGAAAGGCAATAGTTGTTTTTCTCCATCTAAGCTCTCTAACCTCACAAAAAACAATAATAAAATGTTGGCCAAAGGGATATGTAGAATTGATGTGCGTAGGCTTATTTATAAAAACAGTTAGCCCTTTTGCATTCTCTTAACTTTAATACATATCAAAATATTTAGCCCTTTTGCATTCTCTTAACTTTAATGCATATGGGTGCAAAACCAACAAGTTAACGTTTGAGAGAAATGTAAGATTTGGAAAGCCAAAAGGTTATTCGTAATTGAGTAAATCGTTTTATTTTGAAGCGGGAATGACTATAGACGTCTTAGTGGGCACTCTTTTTTATCAGGGGAGTAATATATTTTTTTAATTAATTCAATCATATATTATTTGACAATGGATTAAATATAACTTTTATTATGAAGACGTTACAGTTGTTTTACTAACTTAAGATCCTATTTACTAACGACTAGTTTTAAACCATGCGCGATGCTCAGATGGAAATATGAAGAAATGTAGTTTAATTTTTTTCATGGCCATGGTTAAAATATTCTTTAATATTAAACAGTTCATTGAATTTCTTATAAAAACTTTGTAATGATATTGCTTTTTAGTTTTTATTTCAGATTTAAATCTCATTTATATCTTAGAATTTGATAAACTTGGCTACGCCTCGTGTGGCCTGCATACTAGTATTTACTATTTTGAGACTCAAAATATGTGCCCTAAGTGCACAAATTATTATTTTCCTTATAGGGTAAATTTCAATTACAACTAATTTTTTTTCCAAAATGATTACCACAAATTTATGTCTACATTATGAAAATACGTGAAGATAAAATTGAAATATCCTATGTACACTAATGAAATTCTTAAACCCCAAAAGATACCAACAAGTATAATAAGCCGAAGAAGATAATATTTTACTGTATTTTGGAAGTGAGACTCAATAAAAAAACATTAAATTCTTACAATATAGAATGGGAGCGTTATATTTCTCTTTCATAAAGTCATGGGTTTTGATATGTACCTTGTTTGTATGAGACTTGTGAATAAAGATACCACTTGTACATATCAGCCAGTTTCGTATAAATGTATTGTTTTCGATAAAAAGAATATGGCAACTACAAAAATTGAGTTTTTAGACTCGTTAGGAATTATATTGGGAAAATAAACCGTCGACAAAGAGTAATTAGACTCGTTGTTAGCAAATTCGTGTCCAAATCACCTTAACTAAGTCCAAACTCACTAAGCCTTCAGTATTTTACATATCATATCCTATCAAGTTTGTATTGTGTTTGGACCATGTTCATATCATTTTGTTACGGGTCATATCATGTAGTTATAGTAAAAAATTAATCAAAACTTGATTCGATAAGTTGTCGTCTGTTGCAGATCCATCAATTAGGAATCCGATTTGGTTATGGCTCCACCCAAACCAGTTAAAAAAAGTGATTGGATAATGTCTTGGGAACGGGTGGTATCTCAATATGCTTCTCCTACTATTAAGGCAACATGGTTCACACATCAAAATAATAAAAATTAGTGCACGTTTGTTTTATGTTCCACACTATAAAACATTCCAAAAACACCTTAATATGAAGTGTGACCCAACAGTTTCTCAGTTAATCTCAGAAACAAGTCAGAAGTAAAGGAGTTAGTTTTCAAACATCTAACAGCAATTTGAAAGGGAGTAATATCTCATCAAACTACCCAAAATGAAATGAAGGAGAAGTTACACATATCATATCACATTATCTTGAATTATACTAATCAGATAGAAAAAGTATGAAATAAGGAAATAT
Source organism: Sambucus nigra (assembly GCA_949130495.1). Classification (NCBI taxonomy): domain Eukaryota; kingdom Viridiplantae; phylum Streptophyta; class Magnoliopsida; order Dipsacales; family Adoxaceae; genus Sambucus; species Sambucus nigra. The sequence continues at coordinate 31,330 of CASBWL010000241.1, forward strand.
CAGAATGATGGCTTTGTATCAAAAAATATATTTGTCACATAGCATAACTATCAAGAAACAATTAATTTTGTTTCAAATTTATGTAAAGTTAAAGAAATATGTGTTATTGCTCTTTCAAAATACCATACAAACACTAAATAAAAAACAATTTTTGACAGCCTTTGGTTTTCTTAAGGCTCATAATATTTTTGCCTATAATTTCACATATATATTTATCTTAACTTATAAGTTATGATTGCCCAAACAGAATTTGTTTAGTATTAATATTATTGTACTTATTTAAAATTTCCAACTCACCCATTTAATTTGATCTAATTATAAAATTGGGCATGATCAACGGAAATAATGGAATAAAAAATGATCGAAAAGTGAAGCTTAATATCTGAATTCGAATGATATATGGATAGATCCATTTGACCTATTTGATTAAAAAGAGGAATGCTAAAGGAACCGGCTAAATGCATCGGAATACCCCCACCGGCTGATGTGGCTAATTGAGTTTGCAAGCACCCATGCAAGTAAATAAGACTAAACCAAGAGATATGTTCCATGCGTGGCCTGATGATGTTGTTTATACAAACAACAACTTCCATTTAGGAGTTAAAAACACGTCCAAGTCATTAATTTTTTGTTTGTAAAATATGACTTTCAAGTTAAAAAAATCGAGTACGATCAGAAATCATAAATACACGTTATATATAAATATATGTAACAAAACATATGTTAAAATTATGTTTTAAAATTAGATAAGACAAGACACGAAATCATTTTTTTTACTTAACACAAACCAATTAAAAATTTACACAATTCGATTTTGAATCATCTAGTTTTTAACCAAGAAGATCACGATCCAAATAAAAAAGCGAGCGCGGATCCACATCATTTAATGGATCTGGGTTGGCCCCACAAATTGGTTTAAAATTTTTTTTTATTTTGATTATCACTGCTTTTTTAAAAGTTGATTGATAAAAAAATCTTTTGCTTCTGTCAAAATTGTTTTTTATTGTTACAAACATCTTTTTGCTAAAAAAAATATGTTTTTTCTTTTGTTTTTGTTGTGTCGTGTCATATATGTCGGTTGAGATATGCTGACATGACGTGTCCGATTGGTAATTGCCTTATGAACGTGGGGTCACGCCAGCGATAATAACCAGTGTCAAGATCGCCACAATACATTTTATAAAAATACATATAGTTCTTGCCTTCTAAAAAAAAGAGGAAAATGCAGTTTTAACGAAAACCAAACAAAAAAAAAATAAAAATTTTTAACAAAATTCATTTTTTTAACTAGTTTAAACACAAAAAATAGTTCTTAACCCAAACAAAAAACAGCTTAACCGAAACATAAAAACACGTTTTTTATCAAAGTAAAAAAAGTTTGACCCAAGAAAAACAAGTTTGAAACATGTCAACATCATTTTTTATGTGTCGATCGCGACACTGGTTATTGTTTGCGGATCGCAACACGTGATGTTATTGTATCGCAACTGACACAAAGGACACGACACGACACGACATGACAAAAACAAAAAAAAAACATTTTTTAGAAAAATCAGTCTTATGAATAAAAAACAATTTTGACAAATATAATAGATTTTTTTAAAGAAAAAATAGATTTTAGGGAGAAAAAAAGAACAACATTATCGAAAATAAATAAATAACCGTTTTTATCAAAATAAAAAAATGTTTTAAAATTGATTTGTTAGTGCCACTACCGCGATCCAACATCCATTAAATGATGCGGATCCGCGCCGGCGACAATAACCGCTGCCTACAACATGAACATGTCTAAATGAAAAATGGCACAATGGGAACTCTTATTTAGGCAAAAAATATGTATTTTGTATTGTATCGTATTTTAATTGATTCGTGCTCATCTAAACAAAAATAAGAATTTGTGTTACCGTGTTTCATTTTTAATTGGTCGTGTTAGTGTTAGGTACAAAAATGTGAAGGTCATGTTCAGTTTTTATTGGTTTGTAACAGTGTTAGATAAATAAAAAACTGTATATTTCGTATTGTGTTGGATTTTATTTGATTCATGGTCATGTTTAAAAAAATTGGAATTGATGTTGTCTCGTGTTATTTTTAAATGGTCGTGTATGTGTTTGGTAAATAAAAATGAAGGTCATATTCTAATTTAATTTGTTCGAGATCGTGTTAGATAAATAAAATAAAAATCTTATTGTGTCATATTTTAATTGAGTCTTTATCATATTTAGAGATTAATTTATAATATTTTAAAATTATTTATTTGAAATTGAATGAAAATTAGATTAACAGAGAAAATATTAGTTATGATTAAAATTTTATCCATTAAAATCCAACCAATCCAACAAGATAAATAAAGAAGATAAATTATTATGACAAATCATCTTGTTCAAAATTGAAGTGGCATGCCATCTCAGCCAGTTGAGTTAGGCGGTAAGCTTTTGCCGGTACGTAAAGCAATTTCTCTAAATGAAAAATATCACAAATATTTTGTATACAATATAAAATTTCATCTCAAAACTATTTTTTTCCTAGGTAGATTGTGAAAAAAATTAATTACGCATTACGTTATTTAATTCAGACATTAGTAAAAGAAAAACTTCACGCAAATTGCATCGTTTCCAACAAATAAATAAAGCTTAAAATCTACAAACCAAATAAATCTTGAGTCAGGGAGAAAGTTATTAACATGTAGTAAATTCATGTAATATTAGAGAATGGGAACACAGATTCATAACATCCATGTATTGAAACGGATCGAAACAAAAATTGCCCAAAAATACAAATATGCTCTTACCCATTTCAAAAACATATTATCCGACGAACACCATTTCAATCATTGACACCAAACCCAAATGCATTTCCCACCACTTTATTCATATATAAAATATAAATATATAAGCTAGCCTTGGATAATAGAAGCACCCATGCCGCATCAAATACCGACTTCGACGGGTTCCTCTTTGCTAAGATTCAATTCATCATTTTCCTCTTTGATCTCATTCTTCATAGTTTCATTTCCAATCATTTCATCCACCTTCAAATTTTCTTCATTTTCGGACACTGCCAACTCATCTTTTTTATCAGTCGCGCCATCTTTTTTCCCAATCATAGAATTTTTTTCATTCTCCTCCATAACCAACCCCTCATTTTTTATAGGCACTCCATCTTTTTTCTCAATGATTTCATTTTCTTTATTTTCAATATGCACATCCACTTTTGCCTAAATCTTAGATTTTTCCTCATACGTGGGCATGAGTACCTTATTCTCAATAGCAACTTCATTTTGGTTGCTTTCTTTGAGATTCTTATTTTCTCCTTCTTTTGGCATGACCTCCTCATCTATCTTGAAGTTTGACACATTCACCTCAGTTGAAAGGCAATAGTTGTTTTTCTCCATCTAAGCTCTCTAAACTCACAAAGAAAAATAATAAAATGTTGGCCAAAGGGATATGTAGAATCGCTGTGCGTAGGCTTATTTATAAAAACAGTTAGCCCTTTTGCATCTCTTAACTTTAATACATATCAATATAGTTAGCCCTTTTGCATTCTCTTAACTTTAATGCATATGGGTGGAAAACCAACAAGTTAACGTTTGAGAGAAATGTAAGATTCGGACAGCCAAAAGGTTATTCGCAATTGAGTAAATTGCTTTATTTTGAAGGGGGAATGACTAGAGACGTCTTAGTGGGAACTCTTTTTTATCAGGGGCATTATATATTATTTTAATTAATTCAATCATATATTACTTGACAATTGGTTAAGTATAACTTTTATTATGAAGACATGACAGTTGTTTTACTAACTTTAGAAGCTATTTACTAACGACTAGTTTTAAACCCTGCACGATGCACGGATGGAAATATGAAGAAATGTAGTTCCATTTTTTCATAGCCATGGTTAAAATATTCTTTAATATTAAACAGTTCAGTGAATTTCTTATAAAAACTTTATACTGATATTGCTTTTAGTTTTTATTTCAGAATTAAATCTTAGAATTTGATAAACTTGGCTACGCATCATGTGGCCTGCATACTAGTATTTACTATTTTGAGACTCGAAATATGTGCCCTAAGTTCACAAATTATTATTTTCCTTATAGGGTAAATTTCAATTACAACTAATTTTTTTTCCAAAAAGATTACCACAAATTTATGTCTACATTATCAAAATACGGGAAGATAAAATTGAAATATCCTATGTACACTAATGAAATTCTTAAACCCCAAAAGATACCAACAAGTATAATAAGCCGAAGAAGATAATATTTTACTGTATTTTGGAAGTGAGACTCAATAAACAAACATTAAATTCATACAATATAGAATGGGAGCATTATATTTCTCTTTCATAAAGTCATGGGTTTTGATATGTACCTTGTTTGTATGAGACTTATGAATAAAGATACTGTAACAACCCAAGACTTTCAGGACAGTAATTATTTTATTTTGGGAGAAATAAATATTATTTTATTGGAGAATAATCAAATCGGCAATTGAGGTCAAAATTTAGAGTGGTTAGAAAGTGTTTGGAATGGAAATTCTGAGAGTACCATTGTGTCCGGAAGGGTCGAGAAAGTCGAAATGACTGTACTTGGGGTCTATTTGGGTTCCGAAATAAATTAGGATCGTTTGACTCGAATTAAAGTCACCGAGTCATTTAAAGTTTGTATTATCATTTAAAGATGTGTATTTTGGGATTTCAGGCTTAAAAGCCACGTGAGAAGTAATTCTCACTTAAGAGAAAGAGGAAAACCCTAGAAAGAAAGAGGGAAAAGAGAGAGAAAAGGAGAAAGGAAGAAGAATAGAGGAGAAAAGTGGAGATTCCCGGCCAATGCGCGATCTCAAGGCGGATTCAGACCCTACGAACCCGAGGCAAGTGATTAAACTTGCTAAATAACTGTTGTGTATCAATTATTGCAAGATTTGTGGATTGAATTTTTGGGTTTTAGGTTTAAATTGTTAAAACCTAACTTTTGGGGGAAAAACCTTAGATTTGTAGTGGAAATAAAATGGATTTAAGTATTGAAATTAGTTTTTAAGTATTTTAGAATGTATATTAATGTTATGAATATGGTTGGGTTGAAGATTTGTGGTTAAATGTAATTATGTTGGGGTTTTTTGAGAAGTTGGAGTGTGTAAAAATGGAGTTTGGCCGTGGTACCTGGTATGGCCGATCGACTGCGTACAGAGGGTCGGTCGACCGCACCTCCAGAATTAGGCACAATATCTTCGATTATAGGCAAAATTGAGAAATGCGGTCAACCACGGTTTGGGAACCGGTCTATTGGTCCCCAGTTTTGGGTTAAAGTTTGAGAATTTAAGTTATCCCCTTTTGCTTTGGGTTTGTATGTATGGATTTCCATAATCAAAATATCATAGGATTAAGTGATTATATAAAGAGATTATAGACTTTAGAATCATAAGACGATATATGGGGCTAATTGATAAGTAAATGAGATGGTGGGACATCTCTCTTATATAGGAAATAAAAGATGTGGTGGTAAATGACTAAATAAAAATGTCGGGGAGTCTTAGTGATTGATTTTGAGAAGTGAGAATCTAAGAGATTATAACAATTTGGTGGAAAATCCTCTAAATAGCGAGATTAGTATTTGAGGAGTACCGATTGGAGATTTTGGGTATTTTACTAAGTGGGGAAGCCAACTTTTATTTGGGTTTTCATTTGGTGATGATAACAATTTCATGATCTGAGAATGAGAATAACTTAGAAATGCCGGATCTTAGGATCCAATCCCAAATGGGATAACTTTGAAGGTTCATAAAATAAATTGAACTATATTATGGATGGAGATCTGCGTATGCAAATTGAGGTTTATTAGGATCAAGAATATCTTTAACATGAATTGAATTTTGAGACAATTCATTATTAGAAGCGTCATGTGAACTTCAAGTGAGAATTAGTGTAGCAGATACTAAGTGGGGTTATTGTGCGAGATTTGACGATTAGTGTATCAAAAGAGAGAGATATACTAAATAATGGTATTAATCTATTTCGCCTAATGGCGTATAATGAATATGGAAATGATGTGCAGGTATACCTTATATAATGGTATATCTTTTTTATGTGGGATGTATGTATACCTTATATGATGGTGTATATACATGTTAAGCATACCCCCCTCTTTGCTATCATTGGGAAGTTTCGTGCGTAGAGGGTGAGCATTCTGACTAGAAAACCAGGATGTGGATATTCCCCAGGTCATAGTCGTCCTTGTGGTCAGCAAATGACATTTATGATATATATATTTATTTATTTTGGGGGTGAGAGGTCGGGGGTATGTGATGCTCTCACTTGTCGGTTAGGAACTATGCCGCTTCCCGGACGTCGTGTGCGTGAGTAGATCACGAGGTGGGTGTCGTTGAACCCCACCAGGTGGCCCCAGTTTGCTACGTCTATGGGCTGCTGGAACATGATAGCATGTGAGCCTGCGTCCTTCGAGTTATAGCTCGGTTGGATGGTTATTATTTCTTGTCCTTGGATTTGAGGGTCAAGGGCATAATGGACCTCAATGACCTACATTGCCTGGATTAGTGTATCGAGGGGGGTTCCTTGTTTGGATTTTTCTTCGGCGAGACATCCCACGCACGAACCGCAGTGTAATGTTCGAACTTGGGGATAAGTTTAGTCCTTAATGCTCATATTTCTCTATATATATCACCTATCCCGACAATCGAGAGTGCCAGGAGTAGTGTAACGGGGGGGTTCCTTGTTTGGATTTCGCTTCAGCGAGACGTCTCACGCATCAAATGCCGTGTACTGTTGAGAATTGGGATTATTAATTAATTAAAAATTGGATAACAATCAATTGGGTTACATGCATCTTGCATTGAGGGAATAATGAGCCCCGAGGATCGATACGGTCAGGAGTAGTGTAACGGGGGGGTTCCTTGATTGGATTTTGCCTCGGCGAGACGTCCCACGCATGAAACGCAGCGTCGTGTTGACAATCGGGAGGAGTTTAGTCCTCAACTCTTGATACTAATAACTCATATAATAGTTATATATGGTTTCATGCCTTATAAGGGCATCACTAGAACATAAATTCTAGTATATGAGATTGTTGATGTATTGTGATGATGTGGACATGATTTGATCATGTAACTTTATATGTTCAACAAATGAACATTATAAAGATAACTGTAACAATTACCCTAAAGTTAAGGTATATAACCTAAAGAAAATAGAAATAAATGTAGAATTGGGGGAATAGGTTAGATGGTTTCACTTAAATACTTTATTTAGGTTTAAGTTAGAACCCTCTTACCTAATTAGAATCGGACATCCATTTGGATACACGTGCATATGCTTAGTGCGCGCTTTAGATGAGAGGTGAGTTCAACTTTTATGGAGTGTTCGGTTCCAACTAAATCATGTAATAATGCATTTATAATTATTATGCATTTTAATACACATGCTATAAACTGTTTTTCAAAACTCGGGCTCTGACCCGTTTATATTTTCCCCCTCCATGTATATATTGTATTACCTCAGGTGTTCCTCCGCAAGGACGCCTTAGATGTTCCTCCATCCAGGATTCGTGGAGCTGGGGCAGTTGTGGACTGTTGCAGTATTTTGCTTTAGTCGACTCCTATCTTTGTATATCAAGATTCAGATTCAGTTTTTACATCGAGTTAGTATTCAAGTGTTGTAAATTAACACTTTCATATTTCATTTCTCAGATTATTGTATTGTCTGTTACCCGACAGCATATTCGGGTATTCCATTGATGAGATTTTTGTTTTACAATGTATTGTACTCTTTCATATTATCGGAGCATGCACTTTTCATCATAGTTAGATGTATATTGTTGGTTGTGTGCATAATTGGTTTTGTTGTTGTTAAATAAAAGTTTTAAATTTTAGCAATTCGCACTTCATGATTTCGGGTAGTTAGACTTATATTAGAATGTTGTATGTTGATGTTGAGATTGTGCCATCTGGGATACCCAATTTATTATAGTATAGCGGGTTGTCACAGGTGGTATCAGAGCATCAGGTTCTAGTGTCTTTAGGATCTGTGTGCGTTACTACGATCTTCCGTAAGCGTTCTTGATATATGGCCTTAATGTTAGGATGATTACATTCATACGTCCATATCTTTCTGTGAATCAAAAATATTTGAAAGGCGTTCTGATACAATTGTTCTTATTTCAGATGCCACCGAAGGGAGGTCGTTCAATCAGGGAAAACAAAGGGCAACCCCAAATGCCTCAAAGGAACATGACTGTGGATGATGTTGCCAATATTGTGGCACAAGCGGTTACTGCTGCCGTTTCTACGATGGCTCAGCAATCTGCCGCTCGAGAAGCCCCACCCCATGTAGGATTGTCCTTATGGGAGAGAGTGAAGGAAGATTTTAGTAAGCGACACCCTCCCGAGTTTGCAGGGGGAGTTGATGCAATGGCTGCAAGCCAATGGAAAAATAGTATACAGAGGCATCTTCGTATGGTTGAGTGTAGTGAGATGCAGAAGCAGTTTTTAGTCACCTTTAGGTTAACGGGTGCAGCTCTTAAATGGTGGGAGTCTGTCACCACATCTGAATAGAGAGATACTTTACCTATAAAAGAATTTTGGGAACTTTTTGATCGAAGGTATTTGCCTTCCCCTACTCAGGGTATGGGGATTTTGCAAGGAAATAGGACGGTGGCAGAATATGAAGAAGATTTTTATCTATGGGCGAGATTAGTACCTAATGAGGTCAATACGAAAGAGAAACGTATATCGAAGTTTGTTCGAGGTTAAGATTGGAAAATCTAACAACATTTGTTTGAGAGTCCTCGGTTAACGACGTCCGTCGAAGTAGTTAATGTGGCACTATTCACGAACATCGTTTTCGTTCTCAAAAGAGTAAGAACTTTGGAGATTCGAGTTCATCAAGTAAGTTTGGCAAAGAGAGCGCCGGTAATGTGAGTGGTCAGAAAGGGTTTATGGGTAAGTGTTTCTTTTGTAAAGAAATAGGTCATAAAAACAGAGATTGTCCTAATAGAGGTAAGGGACCACGTTTTGATGAAATTTTGGAAGTGCAACCCCTACAGCAGATTCGAGGTCGCTTTAGACCGGGGGACTATGTTTGGGAGCCCATTGATGAGGATGGACAATCAGACTAGAGATGGATGTTGTAAGTAATTTTTCCTTTATTAATAGGATAATTACTAAAGTGAGTTTTGAGAATATCGTATGTGAGATATTTGTGTAAGGGTAGTACTATAGCCCTATTATGTATATAATGACCCTAAGGGGAAATTCGGAGCAAAATAGGCTCTTATTCTATGATTTTGTAAAGGATGGAGGATTTTGCAAGGTGCTCATAAAGAGCTTTAAACCTTGTACTTAATGTAAAAATGATGTACGATGATGTTTATGTTTGAAAGTTGAGATTGTGGTTTGATGGGACGCAGGTAAAATATTAGCTTATGAATATGATAATATTTCTGAGCTACATGTTATATATAGATGATGATCTATAAAGACCCTGTGTTGGACATAAGGCATTTTATGTTATATTATCATATATAAACCATTTTCAAACTAAACTATTTTCAAAATAAAACTTTTATCGGCCTTCGGGCCCTTCCAAACTAAATTTTTCACTAAAATAATTTTCAAACTCTAGTCCGGAATTAACAAACTCTCAATCCCCGACGTCGCCACATAGTAGTGAATTGGGAGGGTTACTTGTTTGGATTTCGCTTTTGCGAGACGTCCCCCGCACGAAAGTGGCAAATGTCAAAGATTGAGAGGAGTTATTTCTTTGGACCATTCAAATTTTTGTTCTATTAAACTTTAATATTACTTGTATTGTTGGAATTGTGGGACTTTGGAGGCCAATAAAACCTCATTATGATTGCTATGAGCACAAAGCTCAAATTTAAAGGGTGTATCGGCGCCCTTGTTGTGGAAATTGGTTTTATTTAATTCATAATCAACTTAAAATAAGATAAATTAAATTAATTCGTCGTGGGAAGTTAGAAGTTTGGAGGTAGGACTAGTGATAATGGGTAGATTAGGAATAGTTGAGCTTTGGGAGAATTAGGCTTAGCTAAATTTTGAGGATGAAATTTTTGTAAGTGGGGAAGTTTGTAACAACCCAAGTCTTTCGGAACAGTAATTATTTTATTTTGGGAGAAATAAATAATATTTTATTGGAGAATAATCAAAACGACAATTGAGGTCAAAATTTAGAGTTGTTAGAAAGTGTTTCGAATGGAAATTCTGAGGGTACCATTGTGTCTGGAAGGGTCGAGAAAGTCGAAATGACTATACATGGGGTCTATTTGGTTTCCGAAATCAATTAGGACCGTTTGACTCGAATTAAAGTCACCGAGTCATTTAAAGTGTGTATTATAATTTAAAGATGTGTATTTTGGGATTTGAGGCTTAAAGGCCACGTGAGAAGTAATTCTCACTTAAGAGAAAGAGGAAAAACCTAGAAAGAAAGAGGCAAAAGAGAGAGAAAAGGAGAAAGGAAGAAGAAAAGAGGAGAAAAGTGGAGATTCCCGGTCAATGCGCGATCTCAAGGCGGATTCAGACCCTACGAACCCGAGGCAAGTGAGTAAACTTGCTAAAAAATTGTTGTGTATCAATTATTGCATGATTTGTGGATTGAATTTTTGGGTTTTAGGTTTAAATTTTTAAATCCTAACTTTTGGGGAAAAAACCTTAGATTTGTAGTGTATAAAATGGATTTAAGGATTGAAATTAGTTTTTAAGTATTTTAGAATGTATATTAATGTTATGAATATGGTTGGGTTGAAGATATGTGGTTAAATGTAATTATGTTGGGGGTTTTTGAGAAGTTAGAGTGTGTAAAAATGGAGTTTGGCGGTGGTACCTGGTATGGCCGGTCGACCTCGTATAGAGGGCCGGTCGACCGCGCCTCCAGAATTAGGCACACTGTCTTCGATTATAGGCAAAATTTGGAAATGCGGTCGACCGCGGTTTGGGCACCGGTCGACCGGTCCCCTGTTTTGGGTTCATGTTTTAGAATTTAAGATATCCCCTTTTGCTTTGGGTTTGTATGTATGGACTTCCATAATCAGAGTATCATAGGATTAAGTGATTATATAAACGGTTCATAAACATTAGAATCATAAGACGATATATGGGGCTAATTCATAAATAAATGAAATGGTGGGATATCTCTCTTATATGGGAAATAAAAGATGTGGTGATAAATGACTAAATGAAAATGTCGGGGAGTCTTGGTGATTGATTTTGAGAAGTGAGAATCTAAAAGATTATATCAATTTGGTGGAAAATCCTCTAAATAGCGAGATTAGTATTTGAGGAGTACCGATTGGAGATTTTGGGTATTTTACTAAGTGGGGAAGCCCACTTTTATTTGGGTTTTCATTTGGTGATGATAACAATTTCAAGATCTGAGAATGAGAATAACTTAGAGATGCCGGATCTTAGGATCCAATCACAAATGGGATAACTTTAAAGTTTCATAAAATAAATTGAACTATATTATGGATGGATATCCGCGTATGCAAATTGAGGTTTATTAGGATCATGAATATCCTTAACATGAATTGAATTTTGAGACAATTCATTATTAGAAGCATCATGTGAGCTTCAAGTGAGAATTAGTGTAGCAGATACTAAGCGGGGTTATTGTGCGAGATTTGACGGTTAGTGTATCAAAAGAGAGAGATATACTAAATAATGATATTAATCTATTTCACCTAAGGGCGTATAATGAAAATGGAAATGATGTGCATGAATACCTTATATAATGGTATATCTTTATTATGTGGGATGTATGTATACCTTATATGATGGTGTATATACATGTTAAGCATACCCCCCCCCCCCCCTCTTTGCTATCATTGGGAAGTTTCGTGCGCATAGGGTGAACATTCTGACTAGAAAAGCTGGATGTGGATATTCCCCGGGGCATAGTCGTCCTTGTGGTCAGCAAATTACATTTATGATATATATATATATTTATTTATATTGGGGGTGAGAGGTCGGGGGTATGTGACGCTCGGACTTGTCGGTTAGGAACTATGACCGCTTCCCAGACGTCGTGTGCGTGAGTAGATCACGAGGTGGGTGTCGTTGAACCCCACCAGGTTGCCCCAGTTTGCTACGTATATGGGCTGCTGGAAGATGATAGCATGTGAGCCTGCGTCCTTCGAGTTATAGCTCGGTTTGATGGTTATTATTGCTTGTGCTTGTATTTGCGGGTTAAGGGAATAATGGACCTCAACGACCTACATTGCCAGGATTAGTGTATTGGGGGGGTTCCTTGTTTGGATTTCGCTTCGGCGAGACGTCCCACGCACGAACCGCAGTGCAATGTTGGAACTTGGGGATAAGTTTAGTCCTTAATGCTCATATTTCTCTATATATATCACCTATCCCGACAATCGACAGTGCCAGGAGTAGTGTAATGGGGGGGGGGGGGGTTCCTTGTTTGGATTTCGCTTCGGCGAGACGTCCCACGCATGAAACGCCGTGTACTGTTGAGAATTGGGATTATTAATTAATTAAAAATTAGATAATAATCAATTTGGTTACATGCATCTTGCATTGAGGGCATAATGAGACCCGAGGAACGATACGGTCAGGAGTAGTGTAACGGGGGGGGGGGGGGTTCCTTGTTTGGATTTCGCCTCGGCGAGACGTCCCACGCACGAAACGCAGCGCCGTGTTGATAATCGGGAGGAGTTTAGTATGACAACCCGTGATCCGAGATATGGGGTGGCCAGCCCGATACTCAAACATAACAGGGATCATGGATGGATAGCATTTTCAGGAAAAATAATATATACTGAGTATACGGGAACACCACCCAATAAATCAGAAAACGGGTTCCCAAAAAGTGTAAAATTTTAAAATGCGGTTATGAAAATTTAATTTAAACAACCCAATCTGATTAGCAAGTGGAATTCCACAAGAATATATATATTACAACTAAAACGAATGTATAAGAATGGACCGAATAAGCTGTCGGTCCACAACTACATACAAGGTATTACAATGAATTTAAGTATCTTACATAATACATTCATTAATCAATTACGAATGTTTGGGTCACACGCTAGAAGAAAATACTCGATCGTATATAGAATACCAAAATGGAGGCGTCTAATTCAATGACATGTAATAACCCGCAAAATCTTACAGCTCGTCGAAAACAAGGGATGGGAATATCAAAACGGGCGTCCTTGCGGTGGAGCACCTGAGCGCATACAATCATATATATACAACAAGGAAAGTAAACCGGTCAGTACCGGGTTTTATATGATCACCAAAAGAATAAAAAGCATGATAGAAATGAACAGTTATGCATGAATAATAAGGATGATAAACTTACATTACAATTTAACTAAATGAGGAAGTGAAATGGCATGTACATAAAAGAAAGAAAAGTAAATAACTTAAGTTTAAAACCTTTCCTCATAAATCCAATTTCCATATCCTTCTTACATTCCTTAATAGGAATAAAACCATTTATTTGGTTAAATCAAGAAGATATCATTTCCTTTCACTTATTAACTTTTATAGTTAATTATCTTTCCATTCCTTAATAGGAATATCGTTAATATCAAGTTCTCTTTATGGCACATAAATTTCAATCCCAAGCTCTTTATGGCATGTAACCATGCTCTTTATGGCACATATCATACGCTCTTTGTGGCGTTTAACAACCATCAAGTCACACTTGATGAAAATATAGTTATATTCATATACATATAACGATTCTAAGACCGCCCGTCCGGATTTCCCCACTGTGCGCGCCCCTAAATGACCATCATCTTCCATGGCCTACATATGACAACCTGGGATCCTACAACGCAAGACATCGGGAAGCGGCCATGTGTCTGCGGGATAGTCAAGACCACAACCGGAATCTCCTACCCCTCGCAGAAAATATATATATAAAAAACGCTCACATGGCCTAGGACTATATCCACCCTGCATTCACTAGCCAGGGGGCATCACCATGCGCGCGAACTTCCCTTATCATGTCATTTAGAGAGGTGTGTAATAGTAAATTAATATTTACATTTTTAACGTCAACCTCATAATCAATATTCATTACCAATTTCCATTTCCATTAAAAATGTGATTGGTTTTTTTTATTAAAACCTAACATCATTAAACAACGGGGTTCATTTTAGTTGAACCTATCATCTATAAACACATTTGGGTTCATTTATGCGAACCTAATTCCCATTGAATATCATCATTAATATTCCTCAAATTACAAGTCCCAAATAAATCTCCAAATGATCATTACGATCCTACGAATCTCCAAAGTTCATATAACTTTGATAAGCCCCTAAGTCTCCAAGTTAGGGCATTAACTTTCCTATCTTCTAAAAATTTTAATAAAAGAAGTAATGCTTTAACATTACTTAAAACCTCCATGGAATAAACCCCAGATGACCCAATTCTAATCTAGGGTGGCGACCAACTCAACTAATATTATAGGACTCTAAGTTTACTTCATTCAAGAAGGTTCCTAGATTCTAATCCTAAAGAAGAAGGATAAAAGTTTAAAAGGAAAAATGACCCAAAACTGCTGGAACCGAATCGATTTGCCCCAGCGAATCGATTCACTCTGAAAGCGAATCGGTTCGGTAGAAAATTTCAAGTTTCTTCATTTGCCGAATCGATTCGGCCTTAACCCGAATCGATTCGGAAACACAGACCTGGGAAGCTGCTTCTATGCGAATCGATTCGCCCTAGGGGCCGAATCGATTCGCCCCTGCAAAAATGCCAAGAATGGCTATGGAGTCTTGAACTCCAATTTCAACCCAACTCCAAAACCAACCCCAACCGAAATCATTTGATGCAATTCCTACACCCTAAATACCTCTAACTACCAACCTTAACATCATTTATCATCCAATCCATTTCCAAGGGTTAATACCTAAAAATCCAACAAAACCCTAAAATGATTTAAACACAACAAATTCACAACTATCAACACTAATTAGTCTACTTAAATCAGATAAGAGCAAGTAGATAACTTGCCTTGATCATGCAAATGAATATTTGATTTGGTGTAGCCAATGATCCAAGCTTAAATCTCCAAATTTCTCTTTCTCTCCCAAGGCTTTCTTCCCTTCTCTCTCTCTCAATTGTATAAAATGGAAGAATGGGAATAAGGGTGGGAATTAAAACGGGGCTTAAATCTAAAAAGCCCACTTAAGTGATCAATACGCGATATAATTATACGCAACTACACATTTAAGCCAAAACTAGTCAAAAGTGCCCGAAATGCCAAAATGTAATATGGCACTTATTTTGACTGTCTCACACCTACCGGGACTAACTACACTATCCAAATTATCATTTGGAAATTTAATAACTCATTTTAAGTTCCGGTTTCGTATTAAACCAAATTGTCATTTTATATCTTATGACACCATAAATCACCTCATGGATATTTTTACCTACTCATCAGGTAACCTTACAACAGTTTAGTAAACATTAACCTTCCACATTAAATTAATATTTACTCAACTTCCATCATTTTATAATTAATTACTACACATAGTAAATAAATATAAAATGGGCTATCAGAAGAGAGGGTTATTACATTTACTCCTCAACTCTTGATACTAATAACTCATATAATAATTATATATGGTTTCATGCCTTATAAGGGCACCACTAGAACATAAATTCTAGTATATGAGATTGTTGATGTATTGTGATGATGTGGACATGATTTGATCATGTAACTTTATATGTTCAACAAATGAACATTATAAAGATAACTGTAACAATTACCCTAAAGTTAATGTATATAACTTAAAGAAAATAGAAATAAATGTAGAATTGGGGGAATAGGTTAGATTGTTTCACTTAAATACTTTATTTGGTTTTAAGTTAGAACCCTCTTACCTAATTAGAATCGGACATCCATTTGGAGACACGTGCATACGGTTAGTGCGCGCTTTAGATGAGAGGTGAGTTCAACTTTTATGGAGTGTTCGGTTCCAACTAAATCATGTAATAATGCATTTATAATTATTATGCATTTTAATACACTTGCTATAAACTATTTTTCAAAACTCGGGCTCTGACCCATTTATATTTCCCCCCTCCATGTATATATTGTATTACCTCAGGTGTTCCTTCGCAAGGACGCCTTTGATGTTCCTACGTCCAGGATTCGTGGAGCTGTGGCAGTTGCGGACTGTTGCTGTATTTTTCTTTAGTCGACTCCTATCTTTGTATATCTAGATTAGGATTCAGTTTTTACATTGAGTTAGTATTGAAGTGTTGTAAATTAACACTTTCATATTTCATTTCTCAGATTATTGTATTGTCTGTTACCCGACAGCATATTCGGGTATTCTATTGATGAGATTTTTGTTGTACAATGTATTGTACTCTTTCATATTATCGGAGCATGCACTTTTCATCATAGTTAGATGCATATTGTTGGTTGTGTGCATAATTGGTTTTGTTGTTGTTAAATAAAAGTTTTAAATTTTGGCAATTCGCACTTCATGATTTCGGGTAGTTAGCCTTATATTAGAATGTTGTATGTTGATGTTGAGACTGTGCCATCTGGAATACCTGATTTATTATAGTATTGGGCAGGCCACCCGTTATTATTTGGAGCGGGTCAAAAAATATATATTTTATATTGTTTCGTATTTTAATTGATTCGTGCTCATTTAAATAAAAATAAGAATTTGTGTTACCTTGTTTCATTTTTAATTGGTCGTGTTAGTGTTACGTACAAAAATGTGAAGGTCATGTTCAATTTTAATTGGTTCGTAATAGTGTTAAATAAATAAAAAAATGTATATTTCATATTGTGTTGCATTTTATTTTATTCATGCTCATGTTTAAAAAAATAGGAATTGATGTTGTCTCGTGTTATTTTTAAATGGCCGTGTCTGTGTTTGTTAAATAAAAATGAAGGTCATATTCTAATTTAATTTGTTCGAGATTGTGTCAGATAAATAAAATAAAAATCTTATTGTGTCATATTTTAATATAGTCTTCTTCATATTTAGAGATTAATTTATAATATTTTAAAATTGTTTATTTGAAATTAATATGAAAATTAGAATAACAGAAAAAATATTAGTTATGATTAAAATTTTGTCCATTAAACTCCAATCAATCCAACAAGATAAATAAAGAAGACAAATTATTATGACAAATCATCTTGTTCTAAATTGAAGTGGCATGCCATGTCAGCCAGTTGAGTTAGGCGGTAAGCTTTTGCCGGTACATAAATCAATTTCTCTAAATGAAAAATATCACAAATATTTTTTATACAATATAAATTTTCATATCAAAACTATTTTTTTTCCTAGGTAGATTTTGAAAAAAAATTAATTCTTCATTACGTAATTTAATTCATACATTAGTAAAAGAATAACTACACGCAGATTGCATCGTTATTAAAAAAAGTTTCCAACAAAGAAATAAAGCTTAAAAAATACAAACCAAATAAATCTTGAGTCAGAGAGAAAGTTATTAATATGTAGTATATTCATGTAATATTAGAGAATGGGAACACAGATTCATAACATCCATGTATTGAAACAGATCCAAACAAAAATTGCCCAAAAATACAAATATGCTCTTTCCCATTTCAAAAACTTATTATCCCACGAACACCATTTCAATCATTGACACCAAACCCAAATACATTTCCCACCACTTTATTCATATATAAAATATAAATGTATAAGCTAGCCTTGGATAATAGAAGCACCCATGTCGCATCAAATACCGACTTCAACGGGTTCCTCTTTGTTAAGATTCAATTCATAATTTTCCTCTTTGATCTCATTCTTCATAGTTTCATTTCCAATCATTTCATCTACCTTCAAATTTTCTTCATTTTCGGACACTGCCAACTCATATTTTTTATCACTCGCGCCATCTTTTTTCCCAATAATAGCATTTTTTTCATTCTCCTCAATAACCAACCCATCATTTTTTATAGGCACTCCATCTTTTTTGTCAATGATTTCATTTTCTTTATTTTCAATATGCACATCGACTTTTGCCTCCATCTTAGATTTTTCCTCATACGTGGCCATGAGTTCCTTATTCTCAATAGCAACATCATTTTGGTTGGTTTCTTTGAGATTCTTATTTTCTCCTTCTTTTGGCATGACCTCCTCATATATCTTGAAGTTTGACACATTCACCTCATTTGAACGGCAATAGTTGTTTTTCTCCATCTAAGCTCTCTAAACTCACAAAGAACAATAATAAAATGCTGGCCAAAGGGATATGTAGAATCCATGTGCGTAGGCTTATTTATAAAAATAGTTAGCCCTCTTGCATTCTCTTAACTTTAATACATATCAAAATAGTTAGCCCTTTTGAATTCTCTTAACTTTAATGCATATGGGTGGAAAACCAACAAGTTAACGTTTGAGAGAAATGAAAGATTTGGAAAGACAAAATGTTATTCGTAATTGAGTAATCGCTTTATTTTGAAGCGGGAATGACTATAGATGTCTTAGTGGGCACTCTTTTTTATCAGGGGCGTTATATATTTTTTTAATTAATTCAATCATATATTATTTGACAATTGATTAAATATAACTTTTATTATGAAGACATTACAGTTGTTTTACTAACTTTAGACGCTATTTACTAACGACTAGTTTGAAACCCTGCGCGATGCATGGATGGAAATATGAAGATATGTACTTTCATTTTTTCATGCCCATGGTTAAATATTCTTTAATATTAAACAGTTCGTTGAATTTCTTATACAAACTTTATAATGATATTGCTTTTTAGTTTTTATTTCAGAATTAAATCTCATTTAAATCTTAGAATTTGATAAACTTGGCTACCCATCGTGTGGCCTGGATACTAGTATTTACTATTTTGAGACTCAAAATATGTGTCCTTAAATGCACAAATTATTATTTTCCATATAGGGTAAATTTCAATTACAACTAATTTTTTTTCCAAAAAGATTACCACAAATTTATGTCTACATTATGAAAATACGTGAAGATAAAATTGAAATATCCTATGTACACTAATGAAATTCTTAAACCCCTAAAGATACCAAGTATAATAAGCCGAAGAAGAAAATATTTTACTGTATTTTGGAAGTGAGACTCAATAAACAAACATTAAATTCATACAATATAGAATGGGAGCGTTATGTCCTTCAATTCATCGAATGCCAACTGACAGGCATCACTCCAGATGTAGGGCACACCCTTACGAGTCAGATGTGTCAAAGGACCTGCTATCTCCGAGAAACCCCGAATAAACCTCCTGTAGTATCCTGCTAAACCCAAGAAACTACGAATCTCCGTTGGTGTCGTGGGCTGTTCCCACTCCCTCATCGTGGATACTTTCCCCGGATCAACAGATATTCCCCGGTCGAAAATGATATGTCCCAAAAAGTGGACTTCCTTCAACCAAAACCCGCACTTCTCATATTTTGCATACAACTCGTTCTGACGAAGTGTCTGCAAAACCTGCCTCAAATGCTCGGCGTGTTCCTCCTCTGTCTGAGAGTAAACCAGAATGTCATCAATGAAGACAATGACAAACTGATCTAGGAAATCCCTAAACACTCTGTTCATCAAGTCCATAAACACTGCTGGAGCGTTGGTCAAGCCGAAAGGCATAACCCGAAACTCGTAAGAACCATATCTCGACAAGAACGCGGTCTTCGAGACATCCTCCTCCCCGATACGCAACTGATGGTATCTCGATCTCAAGTCAATCTTCGAGAAGAAAGAAGATCCTCTCAACTGGTCGAATAAGTCATCGATTCGAGGCAACGGATACTTATTCCGTATCATGACCTTATTCAACTCTCGGTAGTCCACACACAATCTCAGTGAACCGTCCCTCTTCTTCATAAATAAAACTGGAGCTCCCCAAGGTGAGGTACTCCTGCGAATAAAGCCCTGACCTAACAGCTGCTCTATCTGATCCCGTAACTCCCTCATCTCAGCTGGAGCCATACGGTACGGTGCGCGTGCTATAGGTCTCGTACCCGGTAGCAAATCTATAACAAAGTCTATCTCTCGACTGGGGGGTAAGCCTGGTATCTCCTGAAACACATCCGAATACTCCCTGACAACCGGGATCGAATCTAAAGGAATCCCAACCTCCTTAGAGGTATCCTCCTCTATGTAGTACAGATGAGGGGTCGATCCTCCCTCTGGGCGAGGCATCGCCACTACGAACATCTCTTGCCCCGAAATGGCAAAAACAATGCTCCCGCTGAAGCAATCAATCATGGCTCTATATGCTACGAGCCAATCCATACCGATAATCACATCGTGAACATGCATATCTAATACCAACATGTCCGCAGGTAATACTAGACTACCAATCCCTACTCCCACTCCCCGGCATATAAAGAAAGTAAGTGACCCACTCCCCAATGGTGAGTCGACACACGTCACTGTGCTCTCTGCCGTAGCTAACAATCCTAAAGCTTTCGCGAAGTGTGTAGCTATAAAACAATGTGTGGCACCTGTATCAAATAATACCCGACCCATAGTGCCATGGATAGGAAATGTACCCTCAATCGCGGGCGGTGCCTGTGGAACTGCAGCCTGGTGGACGTTGTAGACACGTCCATACTGTAGCTGCCCCTGCTGAACTGGAACTGCTGGAATGGGTGGCAATGCTGCCATCTGTGGCGGTGCGAGGAGAGCGGCGGGAAACAT
>CASBWL010000242.1:2500-5000 GCA_949130495.1 Sambucus nigra
TCCGCCGATGCAAGGCAATGTCGGTCGACCGACGCCCAACAAGGAAATACATTCAAGTAAGGAACGTCACCCGCACGAGACAACTAGGCGCGCTCCTGCGAGTGAACCTCGTGCTCTCGGGTGATGCCTAGAAACAAGGAATTTTTCGGTCGGACGATGCCCAGAAACAAGGCAAGGTCGGTCGAGTTATGCCTAGAAACAAGCAATGTCGGTCGGATGATGCCTAGAAATAAGGTAAAGTCATTTGGGTGATGCCCAAAAATGGGCAAAGTCGGTCGCCCGATGCAAGGCAATGTCGTTCAGCCGACGATACAGTCGGTCGACCGGCGCCCAACAAGGAAATCCATCCGAGGAAGGAACCTCGCGTGCACGAGAAAACTCGACCCATGTTGCCAAGGTAATACCCAAACCACCCAACAAGTATTTAGGGTGATGCATAGAACCAAGGCAATGTCGGCCCAAAATGGGCAAAGTCGGTCGGCCGACCAAAAATAGCAGGACAATGTCGGTCGACCGACGAAAAACAGTACCGGGAAGGAACCTCACGCTACCGAGAAAACTCGGTCACGCTACCGGGAAAACCCGGAGAGGAACCTCAGGCTACCGAGAAAACTCGGTCACGCTACCGGGAAAACCCGGAGAGGAACCTCGGGCTACCGAGAAAACTCGGTCACGCTACCTGGAAAACCAGGTAAGGAACCTCGCGCGTCGGTCAACCGACGAAAAACTCGATCACGATACCGAGAGAACCCGGTAAGGAACCTCGCGCGCACGGGAAACCTCGATCACAGCCCGGCAGCACCCGGTAAGGAACCTCGCGCGTCGGTCGACCGACGAAAAAATCGGTCGACCGACATTTTTTTTCAAAGTTTTTCCAAATGCCTAGGCAAGCTTCCCAGACCTTCCCAACAACATATTATGACTTCCCATGGACGCCCTCAAACTTTGGCAAAGGGAATACCCGAGTACTCATCTTATTGCAGTTGATGTCTACTGCTACCACTTTGAAAATTTCGTTAAGATGTTATATGAGGGGGGGTGAGTCCAGAGCAGCAGAGGTTCGAATTTTTTAGCATGACCGATGACCGCTACCGACGCATGACCGATGCATAAAAACACCCCAAAACAAGTCCACTAAGCCCCGATGACCCAAAAAAGTCCCGAAAAAAGGGTCGCCAAGAGCTGCCCGACCGTCGGCCGACCGACAAAAAACGTCGGTCGACCGTTTCCAGGGCAGAACGAAAACGTTGTCCAAATGTTGCCTGAAAGTCATTCCAATGATGACTACATACAAGGCAACGTCCGCAAGTAACTGAGGTCCCTAGATATGCCCGATACTAGGGGTCACCGAAAGTCGCCCGATCGTCGGCCGACCGACACGGCACGTCGGTCGACCGTTTCCAGCGCATAATGAAAACGGTGCCCAAATGTTGCCTGATGAAAGTCATTCGAGCAAACATGGAACACCTAGGCAAGGTACCCAATGGCCAAATGTTCCTAGAAATGTCCGATAGAGAATGGGTCACCAAAAGTCGACCGACCGGCGTGGCACACCGGCTGACCGTTTTCAGTGCAGAACGGAACTGTGCACAGATGTTGCCTGAAAGTCATTTGAATGATGCCTAGAAACAAGGCAACGTCCCTAGATATGCCCGATACAAGGGGTCGCCAAAAGCGAAACATGCTGTCGGCCGACCGACACGGCACGTCGGTCGACCGTTTTGAGCGCACGTCGAAAATGTGCCCAAATGTTGCCTGAATGCCCATGCAAGTTGGAACCCGATTGGGTATCATGGCAAGGCAACCCAATGTCGAAAGAAATAGTGGCGCCAACCTGGGATGCCCAACCCAAGATGCAGGTTGGCACCCACAAAAGTCCCGACACGATAAGGATACAACCTCACGCGATGCCTAGCAACAATGAAATACATTAAAGGTGATGCCTAAGCGACCCAAGAAATTGGTCGATCTATTCCCATGCACGTCCAGGTGACTCCCAAAATATATAGGCAAAGTCGGTCAGGTCGTGCATAAACCAGGCAATTTCGGTCGGGTGATGCCGAAAAATAACCGAACCTCACGTGATGCCCACCGATACCAGTGAACCAAGACAATGTCGTCGAGGTAATGCTTGGAAAACAGGCATACAACCTCACGCGATGCCTGACGTTGGGTGACCTTTCCCAGTGCAAGGAAATTTTTCGAACTTATCGCAGTTCATGTCTACTGCTACCACTTTGGAATTTTTGTTAAGATGTTATATAGAGGGGGGTGATGTTCCTAGCCAACCTCCCCTTCCTTCGGGAAGGGTCGGGGAACGAGCGCCTAGGCGTTCCCAGGAATACGGGGGAAATCACACAGTGGGATTTGCATTCGATCTTCGTGAAGCTTCGGAATCACGAAGATGGGATGGTTATCCGACTGTGTGATTACCCTCGTGGGGAGATGCGATGTCCTGGCATCCCCCCGAAAGGATGGGGGAGATTTAACGTTCTAATTG
>CASBWL010000243.1:0-58000 GCA_949130495.1 Sambucus nigra
CGCAGCCGCGGGTCTCCCGGTTTGAGAGTACGACGGTAATTTGCTTATTTCCACACTTAGGCTTAAAAACATGGCGTTAGAGGGTGAGAACTCGAAACAGCCCCCGAACGGCCCCGTGGGTGGCACCAACACCTCGCACGGGACCAACGTAACTCGTAGGAACGGACCCCGCAACCGCGGGTGTCACGGTTTGAGAGTACGACGGTAATTTGCTTATTTTCACACTT
Source organism: Sambucus nigra (assembly GCA_949130495.1). Taxonomy (NCBI): domain Eukaryota; kingdom Viridiplantae; phylum Streptophyta; class Magnoliopsida; order Dipsacales; family Adoxaceae; genus Sambucus; species Sambucus nigra. The sequence goes on from CASBWL010000243.1 coordinate 228, forward strand.
AGGCTTAAAAACATGGCGTTAGAGGGTGAGAACTCGAAACAGCCCCCGAACGGCCCCCGTGTGAGGCACCAACACCTCCCACGGGACCAACGTAACTCGTAGGAACGGACCCCGCAGCCGCGGGTATCCCGGTTTGAGAGTACGACGGTAATTTGCTTATTTCCACACTTAGGCTTAAAAACATGGCGTTAGACGGTGAGAACTCGAAACAGCCCCGAACGACCCCGTGGGAGGCACCAACACCTCCCACGGGACCAACGTAACTCGTAGGAACTGACCCCGCAGCCGCGGGTGTCCCGCTTTGAGAGTACGACGGTATTTGCTTATTTCCACAGTTAGGCTTAAAAACATGGCGTTAGAGGGTGAGAACTCGAAACAACCCCCGAACGGCCCCGTGGGTGGCACCAACACCTCCCACGGGACCAACGTAACTCGTAGGAACTGACCCCGCAGCCGCGGGTGTCCCGGTTTGAGAGTACGACAGTAATTTGCTTATTTCTACACTTAGGCTTAACATGGCGTTAGAGGGTGAAAACTCGAAACAGCCCCGAACGGCCCCGTAGGTGGCACCAACACCTCCCACGGATCAACGTAACTCGTGGGAATGGACCCCGCAGCCGCGGGTCTCCCGGTTTGAGAGTACGACGGTAATTTTGCTTATTTCCACACTTAGGCTTAAAAACATGGCGTTAGAGTGTGAGAACTCGAAACAGCCCCCGAACGGCACCGTGGGTGGCACCAACACCTCCCACGGGACCAACGAAACTCGTGGGAACGGACCCCGCAAGCCGCGGGTGTCCCGCTTTGAGAGTACGACGGTAATTTGCTTATTTCCACATTTAGGCTTAAAAACATGGCGTTAGAGGGTGAGAACTCGAAACAGCCCCCGAACGGCCCCGTGGGTGGCACCAACACCTCCCACGGGACCAACGTAACTCGTGGAACGGACCCCGCAGCCGCGGGTGTCCCGCTTTGAGAGTACGACGGTAATTTGCTTATTTCCACATTTAGCTTAAAAACATGGCGTTAGAGGGTGAGAACTGGCGCGGGTCTCCCGGTTTGAGAGTACGGCAGTAATTTGCTTATTTCCACACTTAGGCTTAAAAACATGGCGTTAGAGGGTGATAACTCGAAACAGCCCCCGAACGGCCCCGTGGGTGGCACCAACACCTCCCACGGGACCAACGTAACTCGTAGGAACGGACCCCGCTGCCGCGGGTCTCCCGGTTTGAGAGTACGACGGTAATTTGCTTATTTCTACACTTAGGCTTTAACATGGCGTTAGAGGGTGAGAACTCGAAACAGCCCCCGAACGGCCCCGTGGGTGGCACCAACACCTCCCACGGGACCAACGTAACTCGTGGGAACGGACCCCGCAGCCGCGGGTGTCCCGGTTTGAGAGTACGACGGTAATTTGCTGATTTCCACACTTAGGCTTAAAAACATGGCGTTAGAGGGTGAGAACTCGAAACAGCCCCCGAACGGCCCCGTGGGAGGCACCAACACCTCCCACGGGACCAACGTAACTCGTAGGAACTGACCCCGTAGCCGCGGGTCTCCCGGTTTGAGAGTACGGCAGTAATTTGCTTATTTCCACACTTAGGCTTAAAAACATCGCGTTAGAGGGTGAGAACTCGAAACAGCCCCCGAACGGCCCCGTGGGTGGCACCAACACCTCCCACGGGACCAACGTAACTCGTAGGAACTGACCCCGCAGCCGCGGGTCTCCCGGTTTGAGAGTACGGCAGTAATTTGCTTATTTCCACACTTAGGCTGAACATGGCGTTAGAGGGTGAAAACTCGAAACAGGCCCCGAACGGCCCCGTGGGTGGCACCAACACCTCCCACGGGACCAACGTAACTCGTGGGAACGGACCCCGCAGCCGCGGGTCTCCCGGTTTGAGAGTACGACGGTAATTTGCTTATTTCTACACTTAGGCTTAAAAACATGGCGTTAGAGGGTGAGAACTCGAACCAGCCCCCGAACGACCCCGTGGGTGGCACCAACACCTCCCACGGGACCAACGTAACTCGTAGGAACTGACCCCGCAGCCGCGGGTGTCCCGGTTTGAGAGTACGACGGCAATTTACTTATTTCCACACACAGGCTTAAAAACATGGCGTTAGAGGGTGATAACTCGAAACAGCCCCCGAACGGCCCGTGGGTGGCACCAACACCTCCCACGGGACCAACGTAACTCGTAGGAACTGACCCCGCAGCCGCGGGTGTCCCGGTTTGAGAGTACGACGGTAATTTGCTTATTTCCACACTTAGGCTTAAAAACATGGCGTTAGAGGGTGATAACTCGAAACAGCCCCCGAACGGCCCCGTGGGTGGCACCAACACCTCCCACGGGACCAACGTAACTCGTAGGAACTGACCCCCGCAGCCGCGGGTGTCCCGGTTTGAGAGTACGACGGTAATTTGCTTATTTTCACACTTAGGCTTTAAAACATGGCGTTAGAGGGTGAGAACTCGAAACAGGATCCGAACGGCCCCGTGGGTGGCACCAACACCTCCCACGGGACCAACGTAACTCGTGGGAACGGACCCCGCAGCCGCGGGTGTCCCGATTTGAGAGTACGACGGTAATTTGCTTATTTCCACACTTAGGCTTAAAAACATGGCGTTAGAGGGTGAGAACTCGAAACAGCCCCCGAACGGCCCCGTGGGTGGCATCAACACCTCCCACGGGACGAACGTAACTCGTAGGAACTGACCCCGCAGCCGCGGGTCTCCCGGTTTGAGAGTACGGCAGTAATTTGCTTATTTCCACACTTAGGCTTAACATGGCGTTAGAGGGTAAAAACTCGAAACAGCCCCCGAACGGCCCCGTGGGTGGCACCAACACCTCCCACGGGACCAACGTAACTCGTGGGAACGGACCCCGCAGCCGCGGGTCTCCCGGTTTGAGAGTACGACGGTAATTTGCTTATTTCTACACTTAGGCTTAAAAACATGGCGTTAGAGGGTGAGAACTCGAAACAGCCCCCGAACGGCCCCGTGGGTGGCACCAACACCTCCCACGGGACCAACGTAACTCGTAGGAACTGACCCCGCAGCCGCGGGTGTCCCGGTTTGAGAGTACGACGGCAATTTGCTTATTTCCACACTTAGCCTTAAAAACATGGCGTTAGAGGGTGATATCTCGAAACAGCCCCCGAACGGCCCAGTGGGTGGCACCAACACCTCCCACGGGACCAACGTAACTCGTAGGAACTGACACCGCAGCCGCGGGTGTCCCGGTTTGAGAGTACGACGGTAATTTGCTTATTTCTACACTTAGGCTTAACATGGCGTTAGAGGGTGAGAACTCGAAACAGCCCCCGAACGGCCCCGTGGGTGGCACCAACACCTCCCACGGGACCAACGTAACTCGTGGGAACGGACCCCGTAGCCGCGGGTCTCCCGGTTTGAGAGTACGACGGTAATTTGCTTATTTCCACACTTAGGCTTAAAAACATGGCGTTAGAGGGTGAGAACTCGAAACAGCCCCCGAACGTCCCCGTGGGTGGCACCAACACCTCGCACGGGACCTACGTAACTCGTGGGAACGGACCCCGCTGCCGCGGGTGTCCCGGTTTGAGAGTACGACGGTAATTTGGTTATTTCCACACTTAGGCTTAAAAACATAGCGTTAGAGGGTGAGAACTCGAAACAGCCCCCGAACGGCCCCGTGGGTGGCACCAAAACCTCCCACGGGACCAACGTAACTCGTAGGAACGGACCCCGCAGCCGCGGGTGTCCCGGTTTGAGAGTACGACGGTAATTTGCTTATTTCTACACTTAGGCTTAAATACATGGCGTCAGAGGGTGAGAACTCGAAACAGCCCCCGAACGACCCCGTGGGTGGCACCAACACCTCCCACGGGACCAACGTAACTCGTGGGAACTGACCCCGCAGCCGCGGGTGTCCCGGTTTGAGAGTACGACGGTAATTTGCTTATTTTCACACTTAGGCTTAAAAACATGGCGTTAGAGGGTGAGAACTCGAAACAGCCCCCGAACGGCCCCGTGGGTGGCACCAACACCTCCCACAGGACCAACGTAACTCGTAGGAACAGACCCCGCATCCGCGGGTGTCCCGGTTTGAGAGTACGGCAGTAATTTGCTTATTTCCACACTTAGGCTTAAAAACATGGCGTTAGAGGGTGATAACTCGAAACAGCCCCCGAACGGCCCCGTGGGTGGCACCAACACCTCCCACGGGACCAACGTAACTCGTGCGAATGGACCCCGCAGCCGCGGGTCTCCCGGTTTGAGAGTACGACGGTAATTTGCTTATTTCCACACTTAGGCTTAAAAACATGGCGTTAGAGGGTGAGAACTCGAAACAACCCCCGAACGGCCCCGTGGGTGGCACCAACACCTCCCACGGGACCAACGTAACTCATGCGAATGGACCCCGCAGCCGCGGGTCTCCCGGTTTGAGAGTACGACGGTAATTTGCTTATTTCCACACTTAGGCTTAAAAACATGGCGTTAGAGGGTGAGAACTCGAAACAACCCCCGAACGGCCCCGTGGGTGGCACCAACACCTCCCACGGGACCAACGTAACTCGTAGGAACTGACCCCGCAGCCGCGGGTGTCCCGGTTTGAGAGTACGACGGCAATTTGCTTATTTCCACACTTAGGCTTAAAAACATGGCGTTAGAGGGTGATATCTCGAAACAGCCCCCGAACGGCCCCGTGGGTGGCACCAACACCTCCCACGGGACCAACGTAACTCGTAGGAACTGACCCCGCAGCCGCGGGTGTCCCGGTTTGAGAGTACGACGGTAATTTGCTTATTTCTACACTTAGGCTTAACATGGCGTTAGAGGGTGAGAACTCGAAACAGCCCCCGAACGGCCCCGTGGGTGGCACCAACACCTCCCACGGGACCAACGTAACTTGTGGGAACGGACCCCGCAGCCGCGGGTGTCCCGATTTGAGAGTACGACGGTAATTTGCTTATTTCCACACTTAGGCTTAAAAACATGGCGTTAGAGGGTGAGAACTCGAAACAACCCCCGAACGGCCCCGTGGGTGGCACCAACACCTCCCACGGGACCAACGTAACTCATGCGAATGGACCCCGCAGCCGCGGGTCTCCCGGTTTGAGAGTACGACGGTAATTTGCTTATTTCCACACTTAGGCTTAAAAACATGGCGTTAGAGGGTGAGAACTCGAAACAGCCCCCGAACGGCCCCGTGGGTGGCACCAACACCTCCCACGGGACCAACGTAACTCGTGGGAACGGACCCCGCAGCCGCGGGTGTCCCGGTTTGAGAGTACGATGGTAATTTGCTTATTTCCACACTTAGGCTTAAAAACATGGCGTTAGAGGGTGAGAACTCGAAACAGCCCCCGAACGGCCCCGTGGGTGGCACCAACACCTCCCACGGGACCAACGTAACTCGTAGGAACTGACCCCGCAGCCGCGGATCTCCCGGTTTGAGAGTACGGCAGTAATTTGCTTATTTCCACACTTAGGCTGAACATGGCGTTAGAGGGTGAAAACTCGAAACAGCCCCCGAACGGCCCCGTGGGTGGCACCAACACCTCCCACGGGACCAACGTAACTCGTGGGAACGGACCCCGCAGCCGCGGGTCTCCCGGTTTGAGAGTACGACGGTAATTTGCTTATTTCTACACTTAGACTTAAAAACATGGCGTTAGAGGGTGAGAACTCGAACCAGCCCCCGGACGACCCCGTGGGTGGCACCAACACCTCCCACGGGACCAACGTAAATCGTAGGAACTGACCCCGCAGCCGCGGGTGTCCCGGTTTGAGAGTACGACGGCAATATACTTATTTCCACACATAGGCTTAAAAACATGGCGTTAGAGGGTGATAACTCGAAACAGCCCCCGAACGGCCCCGTGGGTGGCACCAACACCTCCCACGGGACCAACGTAACTCGTAGGAACTGACCCCGCAGCCGCGGGTGTCCCGGTTTGAGAGTACGATGGTAATTTGCTTATTTCAACACTTAGGCTTAAAAACATGGCGTTAGAGGGTGAGAACTCGAAAAAGCCCCCGAACGGCCCCGTGGGTGGCACCAACACCTCCCACGGGACCAACGTAACTCGTGGGAACAGACCCCGTAGCCGCGGGTGTCCCGATTTGAGAGTACGACGGTAATTTGCTTATTTCCACACTTAGGCTTAAAAACATGGCGTTAGAGGGTGAGAACTCGAAACATCCCCCGAACGGCCCCGTGGGTGGCACTAACACCTCCCACGGGACCAACGTAACTCGTAGGAACTGACCCCGCAGCCGCGGGTGTCCCGGTTTGAGAGTACGATGGCAATTTGCTTATTTCCACACTTAGGCTTGAAAACATGGCGTTAGAGGGTGAGAACTCGAAACAGCCCCCGAACGGCCCCGTGGGTGGCATCAACACCTCCCACGGGACCAACATAACTCGTGGGAACGGACCCCGCAGCCGCGTGTGTCCCGGTTTGAGAGTACGACGGTAATTTGCTTATTTCCACACTTAGGCTTAACATGGCGTTAGAGAGTGAAAACTCGAAACAGCCCCCGAACGGCCCCGTGGGTGGCACCAACACCTCCCACGGGACCAACGTAACTGGTGGGAACGGACCCCGCAGCCGCGGGTCTCCCGGTTTGAGAGTACGACGGTAATTTGCTTATTTCCACACTTAGGCTTAAAAACATGGCGTTAGAGGGTGAGAACTCGAAACAGCCCCCGAACGGCCCCGTGGGTGGCACCAACACCTCGCACGGGACCAACGTAACTCGTAGGAACGGACCCCGCAGCCGCGGGTGTCACGGTTTGAGAGTACGACGGTAATTTGCTTATTTTCACACTTAGGCTTAAAAACATGGCGTTAGAGGGTGAGAACTCGAAACAGCTCCCGAACGGCCCCGTGTGAGGCACCAACACCTCCCACGGGACCAACGTAACTCGTAGGAACGGAACCCGCAGCCGCGGGTATCCCGGTTTGAGAGTACGACGGTAATTTGCTTATTTCCACACTTAGGCTTAAAAACATGGCGTTAGACGGTGAGAACTCGAAACAGCCCCCGAACGACCCCGTGGGAGGCACCAACACCTCCCACGGGACCAACGTAACTCGTAGGAACTGACCCCGCAGCCGCGGGTGTCCCGCTTTGAGAGTACGACGGTAATTTGCTTATTTCCACAGTTAGGCTTAAAAACATGGCGTTAGAGGGTGAGAACTCGAAACAACCCCCGAACGGCCCCGTGGGTGGCACCAACACCTCCCACGGGACCAACGTAACTCGTAGGAACTGACCCCGCAGCCGCGGGTGTCCCGGTTTGAGAGTACGACAGTAATTTGCTTATTTCTACACTTAGGCTTAACATGGCGTTAGAGGGTGAAAACTCGAAACAGCCCCCGAACGGCCCCGTAGGTGGCACCAACACCTCCCACGGGATCAACGTAACTCGTGGGAATGGACCCCGCAGCCGCGGGTCTCCCGGTTTGAGAGTACGACGGTAATTTTGCTTATTTCCACACTTAGGCTTAAAAACATGGCGTTAGAGTGTGAGAACTCGAAACAGCCCCCGAACGGCACCGTGGGTGGCACCAACACCTCCCACGGGACCAACGAAACTCGTGGGAACGGACCCCGCAGCCGCGGGTGTCCCGCTTTGAGAGTACGACGGTAATTTGCTTATTTCCACATTTAGGCTTAAAAACATGGCGTTAGAGGGTGAGAACTCGAAACAGCCCCCGAACGGCCCCGTGGGTGGCACCAACACCTCCCACGGGACCAACGTAACTCGTGGGAACGGACCCCGCAGCCGCGGGTGTCCCGCTTTGAGAGTACGACGGTAATTTGCTTATTTCCACATTTAGGCTTAAAAACATGGCGTTAGAGGGTGAGAACTGGCCGCGGGTCTCCCGGTTTGAGAGTACGGCAGTAATTTGCTTATTTCCACACTTAGGCTTAAAAACATGGCGTTAGAGGGTGATAACTCGAAACAGCCCCCGAACGGCCCCGTGGGTGGCACCAACACCTCCCACGGGACCAACGTAACTCGTAGGAACGGACCCCGCTGCCGCGGGTCTCCCGGTTTGAGAGTACGACGGTAATTTGCTTATTTCTACACTTAGGCTTTAACATGGCGTTAGAGGGTGAGAACTCGAAACAGCCCCCGAACGGCCCCGTGGGTGGCACCAACACCTCCCACGGGACCAACGTAACTCGTGGGAACGGACCCCGCAGCCGCGGGTGTCCCGGTTTGAGAGTACGACGGTAATTTGCTGATTTCCACACTTAGGCTTAAAAACATGGCGTTAGAGGGTGAGAACTCGAAACAGCCCCCGAACGGCCCCGTGGGAGGCACCAACACCTCCCACGGGACCAACGTAACTCGTAGGAACTGACCCCGTAGCCGCGGGTCTCCCGGTTTGAGAGTACGGCAGTAATTTGCTTATTTCCACACTTAGGCTTAAAAACATCGCGTTAGAGGGTGAGAACTCGAAACAGCCCCCGAACGGCCCCGTGGGTGGCACCAACACCTCCCACGGGACCAACGTAACTCGTAGGAACTGACCCCGCAGCCGCGGGTCTCCCGGTTTGAGAGTACGGCAGTAATTTGCTTATTTCCACACTTAGGCTGAACATGGCGTTAGAGGGTGAAAACTCGAAACAGGCCCCGAACGGCCCCGTGGGTGGCACCAACACCTCCCACGGGACCAACGTAACTCGTGGGAACGGACCCCGCAGCCGCGGGTCTCCCGGTTTGAGAGTACGACGGTAATTTGCTTATTTCTACACTTAGGCTTAAAAACATGGCGTTAGAGGGTGAGAACTCGAACCAGCCCCCGAACGACCCCGTGGGTGGCACCAACACCTCCCACGGGACCAACGTAACTCGTAGGAACTGACCCCGCAGCCGCGGGTGTCCCGGTTTGAGAGTACGACGGCAATTTACTTATTTCCACACACAGGCTTAAAAACATGGCGTTAGAGGGTGATAACTCGAAACAGCCCCCGAACGGCCCCGTGGGTGGCACCAACACCTCCCACGGGACCAACGTAACTCGTAGGAACTGACCCCGCAGCCGCGGGTGTCCCGGTTTGAGAGTACGACGGTAATTTGCTTATTTCCACACTTAGGCTTAAAAACATGGCGTTAGAGGGTGAGAACTCGAAACAGCCCCCGAACGGCCCCGTGGGTGGCACCAACACCTCCCACGGGACCAACGTAACTCGTAGGAACTGACCCCGCAGCCGCGGGTGTCCCGGTTTGAGAGTACGACGGTAATTTGCTTATTTCCACACTTAGGCTTTAAAACATGGCGTTAGAGGGTGAGAACTCGAAACAGGATCCGAACGGCCCCGTGGGTGGCACCAACACCTCCCACGGGACCAACGTAACTCGTGGGAACGGACCCCGCAGCCGCGGGTGTCCCGATTTGAGAGTACGACGGTAATTTGCTTATTTCCACACTTAGGCTTAAAAACATGGCGTCAGAGGGTGAGAACTCGAAACAGCCCCCGAACGGCCCCGTGGGTGGCATCAACACCTCCCACGGGACGAACGTAACTCGTAGGAACTGACCCCGCAGCCGCGGGTCTCCCGGTTTGAGAGTACGGCAGTAATTTGCTTATTTCCACACTTAGGCTTAACATGGCGTTAGAGGGTAAAAACTCGAAACAGCCCCCGAACGGCCCCGTGGGTGGCACCAACACCTCCCACGGGACCAACGTAACTCGTGGGAACGGACCCCGCAGCCGCGGGTCTCCCGGTTTGAGAGTACGACGGTAATTTGCTTATTTCTACACTTAGGCTTAAAAACATGGCGTTAGAGGGTGAGAACTCGAAACAGCCCCCGAACGGCCCCGTGGGTGGCACCAACACCTCCCACGGGACCAACGTAACTCGTAGGAACTGACCCCGCAGCCGCGGGTGTCCCGGTTTGAGAGTACGACGGCAATTTGCTTATTTCCACACTTAGCCTTAAAAACATGGCGTTAGAGGGTGATATCTCGAAACAGCCCCCGAACGGCCCAGTGGGTGGCACCAACACCTCCCACGGGACCAACGTAACTCGTAGGAACTGACACCGCAGCCGCGGGTGTCCCGGTTTGAGAGTACGACGGTAATTTGCTTATTTCTACACTTAGGCTTAACATGGCGTTAGAGGGTGAGAACTCGAAACAGCCCCCGAACGGCCCCGTGGGTGGCACCAACACCTCCCACGGGACCAACGTAACTCGTGGGAACGGACCCCGTAGCCGCGGGTCTCCCGGTTTGAGAGTACGACGGTAATTTGCTTATTTCCACACTTAGGCTTAAAAACATGGCGTTAGAGGGTGAGAACTCGAAACAGCCCCCGAACGTCCCCGTGGGTGGCACCAACACCTCGCACGGGACCTACGTAACTCGTGGGAACGGACCCCGCTGCCGCGGGTGTCCCGGTTTGAGAGTACGACGGTAATTTGCTTATTTCCACACTTAGGCTTAAAAACATAGCGTTAGAGGGTGAGAACTCGAAACAGCCCCCGAACGGCCCCGTGGGTGGCACCAAAACCTCCCACGGGACCAACGTAACTCGTAGGAACGGACCCCGCAGCCGCGGGTGTCCCGGTTTGAGAGTACGACGGTAATTTGCTTATTTCTACACTTAGGCTTAAATACATGGCGTCAGAGGGTGAGAACTCGAAACAGCCCCCGAACGACCCCGTGGGTGGCACCAACACCTCCCACGGGACCAACGTAACTCGTGGGAACTGACCCCGCAGCCGCGGGTGTCCCGGTTTGAGAGTACGACGGTAATTTGCTTATTTTCACACTTAGGCTTAAAAACATGGCGTTAGAGGGTGAGAACTCGAAACAGCCCCCGAACGGCCCCGTGGGTGGCACCAACACCTCCCACAGGACCAACGTAACTCGTAGGAACAGACCCCGCATCCGCGGGTGTCCCGGTTTGAGAGTACGGCAGTAATTTGCTTATTTCCACACTTAGGCTTAAAAACATGGCGTTAGAGGGTGATAACTCGAAACAGCCCCCGAACGGCCCCGTGGGTGGCACCAACACCTCCCACGGGACCAACGTAACTCGTGCGAATGGACCCCGCAGCCGCGGGTCTCCCGGTTTGAGAGTACGACGGTAATTTGCTTATTTCCACACTTAGGCTTAAAAACATGGCGTTAGAGGGTGAGAACTCGAAACAACCCCCGAACGGCCCCGTGGGTGGCACCAACACCTCCCACGGGACCAACGTAACTCATGCGAATGGACCCCGCAGCCGCGGGTCTCCCGGTTTGAGAGTACGACGGTAATTTGCTTATTTCCACACTTAGGCTTAAAAACATGGCGTTAGAGGGTGAGAACTCGAAACAACCCCCGAACGGCCCCGTGGGTGGCACCAACACCTCCCACGGGACCAACGTAACTCGTAGGAACTGACCCCGCAGCCGCGGGTGTCCCGGTTTGAGAGTACGACGGCAATTTGCTTATTTCCACACTTAGGCTTAAAAACATGGCGTTAGAGGGTGATATCTCGAAACAGCCCCCGAACGGCCCCGTGGGTGGCACCAACACCTCCCACGGGACCAACGTAACTCGTAGGAACTGACCCCGCAGCCGCGGGTGTCCCGGTTTGAGAGTACGACGGTAATTTGCTTATTTCTACACTTAGGCTTAACATGGCGTTAGAGGGTGAGAACTCGAAACAGCCCCCGAACGGCCCCGTGGGTGGCACCAACACCTCCCACGGGACCAACGTAACTTGTGGGAACGGACCCCGCAGCCGCGGGTGTCCCGATTTGAGAGTACGACGGTAATTTGCTTATTTCCACACTTAGGCTTAAAAACATGGCGTTAGAGGGTGAGAACTCGAAACAACCCCCGAACGGCCCCGTGGGTGGCACCAACACCTCCCACGGGACCAACGTAACTCATGCGAATGGACCCCGCAGCCGCGGGTCTCCCGGTTTGAGAGTACGACGGTAATTTGCTTATTTCCACACTTAGGCTTAAAAACATGGCGTTAGAGGGTGAGAACTCGAAACAGCCCCCGAACGGCCCCGTGGGTGGCACCAACACCTCCCACGGGACCAACGTAACTCGTGGGAACGGACCCCGCAGCCGCGGGTGTCCCGGTTTGAGAGTACGATGGTAATTTGCTTATTTCCACACTTAGGCTTAAAAACATGGCGTTAGAGGGTGAGAACTCGAAACAGCCCCCGAACGGCCCCGTGGGTGGCACCAACACCTCCCACGGGACCAACGTAACTCGTAGGAACTGACCCCGCAGCCGCGGATCTCCCGGTTTGAGAGTACGGCAGTAATTTGCTTATTTCCACACTTAGGCTGAACATGGCGTTAGAGGGTGAAAACTCGAAACAGCCCCCGAACGGCCCCGTGGGTGGCACCAACACCTCCCACGGGACCAACGTAACTCGTGGGAACGGACCCCGCAGCCGCGGGTCTCCCGGTTTGAGAGTACGACGGTAATTTGCTTATTTCTACACTTAGACTTAAAAACATGGCGTTAGAGGGTGAGAACTCGAACCAGCCCCCGGACGACCCCGTGGGTGGCACCAACACCTCCCACGGGACCAACGTAAATCGTAGGAACTGACCCCGCAGCCGCGGGTGTCCCGGTTTGAGAGTACGACGGCAATATACTTATTTCCACACATAGGCTTAAAAACATGGCGTTAGAGGGTGATAACTCGAAACAGCCCCCGAACGGCCCCGTGGGTGGCACCAACACCTCCCACGGGACCAACGTAACTCGTAGGAACTGACCCCGCAGCCGCGGGTGTCCCGGTTTGAGAGTACGATGGTAATTTGCTTATTTCAACACTTAGGCTTAAAAACATGGCGTTAGAGGGTGAGAACTCGAAAAAGCCCCCGAACGGCCCCGTGGGTGGCACCAACACCTCCCACGGGACCAACGTAACTCGTGGGAACAGACCCCGTAGCCGCGGGTGTCCCGATTTGAGAGTACGACGGTAATTTGCTTATTTCCACACTTAGGCTTAAAAACATGGCGTTAGAGGGTGAGAACTCGAAACATCCCCCGAACGGCCCCGTGGGTGGCACTAACACCTCCCACGGGACCAACGTAACTCGTAGGAACTGACCCCGCAGCCGCGGGTGTCCCGGTTTGAGAGTACGATGGCAATTTGCTTATTTCCACACTTAGGCTTGAAAACATGGCGTTAGAGGGTGAGAACTCGAAACAGCCCCCGAACGGCCCCGTGGGTGGCATCAACACCTCCCACGGGACCAACATAACTCGTGGGAACGGACCCCGCAGCCGCGTGTGTCCCGGTTTGAGAGTACGACGGTAATTTGCTTATTTCCACACTTAGGCTTAACATGGCGTTAGAGAGTGAAAACTCGAAACAGCCCCCGAACGGCCCCGTGGGTGGCACCAACACCTCCCACGGGACCAACGTAACTGGTGGGAACGGACCCCGCAGCCGCGGGTCTCCCGGTTTGAGAGTACGACGGTAATTTGCTTATTTCCACACTTAGGCTTAAAAACATGGCGTTAGAGGGTGAGAACTCGAAACAGCCCCCGAACGGCCCCGTGGGTGGCACCAACACCTCGCACGGGACCAACGTAACTCGTAGGAACGGACCCCGCAGCCGCGGGTGTCACGGTTTGAGAGTACGACGGTAATTTGCTTATTTTCACACTTAGGCTTAAAAACATGGCGTTAGAGGGTGAGAACTCGAAACAGCTCCCGAACGGCCCCGTGTGAGGCACCAACACCTCCCACGGGACCAACGTAACTCGTAGGAACGGAACCCGCAGCCGCGGGTATCCCGGTTTGAGAGTACGACGGTAATTTGCTTATTTCCACGCTTAGGCTTAAAAACATGGCGTTAGACGGTGAGAACTCGAAACAGCCCCCGAACGACCCCGTGGGAGGCACCAACACCTCCCACGGGACCAACGTAACTCGTAGGAACTGACCCCGCAGCCGCGGGTGTCCCGCTTTGAGAGTACGACGGTAATTTGCTTATTTCCACAGTTAGGCTTAAAAACATGGCGTTAGAGGGTGAGAACTCGAAACAACCCCCGAACGGCCCCGTGGGTGGCACCAACACCTCCCACGGGACCAACGTAACTCGTAGGAACTGACCCCGCAGCCGCGGGTGTCCCGGTTTGAGAGTACGACAGTAATTTGCTTATTTCTACACTTAGGCTTAACATGGCGTTAGAGGGTGAAAACTCGAAACAGCCCCCGAACGGCCCCGTAGGTGGCACCAACACCTCCCACGGGATCAACGTAACTCGTGGGAATGGACCCCGCAGCCGCGGGTCTCCCGGTTTGAGAGTACGACGGTAATTTTGCTTATTTCCACACTTAGGCTTAAAAACATGGCGTTAGAGTGTGAGAACTCGAAACAGCCCCCGAACGGCACCGTGGGTGGCACCAACACCTCCCACGGGACCAACGAAACTCGTGGGAACGGACCCCGCAGCCGCGGGTGTCCCGCTTTGAGAGTACGACGGTAATTTGCTTATTTCCACATTTAGGCTTAAAAACATGGCGTTAGAGGGTGAGAACTCGAAACAGCCCCCGAACGGCCCCGTGGGTGGCACCAACACCTCCCACGGGACCAACGTAACTCGTGGGAACGGACCCCGCAGCCGCGGGTGTCCCGCTTTGAGAGTACGACGGTAATTTGCTTATTTCCACATTTAGGCTTAAAAACATGGCGTTAGAGGGTGAGAACTGGCCGCGGGTCTCCCGGTTTGAGAGTACGGCAGTAATTTACTTATTTCCACACTTAGGCTTAAAAACATGGCGTTAGAGGGTGATAACTCGAAACAGCCCCCGAACGGCCCCGTGGGTGGCACCAACACCTCCCACGGGACCAACGTAACTCGTAGGAACGGACCCCGCTGCCGCGGGTCTCCCGGTTTGAGAGTACGACGGTAATTTGCTTATTTCTACACTTAGGCTTTAACATGGCGTTAGAGGGTGAGAACTCGAAACAGCCCCCGAACGGCCCCGTGGGTGGCACCAACACCTCCCACGGGACCAACGTAACTCGTGGGAACGGACCCCGCAGCCGCGGGTGTCCCGGTTTGAGAGTACGACGGTAATTTGCTGATTTCCACACTTAGGCTTAAAAACATGGCGTTAGAGGGTGAGAACTCGAAACAGCCCCCGAACGGCCCCGTGGGAGGCACCAACACCTCCCACGGGACCAACGTAACTCGTAGGAACTGACCCCATAGCCGCGGGTCTCCCGGTTTGAGAGTACGGCAGTAATTTGCTTATTTCCACACTTAGGCTTAAAAACATCGCGTTAGAGGGTGAGAACTCGAAACAGCCCCCGAACGGCCCCGTGGGTGGCACCAACACCTCCCACGGGACCAACGTAACTCGTAGGAACTGACCCCGCAGCCGCGGGTCTCCCGGTTTGAGAGTACGGCAGTAATTTGCTTATTTCCACACTTAGGCTGAACATGGCGTTAGAGGGTGAAAACTCGAAACAGGCCCCGAACGGCCCCGTGGGTGGCACCAACACCTCCCACGGGACCAACGTAACTCGTGGGAACGGACCCCGCAGCCGCGGGTCTCCCGGTTTGAGAGTACGACGGTAATTTGCTTATTTCTACACTTAGGCTTAAAAACATGGCGTTAGAGGGTGAGAACTCGAACCAGCCCCCGAACGACCCCGTGGGTGGCACCAACACCTCCCACGGGACCAACGTAACTCGTAGGAACTGACCCCGCAGCCGCGGGTGTCCCGGTTTGAGAGTACGACGGCAATTTACTTATTTCCACACACAGGCTTAAAAACATGGCGTTAGAGGGTGATAACTCGAAACAGCCCCCGAACAGCCCCGTGGGTGGCACCAACACCTCCCACGGGACCAACGTAACTCGTAGGAACTGACCCCGCAGCCGCGGGTGTCCCGGTTTGAGAGTACGACGGTAATTTGCTTATTTCCACACTTAGGCTTAAAAACATGGCGTTAGAGGGTGAGAACTCGAAACAGCCCCCGAACGGCCCCGTGGGTGGCACCAACACCTCCCACGGGACCAACGTAACTCGTAGGAACTGACCCCGCAGCCGCGGGTGTCCCGGTTTGAGAGTACGACGGTAATTTGCTTATTTCCACACTTAGGCTTTAAAACATGGCGTTAGAGGGTGAGAACTCGAAACAGGATACGAACGGCCCCGTGGGTGGCACCAACACCTCCCACGGGACCAACGTAACTCGTGGGAACGGACCCCGCTGCCGCGGGTGTCCCGATTTGAGAGTACGACGGTAATTTGCTTATTTCCACACTTAGGCTTAAAAACATGGCGTTAGAGGGTGAGAACTCGAAACAGCCCCCGAACGGCCCCGTGGGTGGCATCAACACCTCCCACGGGACGAACGTAACTCGTAGGAACTGACCCCGCAGCCGCGGGTCTCCCGGTTTGAGAGTACGGCAGTAATTTGCTTATTTCCACACTTAGGCTTAACATGGCGTTAGAGGGTAAAAACTCGAAACAGCCCCCGAACGGCCCCGTGGGTGGCACCAACACCTCCCACGGGACCAACGTAACTCGTGGGAACGGACCCCGCAGCCGCGGGTCTCCCGGTTTGAGAGTACGACGGTAATTTGCTTATTTCTATACTTAGGCTTAAAAACATGGCGTTAGAGGGTGAGAACTCGAAACAGCCCCCGAACGGCCCCGTGGGTGGCACCAACACCTCCCACGGGACCAACGTAACTCGTAGGAACTGACCCCGCAGCCGCGGGTGTCCCGGTTTGAGAGTACGACGGCAATTTGCTTATTTCCACACTTAGCCTTAAAAACATGGCGTTAGAGGGTGATATCTCGAAACAGCCCCCGAACGGCCCAGTGGGTGGCACCAACACCTCCCACGGGACCAACGTAACTCGTAGGAACTGACACCGCAGCCGCGGGTGTCCCGGTTTGAGAGTACGACGGTAATTTGCTTATTTCTACACTTAGGCTTAACATGGCGTTAGAGGGTGAGAACTCGAAACAGCCCCCGAACGGCCCCGTGGGTGGCACCAACACCTCCCACGGGACCAACGTAACTCGTGGGAACGGACCCCGTAGCCGCGGGTCTCCCGGTTTGAGAGTACGACGGTAATTTGCTTATTTCCACACTTAGGCTTAAAAACATGGCGTTAGAGGGTGAGAACTCGAAACAGCCCCCGAACGTCCCCGTGGGTGGCACCAACACCTCGCACGGGACCTACGTAACTCGTGGGAACGGACCCCGCTGCCGCGGGTGTCCCGGTTTGAGAGTACGACGGTAATTTGCTTATTTCCACACTTAGGCTTAAAAACATAGCGTTAGAGGGTGAGAACTCGAAACAGCCCCCGAACGGCCCCGTGGGTGGCACCAAAACCTCCCACGGGACCAACGTAACTCGTAGGAACGGACCCCGCAGCCGCGGGTGTCCCGGTTTGAGAGTACGACGGTAATTTGCTTATTTCTACACTTAGGCTTAAATACATGGCGTCAGAGGGTGAGAACTCGAAACAGCCCCCGAACGACCCCGTGGGTGGCACCAACACCTCCCACGGGACCAACGTAACTCGTGGGAACTGACCCCGCAGCCGCGGGTGTCCCGGTTTGAGAGTACGACGGTAATTTGCTTATTTTCACACTTAGGCTTAAAAACATGGCGTTAGAGGGTGAGAACTCGAAACAGCCCCCGAACGGCCCCGTGGGTGGCACCAACACCTCCCACAGGACCAACGTAACTCGTAGGAACAGACCCCGCATCCGCGGGTGTCCCGGTTTGAGAGTACGGCAGTAATTTGCTTATTTCCACACTTAGGCTTAAAAACATGGCGTTTGAGAGTGAGAACTCGAAACAGCCCCCGAACGGCCCCGTGGGTGGCACCAACACCTCCCACGGGACCAACGTAACTCGTGGGAACGGACCCCGCAGCCGCGGGTGTCCCGCTTTGAGAGTACGACGGTAATTTGCTTATTTCCACATTTAGGCTTAAAAACATGGCGTTAGAGGGTGAGAACTGGCCGCGGGTCTCCCGGTTTGAGAGTACGACGGTAATTTTGCTTATTTCCACACTTAGGCTTAAAAACATGGCGTTAGAGGGTGAGAACTCGAAAAAGCCCCCGAACGGCCCCGTGGGTGGCACCAACACCTCCCACGGGACCAACGTAACTCGTGGGAACAGACCCCGTAGCCGCGGGTGTCCCGATTTGAGAGTACGACGGTAATTTGCTTATTTCCACACTTAGGCTTAAAAACATGGCGTTAGAGGGTGAGAACTCGAAACATCCCCCGAACGGCCCCGTGGGTGGCACTAACACCTCCCACGGGACCAACGTAACTCGTAGGAACTGACCCCGCAGCCGCGGGTGTCCCGGTTTGAGAGTACGATGGCAATTTGCTTATTTCCACACTTAGGCTTGAAAACATGGCGTTAGAGGGTGAGAACTCGAAACAGCCCCCGAACGGCCCCGTGGGTGGCATCAACACCTCCCACGGGACCAACATAACTCGTGGGAACGGACCCCGCAGCCGCGTGTGTCCCGGTTTGAGAGTACGACGGTAATTTGCTTATTTCCACACTTAGGCTTAACATGACGTTAGAGAGTGAAAACTCGAAACACCCCCGAACGGCCCCGTGGGTGGCACCAACACCTCCCACGGGACCAACGTAACTGGTGGGAACGGACCCCGCAGCCGCGGGTCTCCCGGTTTGAGAGTACGACGGTAATTTGCTTATTTCCACACTTAGGCTTAAAAACATGGCGTTAGAGGGTGAGAACTCGAAACAGCCCCCGAACGGCCCCGTGGGTGGCACCAACACCTCGCACGGGACCAACGTAACTCGTAGGAACGGACCCCGCAGCCGCGGGTGTCACGGTTTGAGAGTACGACGGTAATTTGCTTATTTTCACACTTAGGCTTAAAAACATGGCGTTAGAGGGTGAGAACTCGAAACAGCTCCCGAACGGCCCCGTGTGAGGCACCAACACCTCCCACGGGACCAACGTAACTCGTAGGAACGGACCCCGCAGCCGCGGGTATCCCGGTTTGAGAGTACGACGGTAATTTGCTTATTTCCACACTTAGGCTTAAAAACATGGCGTTAGACGGTGAGAACTCGAAACAGCCCCCGAACGACCCCGTGGGACGCACCAACACCTCCCACGGGACCAACGTAACTCGTAGGAACTGACCCCGCAGCCGCGGGTGTCCCGCTTTGAGAGTACGACGGTAATTTGCTTATTTCCACAGTTAGGCTTAAAAACATGGCGTTAGAGGGTGAGAACTCGAAACAACCCCCGAACGGCCCCGTGGGTGGCACCAACACCTCCCACGGGACCAACGTAACTCGTAGGAACAGACCCCGCAGCCGCGGGTGTCCCGGTTTGAGAGTACGACAGTAATTTGCTTATTTCTACACTTAGGCTTAACATGGCGTTAGAGGGTGAAAACTCGAAACAGCCCCCGAACGGCCCCGTAGGTGGCACCAACACCTCCCACGGGATCAACGTAACTCGTGGGAATGGACCCCGCAGCCGCGGGTCTCCCGGTTTGAGAGTACGACGGTAATTTTGCTTATTTCCACACTTAGGCTTAAAAACATGGCGTTAGAGTGTGAGAACTCGAAACAGCCCCCGAACGGCACCGTGGGTGGCACCAACACCTCCCACGGGACCAACGAAACTCGTGGGAACGGACCCCGCAGCCGCGGGTGTCCCGCTTTGAGAGTACGACGGTAATTTGCTTATTTCCACATTTAGGCTTAAAAACATGGCGTTAGAGGGTGAGAACTCGAAACAGCCCCCGAACGGCCCCGTGGGTGGCACCAACACCTCCCACGGGACCAACGTAACTCGTGGGAACGGACCCCGCAGCCGCGGGTGTCCCGCTTTGAGAGTACGACGGTAATTTGCTTATTTCCACATTTAGGCTTAAAAACATGGCGTTAGAGGGTGAGAACTGGCCGCGGGTCTCCCGGTTTGAGAGTACGGCAGTAATTTGCTTATTTCCACACTTAGGCTTAAAAACATGGCGTTAGAGGGTGATAACTCGAAACAGCCCCCGAACGGCCCCGTGGGTGGCACCAACACCTCCCACGGGACCAACGTAACTCGTAGGAACGGACCCCGCTGCCGCGGGTCTCCCGGTTTGAGAGTACGACGGTAATTTGCTTATTTCTACACTTAGGCTTTAACATGGCGTTAGAGGGTGAGAACTCGAAACAGCCCCCGAACGGCCCCGTGGGTGGCACCAACACCTCCCACGGGACCAACGTAACTCGTGGGAACGGACCCCGGAGCCGCGGGTGTCCCGGTTTGAGAGTACGACGGTAATTTGCTGATTTCCACACTTAGGCTTAAAAACATGGCGTTAGAGGGTGAGAACTCGAAACAGCCCCCGAACGGCCCCGTGGGAGGCACCAACACCTCCCACGGGACCAACGTAACTCGTAGGAACTGACCCCATAGCCGCGGGTCTCCCGGTTTGAGAGTACGGCAGTAATTTGCTTATTTCCACACTTAGGCTTAAAAACATCGCGTTAGAGGGTGAGAACTCGAAACAGCCCCCGAACGGCCCCGTGGGTGGCACCAACACCTCCCACGGGACCAACGTAACTCGTAGGAACTGACCCCGCAGCCGCGGGTCTCCCGGTTTGAGAGTACGGCAGTAATTTGCTTATTTCCACACTTAGGCTGAACATGGCGTTAGAGGGTGAAAACTCGAAACAGGCCCCGAACGGCCCCGTGGGTGGCACCAACACCTCCCACGGGACCAACGTAACTCGTGGGAACGGACCCCGCAGCCGCGGGTCTCCCGGTTTGAGAGTACGACGGCAATTTGCTTATTTCCACACTTAGGCTTAAAAACATGGCGTTAGAGGGTGATATCTCGAAACAGCCCCCGAACGGCCCCGTGGGTGGCACCAACACCTCCCACGGGACCAACGTAACTCGTAGGAACTGACCCCGCAGCCGCGGGTGTCCCGGTTTGAGAGTACGACGGCAATTTACTTATTTCCACACACAGGCTTAAAAACATGGCGTTAGAGGGTGATAACTCGAAACAGCCCCCGAACGGCCCCGTGGGTGGCACCAACAGCTCCCACGGGACCAACGTAACTCGTAGGAACTGACCCCGCAGCCGCGGGTGTCCCGGTTTGAGAGTACGACGGTAATTTGCTTATTTCCACACTTAGGCTTAAAAACATGGCGTTAGAGGGTGAGAACTCGAAACAGCCCCCGAACGGCCCCGTGGGTGGCACCAACACCTCCCACGGGACCAACGTAACTCGTAGGAACTGACCCCGCAGCCGCGGGTGTCCCGGTTTGAGAGTACGACGGTAATTTGCTTATTTCCACACTTAGGCTTTAAAACATGGCGTTAGAGGGTGAGAACTCGAAACAGGATACGAACGGCCCCGTGGGTGGCACCAACACCTCCCACGGGACCAACGTAACTCGTGGGAACGGACCCCGCAGCCGCGGGTGTCCCGATTTGAGAGTACGACGGTAATTTGCTTATTTCCACACTTAGGCTTAAAAACATGGCGTTAGAGGGTGAGAACTCGAAACAGCCCCCGAACGGCCCCGTGGGTGGCATCAACACCTCCCACGGGACGAACGTAACTCGTAGGAACTGACCCCGCAGCCGCGGGTCTCCCGGTTTGAGAGTACGGCAGTAATTTGCTTATTTCCACACTTAGGCTTAACATGGCGTTAGAGGGTAAAAACTCGAAACAGCCCCCGAACGGCTCCGTGGGTGGCACCAACACCTCCCACGGGACCAACGTAACTCGTGGGAACGGACCCCGCAGCCGCGGGTCTCCCGGTTTGAGAGTACGACGGTAATTTGCTTATTTCTACACTTAGGCTTAAAAACATGGCGTTAGAGGGTGAGAACTCGAAACAGCCCCCGAACGGCCCCGTGGGTGGCACCAACACCTCCCACGGGACCAACGTAACTCGTAGGAACTGACCCCGCAGCCGCGGGTGTCCCGGTTTGAGAGTACGACGGCAATTTGCTTATTTCCACACTTAGCCTTAAAAACATGGCGTTAGAGGGTGATATCTCGAAACAGCCCCCGAACGGCCCAGTGGGTGGCACCAACACCTCCCACGGGACCAACGTAACTCGTAGGAACTGACACCGCAGCCGCGGGTGTCCCGGTTTGAGAGTACGACGGTAATTTGCTTATTTCTACACTTAGGCTTAACATGGCGTTAGAGGGTGAGAACTCGAAACAGCCCCCGAACGGCCCCGTGGGTGGCACCAACACCTCCCACGGGACCAACGTAACTCGTGGGAACGGACCCCGTAGCCGCGGGTCTCCCGGTTTGAGAGTACGACGGTAATTTGCTTATTTCCACACTTAGGCTTAAAAACATGGCGTTAGAGGGTGAGAACTCGAAACAGCCCCCGAACGTCCCCGTGGGTGGCAGCAACACCTCGCACGGGACCTACGTAACTCGTGGGAACGGACCCCGCTGCCGCGGGTGTCCCGGTTTGAGAGTACGACGGTAATTTGCTTATTTCCACACTTAGGCTTAAAAACATAGCGTTAGAGGGTGAGAACTCGAAACAGCCCCCGAACGGCCCCGTGGGTGGCACCAAAACCTCCCACGGGACCAACGTAACTCGTAGGAACGGACCCCGCAGCCGCGGGTGTCCCGGTTTGAGAGTACGACGGTAATTTGCTTATTTCTACACTTAGGCTTAAATACATGGCGTCAGAGGGTGAGAACTCGAAACAGCCCCCGAACGACCCCGTGGGTGGCACCAACACCTCCCACGGGACCAACGTAACTCGTGGGAACTGACCCCGCAGCCGCGGGTGTCCCGGTTTGAGAGTACGACGGTAATTTGCTTATTTTCACACTTAGGCTTAAAAACATGGCGTTAGAGGGTGAGAACTCGAAACAGCCCCCGAACGGCCCCGTGGGTGGCACCAACACCTCCCACAGGACCAACGTAACTCGTAGGAACAGACCCCGCATCCGCGGGTGTCCCGGTTTGAGAGTACGGCAGTAATTTGCTTATTTCCACACTTAGGCTTAAAAACATGGCGTTAGAGGGTGATAACTCGAAACAGCCCCCGAACGGCCCCGTGGGTGGCACCAACACCTCCCACGGGACCAACGTAACTCGTGCGAATGGACCCCGCAGCCGCGGGTCTCCCGGTTTGAGAGTACGACGGTAATTTGCTTATTTCCACACTTAGGCTTAAAAACATGGCGTTAGAGGGTGAGAACTCGAAACAACCCCCGAACGGCCCCGTGGGTGGCACCAACACCTCCCACGGGACCAACGTAACTCATGCGAATGGACCCCGCAGCCGCGGGTCTCCCGGTTTGAGAGTACGACGGTAATTTGCTTATTTCCACACTTAGGCTTAAAAACATGGCGTTAGAGGGTGAGAACTCGAAACAACCCCCGAACGGCCCCGTGGGTGGCACCAACACCTCCCACGGGACCAACGTAACTCGTAGGAACTGACCCCGCAGCCGCGGGTGTCCCGGTTTGAGAGTACGACGGCAATTTGCTTATTTCCACACTTAGGCTTAAAAACATGGCGTTAGAGGGTGATATCTCGAAACAGCCCCCGAACGGCCCCGTGGGTGGCACCAACACCTCCCACGGGACCAACGTAACTCGTAGGAACTGACCCCGCAGCCGCGGGTGTCCCGGTTTGAGAGTACGACGGTAATTTGCTTATTTCTACACTTAGGCTTAACATGGCGTTAGAGGGTGAGAACTCGAAACAGCCCCCGAACGGCCCCGTGGGTGGCACCAACACCTCCCACGGGACCAACGTAACTTGTGGGAACGGACCCCGCAGCCGCGGGTGTCCCGATTTGAGAGTACGACGGTAATTTGCTTATTTCCACACTTAGGCTTAAAAACATGGCGTTAGAGGGTGATAACTCGAAACAGCCCCCGAACGGCCCCGTGGGTGGCACCAACACCTCCCACGGGACCAACGTAACTCGTGCGAATGGACCCCGCAGCCGCGGGTCTCCCCGTTTGAGAGTACGACGGTAATTTGCTTATTTCCACACTTAGGCTTAAAAACATGGCGTTAGAGGGTGAGAACTCGAAACAGCCCCCGAACGGCCCCGTGGGTGGCACTAACACCTCCCACGGGACCAACGAAACTCGTAGGAACTGACCCCGCAGCCGCGGGTCTCCCGGTTTGAGAGTACGACAGCAATTTGCTTATTTCCACACTTAGGCTTAAAAACATGGCGTTAGAGGGTGATAACTCGAAACAGCCCACGAACGGCCCCGTGGGTGGCACCAACACCTCCCACGGGACCAACTTAACTCGTAGGAACGGACCCCGCAGCCGCGGATCTCCCGGTTTGAGAGTACGACGGTAATTTGCTTATTTCTACACTTAGGCTTAACATGGCGTTAGAGGGTGAAAACTCGAAACAGCCCCCGAACGGCCCCGTGGTGGCACCAACACCTCCCACGGGACCAACGTAACTCGTGGGAACGGACCCCGCAGCCGCGGGTCTCCCGGTTTGAAAGTACGACGGTAATTTGCTTATTTCTACACTTAGGCTTAAAAACATGGCGTTAGAGGGTGAGAACTCGAAACAGCCCCCGAACGGCCCCGTGGGTGGCACCAACACCTCCCACGGGACCAACGTAACTCGTAGGAACTGACCCCGCAGCCGCGGGTGTCCCGGTTTGAGAGTACGACGACAATTTGCTTATTTCCACACTTAGGCTTAAAAACATGGCGTTAGAGGGTGATAACTCGAAACAGGCCCCGAACGGTCCCGTGGGTGGCACCAACACCTCCCACGGGACCAACGTAACTCGTAGGAACTGACCCCAAACAGCCCCCGAATGGCCCCGTGGGTGGCATCAACACCCCCCACGGGACCAACGTAACTCGTGGGAAAGGACCCCGCAGCCGCGGGTCTCCCGGTTTGAGAGTACGACGGTAATTTGCTTATTTCCACACTTAGGCTTAAAAACATGGCGTTAGAGGGTGAGAACTCGAAACAGCCCCCGAACGGCCCCGTGGGTGGCACCAACACCTCCCACGGGACCAACGTAACTCGTAGGAACTGACCCCGCAGCCGCGGGTGTCCCGGTTTGAGAGTACGACGGTAATTTGCTTATTTCTACACTTAGGCTTAAAAACATGGCGTTAGAGGGTGATAACTCGAAACAGCCCCCGAACGGCCCCGTGGGTGGCACCAACACCTCCCACGGGACCAACGTAACTCGTGCGAATGGACCCCGCAGCCGCGGGTCTCCCGGTTTGAGAGTACGACGGTAATTTGCTTATTTCCACACTTAGGCTTAAAAACATGGCGTTAGAGGGTGAGAACTCGAAACAACCCCCGAACGGCCCCGTGGGTGGCACCAACACCTCCCACGGGACCAACGTAACTCATGCGAATGGACCCCGCAGCCGCGGGTCTCCCGGTTTGAGAGTACGACGGTAATTTGCTTATTTCCACACTTAGGCTTAAAAACATGGCGTTAGAGGGTGAGAACTCGAAACAACCCCCGAACGGCCCCGTGGGTGGCACCAACACCTCCCACGGGACCAACGTAACTCGTAGGAACTGACCCCGCAGCCGCGGGTGTCCCGGTTTGAGAGTACGACGGCAATTTGCTTATTTCCACACTTAGGCTTAAAAACATGGCGTTAGAGGGTGATATCTCGAAACAGCCCCCGAACGGCCCCGTGGGTGGCACCAACACCTCCCACGGGACCAACGTAACTCGTAGGAACTGACCCCGCAGCCGCGGGTGTCCCGGTTTGAGAGTACGACGGTAATTTGCTTATTTCTACACTTAGGCTTAACATGGCGTTAGAGGGTGAGAACTCGAAACAGCCCCCGAACGGCCCCGTGGGTGGCACCAACACCTCCCACGGGACCAACGTAACTTGTGGGAACGGACCCCGCAGCCGCGGGTGTCCCGATTTGAGAGTACGACGGTAATTTGCTTATTTCCACACTTAGGCTTAAAAACATGGCGTTAGAGGGTGATAACTCGAAACAGCCCCCGAACGGCCCCGTGGGTGGCACCAACACCTCCCACGGGACCAACGTAACTCGTGCGAATGGACCCCGCAGCCGCGGGTCTCCCCGTTTGAGAGTACGACGGTAATTTGCTTATTTCCACACTTAGGCTTAAAAACATGGCGTTAGAGGGTGAGAACTCGAAACAGCCCCCGAACGGCCCCGTGGGTGGCACTAACACCTCCCACGGGACCAACGAAACTCGTAGGAACTGACCCCGCAGCCGCGGGTCTCCCGGTTTGAGAGTACGACAGCAATTTGCTTATTTCCACACTTAGGCTTAAAAACATGGCGTTAGAGGGTGATAACTCGAAACAGCCCACGAACGGCCCCGTGGGTGGCACCAACACCTCCCACGGGACCAACTTAACTCGTAGGAACGGACCCCGCAGCCGCGGATCTCCCGGTTTGAGAGTACGACGGTAATTTGCTTATTTCTACACTTAGGCTTAACATGGCGTTAGAGGGTGAAAACTCGAAACAGCCCCCGAACGGCCCCGTGGTGGCACCAACACCTCCCACGGGACCAACGTAACTCGTGGGAACGGACCCCGCAGCCGCGGGTCTCCCGGTTTGAAAGTACGACGGTAATTTGCTTATTTCTACACTTAGGCTTAAAAACATGGCGTTAGAGGGTGAGAACTCGAAACAGCCCCCGAACGGCCCCGTGGGTGGCACCAACACCTCCCACGGGACCAACGTAACTCGTAGGAACTGACCCCGCAGCCGCGGGTGTCCCGGTTTGAGAGTACGACGACAATTTGCTTATTTCCACACTTAGGCTTAAAAACATGGCGTTAGAGGGTGATAACTCGAAACAGGCCCCGAACGGTCCCGTGGGTGGCACCAACACCTCCCACGGGACCAACGTAACTCGTAGGAACTGACCCCAAACAGCCCCCGAATGGCCCCGTGGGTGGCATCAACACCCCCCACGGGACCAACGTAACTCGTGGGAAAGGACCCCGCAGCCGCGGGTCTCCCGGTTTGAGAGTACGACGGTAATTTGCTTATTTCCACACTTAGGCTTAAAAACATGGCGTTAGAGGGTGAGAACTCGAAACAGCCCCCGAACGGCCCCGTGGGTGGCACCAACACCTCCCACGGGACCAACGTAACTCGTAGGAACTGACCCCGCAGCCGCGGGTGTCCCGGTTTGAGAGTACGACGGTAATTTGCTTATTTCTACACTTAGGCTTAACATGGCGTTAGAGGGTGAAAACTCGAAACAGCCCCCGAACGGCCCCGTGGGCGGCACCAACACCTCCCACGGGACCAACGTAACTCGTGGGAACGGACCCCGCAGCCAGGGTCTCCCGGTTTGAAAGTACGACGGTAATTTGATTATTTCTACACTTAGGCTTAAAAACATGGCGTTAGAGGGTGAGAACTCGAAACAGCCCCCGAACGGCCCCGTGGGTGGCACCAACACCTCCCACGGGACCAACGTAACTCGTGGGAACGGACCCCGCAGCTGCGGGTCTCCCGGTTTGAGAGTACGGCGGTAATTTGCTTATTTCCAAACGGCCCCGTGGGTGGCACCAACACCTCCCACGGGACTAACGTAACTCGTAGGAACTGACCCCGCAGCTGCGGGTGTCCCGGTTTGAGAGTACGACGGTTATTTGCTTATTTCTATACTTAGGCTTAAAAACATGGCGTTAGAGGGTGAGAACTCGAAACAGCCCCCGAACGGCCCCGTGGGTGGCACCAACACCTCCCACGGGACCAACGTAACTCGTAGGAACTGACCCCGCAGCCGCGGGTGTCCCGGTTTGAGAGTACGACGGTAATTTGCTTATTTCTACACTTAGGCTTAACATGGCGTTAGAGGGTGAAAACTCGAAACAGCCCCCGAACGACCCCGTGGGTGGCACCAACACCTCCCACGGGACCAACGTAACTCGTGGGAACGGACCCCGCAGCTGCGAGTCTCCCGGTTTGAGAGTACGACGGTACTTTGCTTATTTCCACACTTTGGCTTAAAAACATGGCGTTAGAGGGTGAGAACTCGAAACAGCCCCCGAACGGCCCCGTGGGTGGCACCAACACCTCCCACGGGACCAACGTAACTCGTAGGAACGGACCCCGCAGCCGCGGGTGTCCCGGTTTGAGAGTACGACGGTAATTTGCTTATTTCCACACTTAGGCTTAAAAACATGGCGTTAGAGGGTGATATCTCGAAACAGCCCCCGAACGGCCCCGTGGGTGGCACCAACACCTCCCACGGGACCAACGTAACTCGTAGGAACTGACCCCGCAGCCGCGGGTGTCCCGGTTTGAGAGTACGACGGTAATTTGCTTATTTCTACACTTAGGCTTAACATGGCGTTAGAGAGTGAGAACTCGAAACAGCCCCCGAACGGCCCCGTGGGTGGCACCAACACCTCCCACGGGACCAACGTAACTCGTGGGAACGGACCCCGCAGCCGCGGGTCTCCCGGTTTGAGAGTACGACGGTAATTTGCTTATTTCCACACTTAGGCTTAAAAACATGGCGTTAGAGGGTGAGAACTCGAAACAGCCCCCGAACGTCCCCGTGGGTGGCACCAACACCTCGCACGGGACCAACGTAACTCGTGGGAACGGACCCCGCTGCCGCGGGTGTCCCGGTTTGAGAGTACGACGGTAATTTGCTTATTTCCACACTTACGCTTAAAAACATAGCGTTAGAGGGTGAGAACTCGAAACAGCCCCCGAACGGCCCCGTGGGTGGCACCAAAACCTCCCACGGGACCAACGTAACTCGTAGGAATGGACCCCGCAGCCGCGGGTGTCCCGGTTTGAGAGTACGACGGTAATTTGCTTATTTCTACACTTAGGCTTAAAAACATGGCGTCAGAGGGTGAGAACTCGAAACAGCCCCCGAACGACCCCGTGGGTGGCACCAACACCTCCCACGGGACCAACGTAACTCGTGGGAACTGACCCCGCAGCCGCGGGTGTCCCGGTTTGAGAGTACGACGGTAATTTGCTTATTTCCAAACTTAGGCTTAAAAACATGGCGTTAGAGGGTGAGAACTCGAAACAGCCCCCGAACGGCCCCGTGGGTGGCACCAACACCTCCCACGGGACCAACGTAACTCGTACGAACAGACCCCGCAGCCGCGGGTGTCCCGGTTTGAGAGTATGGCAGTAATTTGCTTATTTCCACACTTAGGCTTAAAAACATGGCGTTAGAGGGTGATAACTCGAAACAGCCCCCGAACGGCCCCGTGGGTGGCACCAACACCTCCCACGGGACCAATGTAACTCGTGCGAATGGACCCCGCAGCCGCGGGTCTCCCGGTTTGAGAGTACGACGGTAATTTGCTTATTTCCACACTTAGGCTTAAAAACATGGCGTTAGAGGGTGAGAACTCGAAACAACCCCCGAACGGCCCCGTGGGTGGCACCAACACCTCCCACGGGACCAACGTAACTCGCGCGAATGGACCCCGCAGCCGCAGGTCTCCCGGTTTGAGAGTACGACGGTAATTTGCCTATTTCCACACTTAGGCTTAAAAACATGGCGTTAGAGGTGAGAACTCGAAACAACCCCCGAACGGCCCCGTGGGTGGCACCAACACTTCCCACGGGACCAACGTAACTCGTAGGAACTGACCCCGCAGCCGCGGGTGTCCCGGTTTGAGAGTACGACGGCAATTTGCTTATTTCCACACTTAGGCTTAAAAACATGGCGTTAGAGGGTGATATCTCGAAACAGCCCCCGAACGGCCCCATGGGTGGCACCAACACCTCCCACGGGACCAACGTAAGTCGTAGGAACTGACCCCGCAGCCGCGGGTGTCCCGGTTTGAGAGTACGACGGTAATTTGCTTATTTCTACACTTAGGCTTAACATGGCGTTAGAGGGTGAGAACTCGAAACAGCCCCCGAACGGCCCCGTGGGTGGCACCAACACCTCCCACGGGACCAACGTAACTCGTGGGAACGGACCCCGCAGCCGCGGGTGTCCCGATTTGAGAGTACGACGGTAATTTGCTTATTTCCACACTTAGGCTTAAAAACATGGCGTTAGAGGGTGATAACTCGAAACAGCCCCAGAACGGCCCCGTGGGTGGCACCAACACCTCCCACGGGACCAACGTAACTCGTGCGAATGGACCCCGCAGCCGCCGGTCTCCCGGTTTGAGAGTACGACGGTAATTTGCTTATTTCCACACTTAGTCTTAAAAACATGGCGTTAGAGGGTGAGAACTCGAAACAACCCCCGAACGGCCCCGTGGGTGGCACCAACACCTCCCACGGGACCAACGTAACTCGAGGGAACGGACCCCGCAGCCGCGGGTGTCCCGCTTTCAGAGTACGACGGTAATTTGCTTATTTCCATATTTAGGCTTAAAAACATGGCGTTAGAGGGTGAGAACTCGAAACAGCCCCCGAACGTCCCCGTGGGTGGCACTAACACCTCCCACGGGAGCAACGAAACTCGTAGGAACTGACCCCGCAGCCGCGGGTCTCCTGGTTTGAGAGTACGGCAGTAATTTGCTTATTTCCACACTTAGGCTTAAAAACATGGCGTTAGAGGGTGATAACTCGAAACAGCCCACGAACGGCCCCGTGGGTGGCACCAACACCTCCCACGGGACCAACTTAACTCGTAGGAACGGACCCCGCAGCCGCGGATCTCCCGGTTTGAGAGTACGACGGTAATTTGCTTATTTCTACACTTAGGCTTAACATGGCGTTAGAGGGTGCAAACTCGAAACAGCCCCCGAACGGCCCCGTGGTGGCACCAACACCTCCCACGGGACCAACGTAACTCGTGGGAACGGACCCCGCAGCCGCGGGTCTCCCGGTTTGAAAGTACGACGGTAATTTGCTTATTTCTACACTTAGGCTTAAAAACATGGCGTTAGAGGGTGAGAACTCGAAACAGCCCCCGAACGGCCCCGTGGGTGGCACCAACACCTCCCACGGGACCAACGTAACTCGTAGGAACTGACCCCGCAGCCGCGGGTGTCCCGGTTTGAGAGTACGACGACAATTTGCTTATTTCCACACTTAGGCTTAAAAACATGGCGTTAGAGGGTGATAACTCGAAACAGCCCCCGAACGGCCCCGTGGGTGGCACCAACACCTCCCACGGGACCAATGTAACTCGTAGGAACTGACCCCAAACAGCCCCCGAACGGCCCCGTGGGTGGCATCAACACCTCCCACGGGACCAACGTAACTCATGGGAAAGGACCCCGCAGCCGCGGGTCTCCCGGTTTGAGAGTACGACGGTAATTTGCTTATTTCCACACTTAGGCTTAAAAACATGGCGTTAGAGGGTGAGAACTCGAAACAGCCCCCGAACGGCCCCGTGGGTGGCACCAACACCTCCCACGGGACCAACGTAACTCGTAGGAACTGACCCCGCAGCCGCGGGTGTCCCGGTTTGAGAGTACGACGGTAATTTGCTTATTTCTACACTTAGGCTTAACATGGCGTTAGAGGGTGAAAACTCGAAACAGCCCCCGAACGGCCCCGTGGGTGGCACCAACACCTCCCACGGGACCAACGTAACTCGTGGGAACGGACCCCGCATCCAGGGTCTCCCGGTTTGAAAGTACGACGGTAATTTGCTTATTTCTACACTTAGGCTTAAAAACATGGCGTTAGAGGGTGAGAACTCGAAACAGCCCCCGAACGGCCCCGTGGGTGGCACCAACACCTCCCACGGGACCAACGTAACTCGTGGGAACGGACCCCGCAGCTGCGGGTCTCCCGGTTTGAGAGTACGGCGGTAATTTGCTTATTTCCAAACGGCCCCGTGGGTGGCACCAACACCTCCCACGGGACTAACGTAACTCGTAGGAACCGACCCCGCAGCTGCGGGTGTCCCGGTTTGAGAGTACGACGGTTATTTGCTTATTTCTACACTTAGGCTTAAAAACATGGCGTTAGAGGGTGAGAACTCGAAACAGCCCCCGAACGGCCCCGTGGGTGGCACCAACACCTCCCACGGGACCAACGTAACTCGTAGGAACTGACCCCGCAGCCGCAGGTGTCCCGGTTTGAGAGTACGACGGTAATTTGCTTATTTCTACACTTAGGCTTAACATGGCGTTAGAGGGTGAAAACTCGAAACAGCCCCCGAACGACCCCGTGGGTGGCACCAACACCTCCCACGGGACCAACGTAACTCGTGGGAACGGACCCCGCAGCTGCGGGTCTCCCGGTTTGAGAGTACGACGGTACTTTGCTTATTTCCACACTTTGGCTTAAAAACATGGCGTTAGAGGGTGAGAACTCGAAACAGCCCCCGAACGGCCCCGTGGGTGGCACCAACACCTCCCACGGGACCAACGTAACTCGTAGGAACGGACCCCGCAGCCGCGGGTGTCCCGGTTTGAGAGTACGACGGTAATTTGCTTATTTCCACACTTAGGCTTAAAAACATGGCGTTAGAGGGTGAGAACTCGAAACAGCCCCCGAACGGCCCCGTGGGTGGCACCAACACCTCCCACGGGACCAACGTAACTCGTAGGAACTGACCCCGCAGCCGCGGGTGTCCCGGTTTGAGAGTACGACGGTAATTTGCTTATTTCTACACTTAGTCTTAACATGGCGTTAGAGGGTGAGAACTCGAAACAGCCCCCGAACGGCCCCGTGGGTGGCACCAACACCTCCCACGGGACCAACGTAACTCGTGGGTACGGGCCCCGCAGCCGCGGGTGTCCCGCTTTGAGAGTACGACGGTAATTTGTTTATTTCCACATTTAGGCTTAAAAACATGGCGTTAGAGGGTGAGAACTCGAAACAGCCCCCGAACGGCCCCATGGGTGGCACCAACACCTCCCACAGGACCAACGAAACTCGTAGGAACTGACCCCGCAGCCGCGGGTCTCCCGGTTTGAGAGTACGGCAGTAATTTGCTTATTTCCACACTTAGGCTTAAAAACATGGCGTTAGAGGGTGAATACTCGAAACAGCCCCCGAACGGCTTCGTGGGTGGCACCAACACCTCCCACGGGACCAACGTAACTCGTAGGAACGGACCCCGCAGCCGCGGGTCTCCCGGTTTGAGAGTACGACGGTAATTTGCTTATTTCCACACTTAGGCTTAAAAACATTGCGTTAGAGGGTGAGAACTCGAAACAGCCCCCGAACGGCCCCGTGGGTGGCACCAACACTTCCCACGGGACCAACGTAACTCGTAGGAACGGACCTCGCAGCCGCGGGTGTCCCGGTTTGAGATTACGACGGTAATTTGCTTATTTCCACACTTAGGCTTAAAAACATGACGTTAGAGGTCGAGAACTCGAAACAGCCCCCGAACGGCCCCGTGGGTGGCACCAACACCTCCCACGGGACCAACGTAACTCGTAGGAACTGACCCCGCAGCCGCGGGTGTCCCGGTTTGAGAGTACGACCGTAATTTGCTTATTTCCACACTTAGGCTTAAAAACATTGCGTTAGAGGGTGAGAACTCGAAACAGCCCCCGAACGGCCCCGTGGGTGGCACCAACACTTCCCACGGGACCAACGTAACTCGTAGGAACGGACCTCGCAGCCGCGGGTGTCCCGGTTTGAGAGTATGACGGTAATTTGCTTATTTCCACACTTAGGCTTAAAAACATGGCGTTAGAGGTCGAGAACTCGAAACAGCCCCCGAACGGCCCCGTGGGTGGCACCAACACCTCCCACGGGACCAACGTAACTCGTAGGAACTGACCCCGTAGCCGCGGGTCTCCCGGTTTGAGAGTACGGCAGTAATTTGCTTATTTCCACACTTAGGCTTAAAAACATGGCGTTAGAGGGTGATAACTCGAAACAGCCCCCGAACGGCCCCGTGGGTGGCACCAACACCTCCCACGGGACCAACGTAACTCGTAGGAACGGACCCCGCAGCCGCGGGTGTCCCGGTTTGAGAGTACGACGGTAATTTGCTTATTTCTACACTTAGGCTTAACATGGCGTTAGAGGGTGAAAATTCGAAACAGCCCCCGAACGGCCTCGTGGGTGGCACCAACACCTCCCACGAGACCAACGTAACTCGTGGGAACGGACCCCGCAGCCGCGTGTTTCCCGGTTTGAGAGTACGACGGTAATTTGCTTATTTCCACACTTAGGCTTAAAAACATGGCGTTAGAGGGTGATAACTCGAAACAGCCCCCGAACGGCCCCGTGGGTGGCACCAACACCTCCCACGGGACCAACGTAACTCGTAGGAACTGACCTCGCAGCCGCGGGTGTCCCGGTTTGAGAGTACGACGGTAATTTGCTTATTTCCACACTTAGGCTAAAAAACATGGCGTTAGAGGGTGAGAACTCGAAACAGCCCCCGAACGGCCCCGTGGGTGGCACCAACACCTCCCACGGGACCAACGTAACTCGTAGGAACTGACCCCGCAGCCGCGGGTGTCCCGGTTTGAGAGTACGACGGTAATTTGCTTATTTCCACACTTAGGCTTTAAAACATGGCGTTAGAGGGTGAGAACTCGAAACAGGCCCCGAACGGCCCCGTGGGTGGCACCAACACCTCCCACGGGACCAACGTAACTCGTGGGAACGGACCCCGCAGCCGCGGGTGTCCCGATTTGAGAGTACGACGATAATTTGCTTATTTCCACACTTAGGCTTAAAAACATGGCGTTAGAGGGTGAGAACTCGAAACAGCCCCCGAACGGCCCGTGGGTGGCACCAACACCTCCCACGGGACGAACGTAACTCGTGGGAACGGACCCCGCAGCCGCGGGTCTCCCGGTTTGAGAGTACGACGGTAATTTGCTTATTTCCACACTTAGGGTTAAAAACATGGCGTTAGAGGGTGAGAACTCGAAACAGTCCCCGAACGGCCCCGTGGGTGGCACCAACACCTCCCACGGGACCAACGTAACTCGTAGGAACTGACCCCGCAGCCGCGGGTGTCCCGGTTTGAGAGTACGACGGTAATTTGTTTATTTCCACACTTAGGCTTAAAAACATGGCGTTAGAGGGTGAGAACTCGAAACAGCCCCCGAACGGCCCCGTGGGTGGCACCAACACCTCCCACGGGACCAACGTAACTCGTAGGAACTGACCCCGCAGCCGCGGGTGTCCCGATTTGAGAGTACGACGGTAATTTGCTTATTTCTACACTTAGTCTTAACATGGCGTTAGAGGGTGAGAACTCGAAACAGCCCCCGAACGACCCCGTGGGAGGCACCAACACCTCCCACGGGACCAACGTAACTCGTAGGAACTGACCCCGCAGCCGCGGGTGTCCCGCTTTGAGAGTACGACGGTAATTTGCTTATTTCCACATTTAGGCTTAAAAACATGGCGTTAGAGGGTGAGAACTCGAAACAGCCCCTGAACGGCCCCGTGGGTGGCACCAACACCTCCCACGGGACCAACGTAACTCGTAGGAAGTGACCCCGCAGCCGCGGGTGTCCCGGTTTGAGAGTAGGACGGTAATTTGCTTATTTCTACACTTAGGCTTAACATGGCGTTAGAGGGTGAAAACTCGAAACAGCCCCCGAACGGCCCCGTGGGTGGCACCAACACCTCCCACGGGACCAACGTAACTCGTGGGAATGGATCCCGCAGCCGCGGGTCTCCCGGTTTGAGAGTACGACGGTAATTTGCTTATTTCCACACTTAGGCTTAAAAACATGGCGTTAGAGGGTGAGAACTCGAAACAGCCCCCGAACGGCCCCGTGGGTGGCACCAACACCTCCCACGGGACCAACGTAACTCGTGGGAACGGACCCCGCAGCCGCGGGTGTCCCGCTTTGAGAGTACGACGGTAATTTGTTTATTTCCACATTTAGGCTTAAAAACATGGCGTTAGAGGGTGAGAACTCGAAACAGCCCCCGAACGGCCCCGTGGGTGGCACCAACACCTCCCACAGGACCAACGAAACTCGTAGGAACTGACCCCGCAGCCGCGGGTCTCCCGATTTGAGAGTACGGCAGTAATTTGCTTATTTCCACACTTAGGCTTAAAAACATGGCGTTAGAGGGTGAATACTCGAAACAGCCCCCGAACGGCTTCGTGGGTGGCACCAACACCTCCCACGTGACCAACGTAACTCGTAGGAACGGACCCCGCAGCCGCGGGTCTCCCGGTTTGAGAGTACGACGGTAATTTGTTTATTTCCACACTTAGGCTTAAAAACATTGCGTTAGAGGGTGAGAACTCGAAACAGCTCCCGAACGGCCCCGTGGGTGGCACCAACACTTCCCACGGGACCAACGTAACTCGAGGGAACGGACCCCGCAGCCGCGGGTGTCCCGCTTTCAGAGTACGACGGTAATTTGCTTATTTCCATATTTAGGCTTAAAAACATGGCGTTAGAGGGTGAGAACTCGAAACAGCCCCCGAACGTCCCCGTGGGTGGCACTAACACCTCCCACGGGACCAACGAAACTCGTAGGAACTGACCCCGCAGCCGCGGGTCTCCTGGTTTGAGAGTACGGCAGTAATTTGCTTATTTCCACACTTAGGCTTAAAAACATGGCGTTAGAGGGTGATAACTCGAAACAGCCCACGAACGGCCCCGTGGGTGGCACCAACACCTCCCACGGGACCAACGTAACTCGAGGGAACGGACCCCGCAGCCGCGGGTGTCCCGCTTTCAGAGTACGACGGTAATTTGCTTATTTCCATATTTAGGCTTAAAAACATGGCGTTAGAGGGTGAGAACTCGAAACAGCCCCCGAACGTCCCCGTGGGTGGCACTAACACCTCCCACGGGACCAACGAAACTCGTAGGAACTGACCCCGCAGCCGCGGGTCTCCTGGTTTGAGAGTACGGCAGTAATTTGCTTATTTCCACACTTAGGCTTAAAAACATGGCGTTAGAGGGTGATAACTCGAAACAGCCCACGAACGGCCCCGTGGGTGGCACCAACACCTCCCACGGGACCAACTTAACTCGTAGGAACGGACCCCGCAGCCGCGGATCTCCCGGTTTGAGAGTACGACGGTAATTTGCTTATTTCTACACTTAGGCTTAACATGGCGTTAGAGGGTGAAAACTCGAAACAGCCCCCGAACGGCCCCGTGGTGGCACCAACACCTCCCACGGGACCAACGTAACTCGTGGGAACGGACCCCGCAGCCGCGGGTCTCCCGGTTTGAAAGTACGACGGTAATTTGCTTATTTCTACACTTAGGCTTAAAAACATGGCGTTAGAGGGTGAGAACTCGAAACAGCCCCCGAACGGCCCCGTGGGTGGCACCAACACCTCCCACGGGACCAACGTAACTCGTAGGAACTGACCCCGCAGCCGCGGGTGTCCCGGTTTGAGAGTACGACGACAATTTGCTTATTTCCACACTTAGGCTTAAAAACATGGCGTTAGAGGGTGATAACTCGAAACAGCCCCCGAACGGCCCCGTGGGTGGCACCAACACCTCCCACGGGACCAATGTAACTCGTAGGAACTGACCCCAAACAGCCCCCGAACGGCCCCGTGGGCGGCATCAACACCTCCCACGGGACCAACGTAACTCGTGGGAAAGGACCCCGCAGCCGCGGGTCTCCCGGTTTGAGAGTACGACGGTAATTTGCTTATTTCCACACTTAGGCTTTAAAACATGGCGTTAGAGGGTGAGAACTCGAAACAGCCCCCGAACGGCCCCGTGGGTGGCACCAACACCTCCCACGGGACCAACGTAACTCGTAGGAACTGACCCCGCAGCCGCGGGTGTCCCGGTTTGAGAGTACGACGGTAATTTGCTTATTTCTACACTTAGGCTTAACATGGCGTTAGAGGGTGAAAACTCGAAACAGCCCCCGAACGGCCCCGTGGGTGGCACCAACACCTCCCACGGGACCAACGTAACTCGTGGGAACGGACCCCGCAGCCAGGGTCTCCCGGTTTGAAAGTACGACGGTAATTTGCTTATTTCTACACTTAGGCTTAAAAACATGGCGTTAGAGGGTGAGAACTCGAAACAGCCCCCGAACGGCCCCGTGGGTGGCACCAACACCTCCCACGGGACCAACGTAACTCGTGGGAACGGACCCCGCAGCTGCGGGTCTCCCGGTTTGAGAGTACGGCGATAATTTGCTTATTTCCAAACGGCCCCGTGGGTGGCACCAACACCTCCCACGGGACTAACGTAACTCGTAGGAACCGACCCCGCAGCTGCGGGTGTCCCGGTTTGAGAGTACGACGGTTATTTGCTTATTTCTACACTTAGGCTTAAAAACATGGCGTTAGAGGGTGAGAACTCGAAACAGCCCCCGAACGGCCCCGTGGGTGGCACCAACACCTCCCACGGGACCAACGTAACTCGTAGGAACTGACCCCGCAGCCGCGGGTGTCCCGGTTTGAGAGTACGACAGTAATTTGCTTATTTCTACACTTAGGCTTAACATGGCGTTAGAGGGTGAAAACTCGAAACAGCCCCCGAACGACCCCGTGGGTGGCACCAACACCTCCCACGGGACCAACGTAACTCGTGGGAACGGACCCCGCAGCTGCGGGTCTCCCGGTTTGAGAGTACGACGGTACTTTGCTTATTTCCACACTTTGGCTTAAAAACATGGCGTTAGAGGGTGAGAACTCGAAACAGCCCCCGAACGGCCCCGTGGGTGGCACCAACACCTCCCACGGGACCAACGTAACTCGTAGGAACGGACCCCGCAGCCGCGGGTGTCCCGGTTTGAGAGTACGACGGTAATTTGCTTATTTCCACACTTAGGCTTAAAAACATGGCGTTAGAGGGTGAGAACTCGAAACAGCCCCCGAACGGCCCCGTGGGTGGCACCAACACCTCCCACGGGACCAACGTAACTCGTAGGAACTGACCCCGCAGCCGCAGGTGTCCCGGTTTGAGAGTACGACGGTAATT
The DNA here is from genome assembly GCA_949130495.1 of Sambucus nigra. Lineage (NCBI taxonomy): Eukaryota > Viridiplantae > Streptophyta > Magnoliopsida > Dipsacales > Adoxaceae > Sambucus > Sambucus nigra. The sequence goes on from CASBWL010000243.1 coordinate 39,023, forward strand.
TGCTTATTTCTACACTTAGTCTTAACATGGCGTTAGAGGGTGAGAACTCGAAACAGCCCCCGAACGGCCCCGTGGGTGGCACCAACACCTCCCACGGGACCAACGTAACTCGTGGGTACGGACCCCGCAGCCGCGGGTGTCCCGCTTTGAAAGTACGACGGTAATTTGTTTATTTCCACATTTAGGCTTAAAAACATGGCGTTAGAGGGTGAGAACTCGAAACAGCCCCCGAACGGCCCCATGGGTGGCACCAACACCTCCCACAGGACCAACGAAACTCGTAGGAACTGACCCCGCAGCCGCGGGTCTCCCGGTTTGAGAGTACGGCAGTAATTTGCTTATTTCCACACTTAGGCTTAAAAACATGGCGTTAGAGGGTGAATACTCGAAACAGCCCCCGAACGGCTTCGTGGGTGGCACCAACACCTCCCACGGGACCAACGTAACTCGTAGGAACGGACCCCGCAGCCGCGGGTCTCCCGGTTTGAGAGTACGACGATAATTTGCTTATTTCCACACTTAGGCTTAAAAACATTGCGTTAGAGGGTGAGAACTCGAAACAGCCCCCGAACGGCCCCGTGGGTGGCACCAACACTTCCCACGGGACCAACGTAACTCGTAGGAACGGACCTCGCAGCCGCGGGTGTCCCGGTTTGAGATTACGACGGTAATTTGCTTATTTCCACACTTAGGCTTAAAAACATGGCGTTAGAGGTCGAGAACTCGAAACAGCCCCCGAACGGCCCCGTGGGTGGCACCAACACCTCCCACGGGACCAACGTAACTCGTAGGAACTGACCCCGCAGCCGCGGGTGTCCCGGTTTGAGAGTACGACCGTAATTTGCTTATTTCCACACTTAGGCTTAAAAACATTGCGTTAGAGGGTGAGAACTCGAAACAGCCCCCGAACGGCCCCGTGGGTGGCACCAACACTTCCCACGGGACCAACGTAACTCGTAGGAACGGACCTCGCAGCCGCGGGTGTCCCGGTTTGAGAGTATGACGGTAATTTGCTTATTTCCACACTTAGGCTTAAAAACATGGCGTTAGAGGTCGAGAACTCGAAACAACCCCCGAACGGCCCCGTGGGTGGCACCAACACCTCCCACGGGACCAACGTAACTCGTAGGAACTGACCCCGTAGCCGCGGGTCTCCCGGTTTGAGAGTACGGCAGTAATTTGCTTATTTCCACACTTAGGCTTAAAAACATGGCGTTAGAGGGTGATAACTCGAAACAGCCCCCGAACGGCCCCGTGGGTGGCACCAACACCTCCCACGGGACCAACGTAACTCGTAGGAACGGACCCCGCAGCCGCGGGTGTCCCGGTTTGAAAGTACGACGGTAATTTGCTTATTTCTACACTTAGGCTTAACATGGCGTTAGAGGGTGAAAATTCGAAACAGCCCCCGAACGGCCTCGTGGGTGGCACCAACACCTCCCACGAGACCAACGTAACTCGTGGGAACGGACCCCGCAGCCGCGTGTTTCCCGGTTTGAGAGTACGACGGTAATTTGCTTATTTCCACACTTAGGCTTAAAAACATGGCGTTAGAGGGTGATAACTCGAAACAGCCCCCGAACGGCCCCGTGGGTGGCACCAACACCTCCCACGGGACCAACGTAACTCGTAGGAACTGACCTCGCAGCCGCGGGTGTCCCGGTTTGAGAGTACGACGGTAATTTGCTTATTTCCACACTTAGGCTAAAAAACATGGCGTTAGAGGGTGAGAACTCGAAACAGCCCCCGAACGGCCCCGTGGGTGGCACCAACACCTCCCACGGGACCAACGTAACTCGTAGGAACTGACCCCGCAGCCGCGGGTGTCCCGGTTTGAGAGTACGACGGTAATTTGCTTATTTCCACACTTAGGCTTTAAAACATGGCGTTAGAGGGTGAGAACTCGAAACAGGCCCCGAACGGCCCCGTGGGTGGCACCAACACCTCCCACGGGACCAACGTAACTCGTGGGAACGGACCCCGCAGCCGCGGGTGTCCCGATTTGAGAGTACGACGGTAATTTGCTTATTTCCACACTTAGGCTTAAAAACATGACGTTAGAGGGTGAGAACTCGAAACAGCCCCCGAACGGCCCGTGGGTGGCACCAACACCTCCCACGGGACGAACGTAACTCGTGGGAACGGACCCCGCAGCCGCGGGTCTCCCGGTTTGAGAGTACGACGGTAATTTGCTTATTTCCACACTTAGGGTTAAAAACATGGCGTTAGAGGGTGAGAACTCGAAACAGTCCCCGAACGGCCCCGTGGGTGGCACCAACACCTCCCACGGGACCAACGTAACTCGTAGGAACTGACCCCGCAGCCGCGGGTGTCCCGGTTTGAGAGTACGACGGTAATTTGTTTATTTCCACACTTAGGCTTAAAAACATGGCGTTAGAGGGTGAGAACTCGAAACAGCCCCCGAACGGCCCCGTGGGTGGCACCAACACCTCCCACGGGACCAACGTAACTCGTAGGAACTGACCCCGCAGCCGCGGGTGTCCCGATTTGAGAGTACGACGGTAATTTGCTTATTTCTACACTTAGTCTTAACATGGCGTTAGAGGGTGAGAACTCGAAACAGCCCCCGAACGACCCCGTGGGAGGCACCAACACCTCCCACGGGACCAACGTAACTCGTAGGAACTGAACCCGCAGCCGCGGGTGTCCCGCTTTGAGAGTACGACGGTAATTTGCTTATTTCCACATTTAGGCTTAAAAACATGGCGTTAGAGGGTGAGAACTCGAAACAGCCCCTGAACGGCCCCGTGGGTGGCACCAACACCTCCCACGGGACCAACGTAACTCGTAGGAAGTGACCCCGCAGCCGCGGGTGTCCCGGTTTGAGAGTACGACGGTAATTTGCTTATTTCTACACTTAGGCTTAACATGGCGTTAGAGGGTGAAAACTCGAAACAGCCCCCGAACGGCCCCGTGGGTGGCACCAACACCTCCCACGGGACCAACGTAACTCGTGGGAATGGATCCCGCAGCCGCGGGTCTCCCGGTTTGAGAGTACGACGGTAATTTGCTTATTTCCACACTTAGGCTTAAAAACATGGCGTTAGAGGGTGAGAACTCGAAACAGCCCCCGAACGGCCCCGTGGGTGGCACCAACACCTCCCACGGGACCAACGTAACTCGTGGGAACGGACCCCGCAGCCGCGGGTGTCCCGCTTTGAGAGTACGACGGTAATTTGTTTATTTCCACATTTAGGCTTAAAAACATGGCGTTAGAGGGTGAGAACTCGAAACAGCCCCCGAACGGCCCCGTGGGTGGCACCAACACCTACCACAGGACCAACGAAACTCGTAGGAACTGACCCCGCAGCCGCGGGTCTCCCGATTTGAGAGTACGGCAGTAATTTGCTTATTTCCACACTTAGGCTTAAAAACATGGCGTTAGAGGGTGAATACTCGAAACAGCCCCCGAACGGCTTCGTGGGTGGCACCAACACCTCCCACGGGACCAACGTAACTCGTAGGAACGGACCCCGCAGCCGCGGGTCTCCCGGTTTGAGAGTACGACGGTAATTTGCTTATTTCCACACTTAGGCTTAAAAACATTGCGTTAGAGGGTGAGAACTCGAAACAGCTCCCGAACGGCCCCGTGGGTGGCACCAACACTTCCCACGGGACCAACGTAACTCGAGGGAACGGACCCCGCAGCCGCGGGTGTCCCGCTTTCAGAGTACGACGGTAATTTGCTTATTTCCATATTTAGGCTTAAAAACATGGCGTTAGAGGGTGAGAACTCGAAACAGCCCCCGAACGTCCCCGTGGGTGGCACTAACACCTCCCACGGGACCAACGAAACTCGTAGGAACTGACCCCGCAGCCGCGGGTCTCCTGGTTTGAGAGTACGGCAGTAATTTGCTTATTTCCACACTTAGGCTTAAAAACATGGCGTTAGAGGGTGATAACTCGAAACAGCCCACGAACGGCCCCGTGGGTGGCACCAACACCTCCCACGGGACCAACGTAACTCGAGGGAACGGACCCCGCAGCCGCGGGTGTCCCGCTTTCAGAGTACGACGGTAATTTGCTTATTTCCATATTTAGGCTTAAAAACATGGCGTTAGAGGGTGAGAACTCGAAACAGCCCCCGAACGTCCCCGTGGGTGGCACTAACACCTCCCACGGGACCAACGAAACTCGTAGGAACTGACCCCGCAGCCGCGGGTCTCCTGGTTTGAGAGTACGGCAGTAATTTGCTTATTTCCACACTTAGGCTTAAAAACATGGCGTTAGAGGGTGATAACTCGAAACAGCCCACGAACGGCCCCGTGGGTGGCACCAACACCTCCCACGGGACCAACTTAACTCGTAGGAACGGACCCCGCAGCCGCGGATCTCCCGGTTTGAGAGTACGACGGTAATTTGCTTATTTCTACACTTAGGCTTAACATGGCGTTAGAGGGTGAAAACTCGAAACAGCCCCCGAACGGCCCCGTGGTGGCACCAACACCTCCCACGGGACCAACGTAACTCGTGGGAACGGACCCCGCAGCCGCGGGTCTCCCGGTTTGAAAGTACGACGGTAATTTGCTTATTTCTACACTTAGGCTTAAAAACATGGCGTTAGAGGGTGAGAACTCGAAACAGCCCCCGAACGGCCCCGTGGGTGGCACCAACACCTCCCACGGGACCAACGTAACTCGTAGGAACTGACCCCGCAGCCGCGGGTGTCCCGATTTGAGAGTACGACGGTAATTTGCTTATTTCTACACTTAGTCTTAACATGGCGTTAGAGGGTGAGAACTCGAAACAGCCCCCGAACGACCCCGTGGGAGGCACCAACACCTCCCACGGGACCAACGTAACTCGTAGGAACTGACCCCGCAGCCGCGGGTGTCCCGCTTTGAGAGTACGACGGTAATTTGCTTATTTCCACATTTAGGCTTAAAAACATGGCGTTAGAGGGTGAGAACTCGAAACAGTCCCTGAACGGCCCCGTGGGTGGCACCAACACCTCCCACGGGACCAACGTAACTCGTAGGAAGTGACCCCGCAGCCGCGGGTGTCCCGGTTTGAGAGTACGACGGTAATTTGCTTATTTCTACACTTAGGCTTAACATGGCGTTAGAGGGTGAAAACTCGAAACAGCCCCCGAACGGCCCCGTGGGTGGCACCAACACCTCCCACGGGACCAACGTAACTCGTGGGAATGGATCCCGCAGCCGCGGGTCTCCCGGTTTGAGAGTACGACGGTAATTTGCTTATTTCCACACTTAGGCTTAAAAACATGGCGTTAGAGGGTGAGAACTCGAAACAGCCCCCGAACGGCCCCGTGGGTGGCACCAACACCTCCCACGGGACCAACGTAACTCGTGGGAACGGACCCCGCAGCCGCGGGTGTCCCGCTTTGAGAGTACGACGGTAATTTGTTTATTTCCACATTTAGGCTTAAAAACATGGCGTTAGAGGGTGAGAACTCGAAACAGCGCCCGAACGGCCCCGTGGGTGGCACCAACACCTACCACAGGACCAACGAAACTCGTAGGAACTGACCCCGCAGCCGCGGGTCTCCCGATTTGAGAGTACGGCAGTAATTTGCTTATTTCCACACTTAGGCTTAAAAACATGGCGTTAGAGGGTGAATACTCGAAACAGCCCCCGAACGGCTTCGTGGGTGGCACCAACACCTCCCACGGGACCAACGTAACTCGTAGGAACGGACCCCGCAGCCGCGGGTCTCCCGGTTTGAGAGTACGACGGTAATTTGCTTATTTCCACACTTAGGCTTAAAAACATTGCGTTAGAGGGTGAGAACTCGAAACAGCTCCCGAACGGCCCCGTGGGTGGCACCAACACTTCCCACGGGACCAACGTAACTCGAGGGAACGGACCCCGCAGCCGCGGGTGTCCCGCTTTCAGAGTACGACGGTAATTTGCTTATTTCCATATTTAGGCTTAAAAACATGGCGTTAGAGGGTGAGAACTCGAAACAGCCCCCGAACGTCCCCGTGGGTGGCACTAACACCTCCCACGGGACCAACGAAACTCGTAGGAACTGACCCCGCAGCCGCGGGTCTCCTGGTTTGAGAGTACGGCAGTAATTTGCTTATTTCCACACTTAGGCATAAAAACATGGCGTTAGAGGGTGATAACTCGAAACAGCCCACGAACGGCCCCGTGGGTGGCACCAACACCTCCCACGGGACCAACGTCACTCGAGGGAACGGACCCCGCAGCCGCGGGTGTCCCGCTTTCAGAGTACGACGGTAATTTGCTTATTTCCATATTTAGGCTTAAAAACATGGCGTTAGAGGGTGAGAACTCGAAACAGCCCCCGAACGTCCCCGTGGGTGGCACTAACACCTCCCACGGGACCAACGAAACTCGTAGGAACTGACCCCGCAGCCGCGGGTCTCCTGGTTTGAGAGTACGGCAGTAATTTGCTTATTTCCACACTTAGGCTTAAAAACATGGCGTTAGAGGGTGATAACTCGAAACAGCCCACGAACGGCCCCGTGGGTGGCACCAACACCTCCCACGGGACCAACTTAACTCGTAGGAACGGACCCCGCAGCCGCGGATCTCCCGGTTTGAGAGTACGACGGTAATTTGCTTATTTCTACACTTAGGCTTAACATGGCGTTAGAGGGTGAAAACTCGAAACAGCCCCCGAACGGCCCCGTGGTGGCACCAACACCTCCCACGGGACCAACGTAACCCGTGGGAACGGACCCCGCAGCCGCGGGTCTCCCGGTTTGAAAGTACGACGGTAATTTGCTTATTTCTACACTTAGGCTTAAAAACATGGCGTTAGAGGGTGAGAACTCGAAACAGCCCCCGAACGGCCCCGTGGGTGGCACCAACACCTCCCACGGGACCAACGTAACTTGTGGGAACGGACCCCGCAGCCGCGGGTGTCCCGCTTTGAGAGTACGACGGTAATTTGTTTATTTCCACATTTAGGCTTAAAAACATGGCGTTAGAGGGTGAGAACTCGAAACAGCCCCCGAACGGCCCCGTGGGTGGCACCAACACCTACCACAGGACCAACGAAACTCGTAGGAACTGACCCCGCAGCCGCGGGTCTCCCGATTTGAGAGTACGGCAGTAATTTGCTTATTTCCACACTTAGGCTTAAAAACATGGCGTTAGAGGGTGAATACTCGAAACAGCCCCCGAACGGCTTCGTGGGTGGCACCAACACCTCCCACGGGACCAACGTAACTCGTAGGAACGGACCCCGCAGCCGCGGGTCTCCCGGTTTGAGAGTACGACGGTAATTTGCTTATTTCCACACTTAGGCTTAAAAACATTGCGTTAGAGGGTGAGAACTCGAAACAGCTCCCGAACGGCCCCGTGGGTGGCACCAACACTTCCCACGGGACCAACGTAACTCGTAGGAACGGACCTCGCAGCCGCGGGTGTCCCGGTTTGAGATTACGACGGTAATTTGCTTATTTCCACACTTAGGCTTAAAAACATGGCGTTCGAGGTCGAGAACTCGAAACAGCCCCAGAACGGCCCCGTGGGTGGCACCAACACCTCCCACGGGACCAACGTAACTCGTAGGAACTGACCCCGCAGCCGCGGGTGTCCCGGTTTGAGAGTACGACCGTAATTTGCTTATTTCCACACTTAGGCTTAAAAACATTGTGTTAGAGGGTGAGAACTCGAAACAGCCCCCGAACGGCCCCGTGGGTGGCACCAACACTTCCCACGGGACCAACGTAACTCGTAGGAACGGACCTCGCAGCCGCGGGTGTCCCGGTTTGAGAGTATGACGGTAATTTGCTTATTTCCACACTTAGGCTTAAAAACATGGCGTTAGAGGTCGAGAACTCGAAACAGCCCCCGAACGGCCCCGTGGGTGGCACCAACACCTCCCACGGGACCAACGTAACTCGTAGGAACTGACCCCGTAGCCGCGGGTCTCCCGGTTTGAGAGTACGGCAGTAATTTGCTTATTTCCACACTTAGGCTTAAAAACATGGCGTTAGAGGGTGAGAACTCGAAACAGCCCCCGAACGGCCCGTGGGTGGCATCAACACCTCCCACGGGACCAACGTAACTCGTGGGAAAGGACCCCGCAGCCGCGGGTCTCCCGATTTGAGAGTACGACGGTAATTTGCTTATTTCCACACTTAGGCTTAAAAACATGGCGTTAGAGGGTGAGAACTCGAAACAGCCCCCGAACGGCCCGTGGGTGGCATCAACACCTCCCACGGGACCAACGTAACTCGTGGGAAAGGACCCCGCAGCCGCGGGTCTCCCGGTTTGAGAGTACGACGGTAATTTGCTTATTTCCACACTTAGGCTTAAAAACATGGCGTTAGAGGGTGAGAACTCGAAACAGCCCCCGAACGGCCCCGTGGGTGGCACCAACACCTCCCACGGGACCAACGTAACTCGTAGGAACTGACCCCGCAGCCGCGGGTGTCCCGGTTTGAGAGTACGACGGTAATTTGCTTATTTCTACACTTAGTCTTAACATGGCGTTAGAGGGTGAGAACTCGAAACAGCCCCCGAACGACCCCGTGGGAGGCACCAACACCTCCCACGGGACCAACGTAACTCGTAGGAACTGACCCCGCAGCCGCGGGTGTCCCGCTTTGAGAGTACGACGGTAATTTGCTTATTTCCACATTTAGGCTTAAAAACATGGCGTTAGAGGGTGAGAACTCGAAACAGCCCCCAAACGGCCCCGTGGGTGGCACCAACACCTCCCACGGGACCAACGTAACTCGTAGGAAGTGACCCCGCAGCCGCGGGTGTCCCGGTTTGAGAGTACGACGGTAATTTGCTTATTTCTACACTTAGGCTTAACATGGCGTTAGAGGGTGAAAACTCGAAACAGCCCCCGAACGGCCCCGTGGGTGGCACCAACACTTCCCACGGGACCAACGTAACTCGTGGGAATGGATCCCGCAGCCGCGGGTCTCCCGGTTTGAGAGTACGACGGTAATTTGCTTATTTCCACACTTAGGCTTAAAAACATGGCGTTAGAGGGTGAGAACTCGAAACAGCCCCCGAACGGCCCCGTGGGTGGCACCAACACCTCCCACGGGACCAACGTAACTCGTGGGTACGGACCCCGCAGCCGCGGGTGTCCCGCTTTGAGAGTACGACGGTAATTTGTTTATTTCCACATTTAGGCTTAAAAACATGGCGTTCGAGGGTGAGAACTCGAAACAGCCCCCGAACGGCCCCGTGGGTGGCACCAACACCTCCCACGGGACCAACGTAACTCGTAGGAACTGACCCCGTAGCCGCGGGTCTCCCGGTTTGAGAGTACGGCAGTAATTTGCTTATTTCCACACTTAGGCTTAAAAACATGGCGTTAGAGGGTGATAACTCGAAACAGCCCCCGAACGGCCCCGTGGGTGGCACCAACACCTCCCACGGGACCAACGTAACTCGTAGGAACGGACCCCGCAGCCGCGGGTGTCCCGGTTTGAGAGTACGACGGTAATTTGCTTATTTCTACACTTAGGCTTAACATGGCGTTAGAGGGTGAAAACTCGAAACAGCCCCCGAACGGCCCCGTGGGTGGCACCAACACCTCCCACGAGACCAACGTAACTCGTGGGAACGGACCCCGCAGCCGCGTGTTTCCCGGTTTGAGAGTACGACGGTAATTTGCTTATTTCCACACTTAGGCTTAAAAACATGGCGTTAGAGGGTGAGAACTCGAAACAGCCCCCGAACGGCCCCGTGGGTGGCACCAACACCTCCCACGGGACCAACGTAACTCGTAGGAACTGACCTCGCAGCCGCGGGTGTCCCGGTTTGAGAGTACGACGGTAATTTGCTTATTTCCACACTTAGGCTAAAAAACATGGCGTTAGAGGGTGAGAACTCGAAACAGCCCCCGAACGGCCCCGTGGGTGGCACCAACACCTCCCACGGGACCAACGTAACTCGTAGGAACTGACCCCGCAGCCGCGGGTGTCCCGGTTTGAGAGTACGACGGTAATTTGCTTATTTCCACACTTAGGCTTTAAAACATGGCGTTAGAGGGTGAGAACTCGAAACAGGCCCCGAACGGCCCCGTGGGTGGCACCAACACCTCCCACGGGACCAACGTAACTCGTGGGAACGGACCCCGCAGCCGCGGGTGTCCCGATTTGAGATTACGACGGTAATTTGCTTATTTCCACACTTAGGCTTAAAAACATGGCGTTAGAGGGTGAGAACTCGAAACAGCCCCCGAACGGCCCGTGGGTGGCACCAACACCTCCCACGGGACGAACGTAACTCGTGGGAACGGACCCCGCAGCCGCGGGTCTCCCGGTTTGAGAGTACGACGGTAATTTGCTTATTTCCACATTTAGGCTTAAAAACATGGCGTTAGAGGGTGAGAACTCGAAACAGCCCCCGAACGGCCCCGTGGGTGGCACCAACACCTCCCACGGGACCAACGTAACTCGTAGGAACGGACCCCGCAGCCGCGGGTGTCCCGGTTTGAGAGTACGACGGCAATTTGCTTATTTCCACACTTAGGCTTAAAAACATGGCGTTAGAGGGTGATAACTCGAAACAGCCCCCGAACGGCCCCGTGGGTGGCACCAACACCTCCCACGGGACCAACGTAACTCGTAGGAACGGACCCCGCAGCCGCGGGTGTCCCGGTTTGAGAGTACGACGGTAATTTGCTTATTTCTACACTTAGGCTTAACATGGCGTTAGAGGGTGAAAACTCGAAACAGCCCCCGAACGGCCCCGTGGGTGGCATCAACACCTCCCACGGGACCAACGTAACTCGTGGGAAAGGACCCCGCAGCCGCGGGTCTCCCGGTTTGAGAGTACGACGATAATTTGCTTATTTCCACACTTAGGGTTAAAAACATGGCGTTAGAGGGTGAGAACTCGAAACAGTCCCCGAACGGCCCCGTGGGTGGCACCAACACCTCCCACGGGACCAACGTAACTCGTAGGAACTGACCCCGCAGCCGCGGGTGTCCCGGTTTGAGAGTACGACGGTAATTTGCTTATTTCCACACTTAGGCTTAAAAACATGGCGTTAGAGGGTGAGAACTCGAAACAGCCCCCGAACGGCCCCGTGGGTGGCACCAACACCTCCCACGGGACCAACGTAACTCGTAGGAACTGACCCCGCAGCCGCGGGTGTCCCGGTTTGAGAGTACGACGGTAATTTGCTTATTTCTACACTTAGTCTTAACATGGCGTTAGAGGGTGATAACTCGAAACAGCCCCCGAACGACCCCGTGGGAGGCACCAACACCTCCCACGGGACCAACGTAACTCGTAGGAACTGACCCCGCAGCCGCGGGTGTCCCGCTTTGAGAGTACGACGGTAATTTGCTTATTTCCACATTTAGGCTTAAAAACATGGCGTTAGAGGGTGAGAACTCGAAACAGCCCCTGAACGGCCCCGTGGGTGGCACCAACACCTCCCACGGGACCAACGTAACTCGTAGGAAGTGACCCCGCAGCCGCGGGTGTCCCGGTTTGAGAGTACGACGGTAATTTGCTTATTTCTACACTTAGGCTTAACATGGCGTTAGAGGGTGAAAACTCGAAACAGCCCCCGAACGGCCCCGTGGGTGGCACCAACACCTCCCACGGGACCAACGTAACTCGTGGGAATGGATCCCGCAGCCGCGGGTCTCCCGGTTTGAGAGTACGACGGTAATTTGCTTATTTCCACACTTAGGCTTAAAAACATGGCGTTAGAGGGTGAGAACTCGAAACAGCCCCCGAACGGCCCCGTGGGTGGCACCAACACCTCCCACGGGACCAACGTAACTCGTGGGAACGGACCCCGCAGCCGCGGGTGTCCCGCTTTGAGAGTACGACGGTAATTTGTTTATTTCCACATTTAGGCTTAAAAACATGGCGTTAGAGGGTGAGAACTCGAAACAGCCCCCGAACGGCCCCGTGGGTGGCACCAACACCTACCACAGGACCAACGAAACTCGTAGGAACTGACCCCGCAGCCGCGGGTCTCCCGGTTTGAGAGTACGGCAGTAATTTGCTTATTTCCACACTTAGGCTTAAAAACATGGCGTTAGAGGGTGAATACTCGAAACAGCCCCCGAACGGCTTCGTGGGTGGCACCAACACCTCCCACGGGACCAACGTAACTCGTAGGAACGGACCCCGCAGCCGCGGGTCTCCCGGTTTGAGAGTACGACGATAATTTGCTTATTTCCACACTTAGGCTTAAAAACATTGCGTTAGAGGGTGAGAACTCGAAACAGCTCCCGAACGGCCCCGTGGGTGGCACCAACACTTCCCACGGGACCAACGTAACTCGTAGGAACGGACCTCGCAGCCGCGGGTGTCCCGGTTTGAGATTACGACGGTAATTTGCTTATTTCCACACTTAGGCTTAAAAACATGGCGTTCGAGGTCGAGAACTCGAAACAGCCCCAGAACGGCCCCGTGGGTGGCACCAACACCTCCCACGGGACCAACGTAACTCGTAGGAACTGACCCCGCAGCCGCGGGTGTCCCGGTTTGAGAGTACGACCGTAATTTGCTTATTTCCACACTTAGGCTTAAAAACATTGCGTTAGAGGGTGAGAACTCGAAACAGCCCCCGAACGGCCCCGTGGGTGGCACCAACACTTCCCACGGGACCAACGTAACTCGTAGGAACGGACCTCGCAGCCGCGGGTGTCCCGGTTTGAGAGTATGACGGTAATTTGCTTATTTCCACACTTAGGCTTAAAAACATGGCGTTAGAGGTCGAGAACTCGAAACAGCCCCCGAACGGCCCCGTGGGTGGCATCAACACCTCCCACGGGACCAACGTAACTCGTAGGAACTGACCCCGTAGCCGCGGGTCTCCCGGTTTGAGAGTACGGCAGTAATTTGCTTATTTCCACACTTAGGCTTAAAAACATGGCGTTTGAGGGTGATAACTCGAAACAGCCCCCGAACGGCCTCGTGGGTGGCACCAACACCTCCCACGAGACCAACGTAACTCGTGGGAACGGACCCCGCAGCCGCGTGTTTCCCGGTTTGAGAGTACGACGGTAATTTGCTTATTTCCACACTTAGGCTTAAAAACATGGCGTTAGAGGGTGAGAACTCGAAACAGCCCCCGAACGGCCCCGTGGGTGGCACCAACACCTCCCACGGGACCAACGTAACTCGTAGGAACTGACCTCGCAGCCGCGGGTGTCCCGGTTTGAGAGTACGACGGTAATTTGCCTATTTCCACACTTAGGCTAAAAAACATGGCGTTAGAGGGTGAGAACTCGAAACAGCCCCCGAACGGCCCCGTGGGTGGCACTAACACCTCCCACGGGACCAACGTAACTCGTAGGAACTGACCCCGCAGCCGCGGGTGTCCCGGTTTGAGAGTACGACGGTAATTTGCTTATTTCCACACTTAGGCTTTAAAACATGGCGTTAGAGGGTGAGAACTCGAAACAGGCCCCGAACGGCCCCGTGGGTGGCACCAACACCTCCCACGGGACCAACGTAACTCGTGGGAACGGACCCCGCAGCCGCGGGTGTCCCGATTTGAGAGTACGACGGTAATTTGCTTATTTTCACACTTAGGCTTAAAAACATGGCGTTAGAGGGTGAGAACTCGAAACAGCCCCCGAACGGCCCGTGGGTGGCACCAACACCTCCCACGGGACGAACGTAACTCGTGGGAACGGACCCCGCAGCCGCGGGTCTCCCGGTTTGAGAGTACGACGGTAATTTGCTTATTTCTACATTTAGGCTTAAAAACATGGCGTTAGAGGGTGAGAACTCGAAACAGCCCCCGAACGGCCCCGTGGGTGGCACCAACACCTCCCACGGGACCAACGTAACTCGTAGGAACGGACCCCGCAGCCGCGGGTGTCCCGGTTTGAGAGTACGACGGCAATTTGCTTATTTCCACACTTAGGCTTAAAAACATGGCGTTAGAGGGTGATAACTCGAAACAGCCCCCGAACGGCCCCGTGGGTGGCACCAACACCTCCCACGGGACCAACGTAACTCGTAGGAACGGACCCCGCAGCCGCGGGTGTCCCGGTTTGAGAGTACGACGGTAATTTGCTTATTTCTACACTTATGCTTAACATGGCGTTAGAGGGTGAAAACTCGAAACAGCCCCCGAACGGCCCCGTGGGTGGCATCAACACCTCCCACGGGACCAACGTAACTCGTGGGAAAGGACCCCGCAGCCGCGGGTCTCCCGGTTTGAGAGTACGACGGTAATTTGCTTATTTCCACACTTAGGGTTAAAAACATGGCGTTAGAGGGTGAGAACTCGAAACAGTCCCCGAACGGCCCCGTGGGTGGCACCAACACCTCCCACGGGACCAACGTAACTCGTAGGAACTGACCCCGCAGCCGCGGGTGTCCCGGTTTGAGAGTACGACGGTAATTTGCTTATTTCCACACTTAGGCTTAAAAACATGGCGTTAGAGGGTGAGAACTCGAAACAGCCCCCGAACGGCCCCGTGGGTGGCACCAACACCTCCCACGGGACCAACGTAACTCGTAGGAACTGACCCCGCAGCCGCGGGTGTCCCGGTTTGAGAGTACGACGGTAATTTGCTTATTTCCACACTTAGGCTTAAAAACATGGCGTTAGAGGGTGAGAACTCGAAACAGGCCCCGAACGGCCCCGTGGGTGGCACCAACACCTCCCACGGGACCAACGTAACTCGTAGGAATGGACCCCGCAGCCGCGGGTGTCCCGGTTTGAGAGTACGACGGTAATTTGCTTATTTCCACACTTAGGCTTAAAAAGATTGCGTTAGAGGGTGAGAACTCGAAACAGCCCCCGAACGGCCCCGTGGGTGGCACCAACACTTCCCACGGGACCAACGTAACTCGTAGGAACGGACCTCGCAGCCGCGGGTGTCCCGGTTTGAGAGTACGACGGTAATTTGCTTATTTCCACACTTAGGCTTAAAAACATGGCGTTAGAGGTCGAGAACTCGAAACAGCCCCCGAACGGCCCCGTGGGTGGCACCAACACCAACTCGAAACAGCCCCCGAACGGCCCCGTGGGTGGCACCAACACCTCCCACGGGACCAACGTAACTCGTAGGAACTGACCCCGTAGCCGCGGGTCTCCCAGTTTGAGAGTACGGCAGTAATTTGCTTATTTCCACACTTAGGCTTAAAAACATGGCGTTAGAGGGTGATAACTCGAAACAGCCCCCGAACGGCCCCGTGGGTGGCACCAACACCTCCCACGGGACCAACGTAACTCGTAGGAACGGACCCCGCAGCCGCGGGTGTTCCGGTTTGAGAGTACGACGACAATTTGCTTATTTCCACACTTAGGCTTAAAAACATGGCGTTAGAGGGTGATAACTCGAAACAGCCCCCGAACGGCCCCGTGGGTGGCACGAACACCTCCCACGGGACCAACGTAACTCGTAGGAACGGACCCCGCAGCCGCGGGTGTCCCGGTTTGAGAGTACAACGGTAATTTGCTTATTTCTACACTTAGGCTTTAAAACATGGCGTTAGAGGGTGAGAACTCGAAACAGGCCCCGAACGGCCCCGTGGGTGGCACCAACACCTCCCACGGGACCAACGTAACTCGTGGGAACGGACCCCGCAGCCGCGGGTGTCCCGATTTGAGAGTACGACGGTAATTTGCTTATTTCCACACTTAGGCTTAAAAACATGGCGTTAGAGGGTGAGAACTCGAAACAGCCCCCGAACGGCCCGTGGGTGGCACCAACACCTCCCACGGGACGAACGTAACTCGTGGGAACGGACCCCGCAGCCGCGGGTCTCCCGGTTTGAGAGTACGACGGTAATTTGCTTATTTCTACATTTAGGCTTAAAAACATGGCGTTAGAGGGTGAGAACTCGAAACAGCCCCCGAACGGTCCCGTGGGTGGCACCAACACCTCCCACGGGACCAACGTAACTCGTAGGAACGGACCCCGCAGCCGCGGGTGTCCCGGTTTGAGAGTACGACGGCAATTTGCTTATTTCCACACTTAGGCTTAAAAACATGGCGTTAGAGGGTGATAACTCGAAACAGCCCCCGAACGGCCCCGTGGGTGGCACCAACACCTCCCACGGGACCAACGTAACTCGTAGGAACGGACCCCGCAGCCGCGGGTGTCCCGGTTTGAGAGTACAACGGTAATTTGCTTATTTCTACACTTAGGCTTTAAAACATGGCGTTAGAGGGTGAAAATTCGAAACAGCCCCCGAACGGCCTCGTGGGTGGCACCAACACCTCCCACGAGACCAACGTAACTCGTGGGAACGGACCCCGCAGCCGCGTGTTTCCCGGTTTGAGAGTACGACGGTAATTTGCTTATTTCCACACTTAGGCTTAAAAACATGGCGTTAGAGGGTGAGAACTCGAAACAGCCCCCGAACGGCCCCGTGGGTGGCACCAACACCTCCCACGGGACCAACGTAACTCGTAGGAACTGACCCCGCAGCCGCGGGTGTCCCGATTTGAGAGTACGACGGTAATTTGCTTATTTCCACACTTAGGCTTAAAAACATGGCGTTAGAGGGTGAGAACTCGAAACAGCCCCCGAACGGCCCCGTGGGTGGCACCAACACCTCCCACGGGACCAACGTAACTCGTAGGAACTGACCCCGCAGCCGCGGGTGTCCCGGTTTGAGAGTACGACGGTAATTTGCTTATTTCCACACTTAGGCTTTAAAACATGGCGTTAGAGGGTGAGAACTCGAAACAGGCCCCGAACGGCCCCGTGGGTGGCACCAACACCTCCCACGGGACCAACGTAACTCGTGGGAACGGACCCCGCAGCTGCGGGTGTCCCGATTTGAGATTACGACGGTAATTTGCTTATTTCCACACTTAGGCTTAAAAACATGGCGTTAGAGGGTGAGAACTCGAAACAGCCCCCGAACGGCCCCGTGGGTGGCACCAACACCTCCCACGGGACGAACGTAACTCGTAGGAACTGGCCCCGCAGCCGCGGGTCTCCCGGTTTGAGAGTACGGCAGTAATTTGCTTATTTCCACACTTAGACTTAACATGGCGTTAGAGGGTAAAAACTCGAAACAGCCCCCGAACGGCCCCGTGGGTGGCACCAACACCTCCCACGGGACCAACGTAACTCGTGGGAACGGACCCCGCAGCCGCGGGTCTCCCGGTTTGAGAGTACGACGGTAATTTGCTTATTTCTACACTTAGGCTTAAAAACATGGCGTTCTAGGGTGAGAACTCGAAACAGCCCCCGAACGGCCCCGTGGGTGGCACCAACACCTCCCACGGGACCAACGTAACTCGTAGGAACTGACCCCGCAGCCGCGGGTGTCCCGGTTTGAGAGTACGACGGCAATTTGCTTATTTCCACACTTAGGCTTAAAAACATGGCGTTAGAGGGTGATATCTCGAAACAGCCCCCGAACAGCCCCGTGGGTGGCACCAACACCTCCCACGGGACCAACGTAACTCGTAGAAACTGACCCCGCAGCCGCGGGTGTCCCGGTTTGAGAGTACGACGGTAATTTGCTTATTTCTACACTTAGGCTTAACATGGCGTTAGAGAGTGAGAACTCGAAACAGCACCCAAACGGCCCCGTGGGTGGCACCAACACCTCCCACGGGACCAACGTAACTCGTGGGAACGGACCCCGCAGCCGCGGGTCTCCCGGTTTGAGAGTACGACGGTAATTTGCTTATTTCCACACTTAGGCTTAAAAACATGGCGTTAGAGGGTGAGAACTCGAAACAGCCCCCGAACCGCCCCGTGGGTGGCACCAACACCTCCCACGGGACCAACGTAACTCGAGGGAACGGACCCCGCAGCCGCGGGTGTCCCGCTTTCAGAGTACGACGGTAATTTGCTTATTTCCACATTTAGGCTTAAAAACATGGCGTTAGAGGGTGAGAACTCGAAACAGCCCCCGAACGGCCCCGTGGGTGGCACTAACACCTCCCACGGGACCAACGAAACTCGTAGGAACTGACCCTGCAGCCGCGGGTCTCCCGGTTTGAGAGTACGGCAGTAATTTGCTTATTTCCACACTTAGGCTTAAAAACATGGCGTTAGAGGGTGATAACTCGAAACAGCCCCCGAACGACCCCGTGGGTGGCACCAACACCTCCCACGGGACTAACTTAACTCGTAGGAACGGACCCCGCAGCCGCGGGTCTCCCGGTTTGAGAGTACGACGGTAATTTGCTTATTTCTACACTTAGGCTTAACATGGCGTTAGAGGGTGAAAACTCGAAACAGCCCCCGAACGGCCCCGTGGGTGGCACCAACACCTCCCACGGGACGAACGTAAGTCGTGGGAACGGACCCCGCAGCCGCGGCTCTCCCGGTTTGAAAGTACGACGGTAATTTGCTTATTTCTACACTTAGGCTTAAAAACATGGCGTTAGAGGGTGAGAACTCGAAACAGCCCCCGAACGGCCCCGTGGGTGGCACCAACACCTCCCACGGGACCAACGTAACTCGTAGGAACTGACCCCGCAGCCGCGGGTGTCCCGGTTTGAGAGTACGACGACAATTTGCTTATTTCCACACTTAGGCTTAAAAACATGGCGTTAGAGGGTAATAACTCGAAACAGCCCTCGAACGGCCCCGTGGGTGGCACCAACACCTCCCACGGGACCAACGTAACTCGTATGAACTGACCCCAAACAGCCCCCGAACGGCCCCGTGGGTGGCATCAACACCTCCCACGGGACCAACGTAACTCGTGGGAAAGGACCCCGCAGCCGCGGGTCTCCCGGTTTGAGAGTACGACGGTAATTTGCTTATTTCCACACTTAGGCTTAAAAACATGGCGTTAGAGGGTGAGAACTCGAAACAGCCCCCGAACGGCCCCGTGGGTGGCACCAACACCTCCCACGGGACCAACGTAACTCGTAGGAACTGACCCCGCAGCCGCGGGTGTCCCGGTTTGAGAGTACGACGGTAATTTGCTTATTTCTACACTTAGGCTTAACATGGCGTTAGAGGGTGAAAACTCGAAACAGCCCCCGAACGGCCCCGTGGGTGGCACCAACACCTCCCACGGGACCAACGTAACTCGTGGGAACGGACCCCGCAGCCGCGGGTCTCCCGGTTTGAAAGTACGACG
>CASBWL010000244.1:0-247442 GCA_949130495.1 Sambucus nigra
TCACTACATGTCTGAGGTAGGTTTGAGGAGGAAGGTAAGACACACGATATACAAATTGAGACATCCCTGAATATGAATCATGACGCATTGTTCGCGCAACCACAATGGGGAGTTCTCCTTCCCGATTATCACATGCGTGACGAGTACCTTGGCCTCGATGTCTTGAAGCGTACGTTCATGAACCGGCATATCCTGGATGGTATTCAGGTCCCTCAACCCCCTCCCTATTTGTTGGCCATTAAATACGTCATGTATAAACACACTCGGCCAACCAAGTGTTGTTATAGGCCAGTCGAAGGGAGCCAACTAGGGGACTGGATCATCAATCGGGGATTCCGCACCTGTCAATGATGAAGCAGCGACATCCACGTCATCATCCTCCTCCACCACCTTCTCCTTCCCCTTCCCCTTGCCCTTCTCGCCGAACGAACGCTTCAAGAATGAGAACATATCTTGGACCGTTGCCTCTAACCTTGATAGCTTCGCGTCATGCGAGTCCACCTAAAGAAGCCAACCCCGTGTTGCTCATCTCCAATCCGATGATCCGAGATTTGGCCACCTGTGGGCTCACCCCCATGTCCTTCCCTTGCAATCAGCGTCAAGCACTTGGCTGAGTGAGAATGTGGACAAAGATGCCTTGTCAGCATCAGACTGCGACTCATGCTCTTCCTTAAACTTTGCCTGAAACGACAAAAAGCACACGATTAGTTAAATAAGTAAATGTAATACCCCTTACTTTTGTCTATATTTATTTTTGGGATTAATTAATTAAATGAGTATTAATTGGAAATTAATCCGGGTTATAAATACTAATGAGATGCGAATTGGTATTTGATTATGTGCATATATGATTATATATGAACTTGGTATTATAAAATTTATCGTGGGATTTATATACGGCATTTTAGAAATTTTATTGAGACGCGTGGGACCGCCGCGTCACGGTACAATATTTTGATAATAAAAGTGAATTTAAAATCCATAATCCCTATGGTCGTTTTGAGTGCGTCAACGCATCCGGAAGGGTCGAGATAGTCAGAAAACACTAGCCGGGGGTATAGTTTGGGTCCCGGGGTATTTTTAGGCCATACCGGTAACTTAAAGGGTATTTTGGTAATTTTACATTTTGAGGAATTAAAAGTGACGAAAATTAGAGATGTAAATCTGATGTGGATTAAACCCATTAAGCCCATTAACCAACCCATATTAACCTAGAAGGCTACGTAGGTTGTCATTTAGGTTTTCTAAGTTTCCCCAAATAAAAACCCTAGCCACCTTGAGCCACCATTGGAGAAGAGCTTGGAGAGAGAAGAATTTCTGCAGAAACTTCATCTAATCTACACCAAAGTCAGAAATCAAACCAAGGCAAGTGACTTTATTCCATTTAATTTCTGAGAATGTCTTTTCCATGTTAGAAAATTTGGATTTATGGTTTGTTCTTGATAAATATGAAAACCCATGTAGTCTAGATCATAGAACTTGAGGAAATTGAGAAGGATTGCATGTAGAATAGTTTGGAGACAATAAATCTGATGTTAATACATGTTTGGGTGAAAGAAAAACGAATTAAATTCTGGGATTTGATGATGATATGTAGTTAGGGTTCATGTTCTTGAGATATTTGGAAAAAGTGTAGAAAGCTGTAAATTTAATTGATATTTGGGTGGATTGATCCCTTAGAAACATGTTAGGATGTGACTATATAAGTTTAGTATTGATTATAGACCCTAAAACGTTGTTGGGATGAACTTTGGAATTGATTAGAAGTGATATAAATGGTTAAAAACGAATTGGGGAAAAATTTGGGCCGAAATTGGCCAGTCGTTAGAAGCAGCCCCCAGGTCGTTCGAACGAGCTTCTAACAAGTTGACCAGTCGTTACTAACGAGTAGGGATTTCATTCGATATCTCGTTCGAACGAGATATCGTTAGAAGGGACAGTTCGTTCGAACGAACTGGGATCTCGTTCGAATAGCCTCGTTCGAACGAGACTTCTAACGACCTGACAGTCCAAACTCGTTCGAAGTCTCGTTCGAACGAGACTTCTAACGAGTTGACAGTTTGATCCTTTTTGGAGTGTTTTGACTTTTGGAGTTCCGTAAACTTGTTCGAGGTTATAGATAGCATTCCTTTGATGATATAGTGATAAACTTGGGACATTTGGGTATTTATGAGGAGGAATTATTTACGAGAGTTGTATTACACGAACGGTTTGGGATGAGACGTGAGTGTCTATTACGATGTGAGAAATTATGGCGCGTATAATTACAAACCGGAATAGTACGAATTGTGATAATTATAGTTAGTATGAGAATATGTACTACGATTGAAATACGGTATTACTAAGATGTGTGTTTACTTAGTATTGGTATATGGATTGTGTGTATGACATACCTACCATACTTGCTATCACGGGAGGTTACGTTCGCTTAGGACCCTCTAATCCTTGTGTGCCTACGGAGGGGATATAGACTGGTACCTTGATGAACATAGGTCATAGAAAGACTTATTGTGATATTAATAAGTCCGCTGACCGTGGGAGCGTAGGTATGTGCGTGACCCACGTGATGGTGACTGTGTTCGCCTCCACTATTTGTGATTTGTGTTATCTGGACTATTCCTGAGAGATTCGGAATATGTGATCCTTATGTACGTGATGTACCGGGATTGATAGCAGAGTATGTGTGCACCATAGCTTAGATTGCGGGGTGCTTGTATCGTATACTTATGATGTGAATAATATACATTAAATTAATGGGAATCCTCATGTTAATGTTGTAAATGTATTACGGTATTGTTTCGAGATATATAAGGAGTTAACTGATAGTTATATCAATGGCATATTTAGTAACTGAGTTTACGTTAAACCTCTAATTAATTACGAGCGTTGTTATGTTAGATGGAACCGAGTAATATAGGTAGGACCTTTGGCAGTCTAGCTAGTTATGTTGTCAGTTAGCTAGTAGTATGGGTCGATATAGATGGGTACTTACGTTAGGAGTGCACAGTTAGACGAGAGGTGAGAATATCATGCGAGTGTACGTCCTAACATGTACTTTGCATTTAATGTTTTAAATGTTTTTAAAGCACTTGCAGGTTTTTAAAATATAACTCCACATTCGGGCTCTGACCCGTTTGCTTTTCAAATCTCTTTTTCTTTGTAAAACCATTTTAGGTGCCCAGCCACAGGGACACCAAGCATAGGATTCTCATTCAGGTGACGAGCTGTAGCTGTTTGTGGAAGCTATAGGGATTTGCTTATAGACGCTTCTATCTTTTGGATTCCAGAGTCACTATCTATTAGTTGTAGGGTATGTTGCCCATTTCTATTTAGAGCATCTTTTACATTTCAGTTTTCAGACTTTAGCATGTATTGTTTCAGTTTATTTATTTCAGTTATGGGATTGTAGTGAGGAGTTTTCCTCCAGACTTTATTTACTCTATTGTGATGGTTATTCGTTTTACTTCAGTATGGTGAATGGTGTTATTTATTTCTTCATTACACTTATTGCATGTTAATCAGACTTAAATTAAAATTTGGCAACTTACTTTTTAAATACTAGGTGGTTAGAAATAATAAAATGTTTTCGACAGTGATGCTATTAACTGAGCCAACTTGGCATTTTGAATTAATTTTATAAAGGAGTAGCTACCCGGTATTTAATTAGTCGGGGTGTCACAGGTGGTATCAGAGCATCAGGTTCTAGTGTCCTTTAGGATCTGTACGGCTATTATGTTTCTGCTACGTTTCTTTGATATAGAGCCCTATATTTTAGGACTGTTGTACTCTTTTTGTGTATGCTTCGTTCTTCAGCTATTTTAAGTTTATAAACCGTGAACTTATAAACTTTGTTCTTATTTCAGATGCCTCCACGACGTGCACGACGAGTTCCCAGGGATGCTACGCCCGAACCCCAGCCCGCTCCAGTTCAGGGCATGTTGAACGCCGCTGAGGTTGCAGCTATAGTAGCTCAAGCGGTGAATGCCGCGATTGCCATGATTCAGCAGGCACCACCACAGGCGCCGGTTGCCGCGCCAGTACAGGTTAATGCATTCCCGTCTGCTTGGGAGCGTGTACGAGACGCTTTTCAGAAAGCGCATCCGCCAGAGGTTGCAGGTAGCTCAGACGTGGTAGTCTCGAGCCAATGGAGGAAGGACATACAGAGGCATTTGAGGATGCATGAGTGCACTGATGTTCAGAGACAGGTGCTAGCTACTTTCAAGCTAGTGGGATTTGCACTACAGTGGTGGGAGTCTATTACCACCGCGGAGGAGAGGGATACCCTCACGATTCAGGAGTTCTGGGTTCGGTTCGACCGCAAATACTTTCCGTCCGCAGTTCATACAGAGATGAGGAGGAAGTTGATGAGTTTGAAGCAGGAGGGCAAGACAGTGGCCGAGTATGAGGCCGAGTTCACTAACCTGTTGAATATCGTTCCAGACGAGATTCCAACAGAGAAGAAGAAGATAGAGAAGTTCACCGACGGGTTGAATTGGAGGATCCGTCAACATCTTCTAGGGAACCTATCGTTGGCCACGTATTCTGATGTGGTTAACGCTGCATTATTGCACTGCCAGGACCACCGTTTTCACATGGCCGAGGGCAAGCGGTCGGGGGAGTCTAGCCATCAGGGCAGGACTGGAGGACATGGTGCCAGCGGGGCACAATCTGGTCAGGGGCAGAGGCAGAGTGAGCAGGGTACCCAGCAGGGGGATAGTAAGAGGTTCCGGTCAGGGAACTACAGGCAGGGATAGGGAGGTTTCCGTCAGGGCCATCAGGGTCCAAACGGCCATCAGGGCCAGCAGGGGCAGAATGGGCAACAGTTTCATCAGGGCCAACAGGGCCAAGGGAGGAATGGTAACGGCCACCAGGGCCGGGGACAGCAGGGGCAGAGGGGAGGGAACTTCCCAGGAAAGTTCTTTACTTGTGGCAAGACTGGCCATAAGAAGCAGGATTGTCCTGATAGGGGCAGGGCCCCACAGCAGCAGCAGCAGGGTGCTCGCCAGGAGCCACAGAGACCTATGTTTCCCGCCGCTCTTCCCGCACCGCCACAGATGGCAGCATTGCCACCCATTCCAGCAGTCCCAGCTCAGCAGGGGCAGCTACAGTATGGACGTGTCTACAACGTTCACCAGGCTGCAGTTCCACAGGCACCGCCCGCGATCGAGGGTACGTTTCCTATCCATGGCACTATGGGTCGGGTGTTATTTGATACGGGTGCTACACACTGTTTTATAGCTACACACTTCGCGAAAGCTTTAGGATTGTTAGCTACGGCAGAGAGCACAGTGACGTGTGTCGACTCACCATTAGGGAGTGGGTCACTTATTTTCTTTATATGCCGGGGAGTGGGGGTAGAGATTGGTGGTTTGGTATTGCCTGCAGACATGTTAGTGTTAGACATGCATGTTCACGATGTGATCATCGGTATGGATTGGCTCGTAGCATATAGGGCCATGATTGATTGCTTCAGCGGGAGCATTGTTTTTGCCATTCCGGGGCAAGAGATGTTTATAGTCGCGATGCCTCGCCCAGAGGGAGGATCGATCGCTCATCTGTATTACATAGAGGAGGATACCTCTAAGGAGGTTGTGATTCCTTTAGATTCGATCCCGGTTGTCAGGGAGTATTCAGATGTGTTTCAGGAGATACCAGGCTTACCGCCCAGTCGGGAGATAGACTTCGTTATAGATTTGCTACCAGGTACGAGACCTATAGCACGCGCACCGTACCGTATGGCTCCAGCTGAGATGAGAGAGCTACGGGATCAGATAGAGCAGTTGTTGGGACAAGGCTTTATTCGCAGGAGTACCTCACCTTGGGGCGCTCCGGTTTTGTTTATGAAGAAGAGGGACGGTTCACTGAGGTTGTGTGTGGACTACCGAGAGCTGAATAAGGTCACGATACGGAATAAGTATCCGTTGCCTCGAATCGATGACTTATTCGACCAGTTGAGAGGAACTTCTTTCTTCTCAAAGATTGACTTGAGATCGGGATACCATCAGTTGCGTATCAGGGAGGAGGATGTCTCGAAGACTGCGTTCTTGTCGAGATATGGTTCTTATGAGTTTCGGGTTATGCCTTTCGGTTTGACCAACGCTCCAGCAATGTTTATGGACTTGATGAACAGAGTGTTCAGGGATTTCCTAGATCAGTTTGTCATTGTCTTCATTGATGACATTCTGGTTTACTCTCAGACAGAGGAGGAGCACGCTGAGCATTTGAGGCAGGTTTTGCAGACACTTCGTCAGAACGAGTTGTATGCAAAATACGAGAAGTGCGGGTTTTGGTTGAAGGAAGTCCAGTTTTTGGGGCATATCATTTCAGACCGGGGAATATCGGTCGATCCGGGGAAGGTGTCAGCGGTGAGGGAGTGGGGACAACCCACGACACCAACAGAGATTCGTAGTTTCTTGGGTCTAGCAGGATACTACAGGAGGTTTATTCGGGGTTTCTCAGAGATCGCAGGTCCTTTGACACACCTTACTCGTAAGGGTGTGCCGTTCATTTGGAGTGATTCCTGTCAGTTGGCGTTCGATGAATTGAAGGACAAGTTGACCTCAGCACCTGTGTTAGCATTGCCGAGACCAGGAGTCGAGTATTTGGTTTACACCGACGCGTCTTTGCAAGGGCTTGGAGGTGTATTGCAGCAGGAGAGACAGGCCATAGCTTATGCTTCCCGTAAGCTTAAGCCTCATGAGAAGAATTACCCCACGCATGATTTGGAGTTGGCAGCGGTAGTATTTGCCTTACGGATTTGGAGGCACTATCTTTTGGGGGAGAAGTTTCAGCTGTTCACGGACCACAAGTCACTACAGTATCTGTTCACGCAGAAGGAGTTGAATATGCGGCAGCGTAGGTGGCTTGAATTTGTGAAGGACTACCAGTTCGACATCCAGTACCACCCAGGTAAGGCTAACGTGGTAGCAGACGCGTTGAGCCGCAGGCCAGCAGATGAGGTGGCAGAGGTGTGGAAAGCTAAGTGGAAGGAATTGGGACACCAGGATGCAGTGGCCCGATCTTTCATGTCTGTAATGACCATTACACCGTAGATTATCACGAGGATAGTACGGGCACAGGCTAATGACTCGTTCTGTCAGGAGCAGATAGTTCGATTGCTAGCAGAGGGAGCCGAATCCTATACCGTTAGCTCAGACGGGGGATTGCGCTTCAATGGGAGATTGGTAGTTCCGGAAGGGGAAGAATTGCGGCACGATGTGATGGCAGAGTCGCACGGCTCACGATTCGCGGTACATCCCGGAGGGGACAAAATGTACCAAGACATGAGACGGCAGTATTGGTGGAGCGGTATGAAGAGAGATATCGCTGAGTTTGTCTCGAAATGCGCCACTTGTCAACTCGTAAAAGTGGATCATCAGAGACCGGAAGGATTGCTACAGCCATTGGAGGTTCCGGTGTGGATGTGGGAGAGCATATCCATGGACTTTATTACGGGGTTGCCCACGTCGCAGAGGGGTCATGACTCCGTTTGGGTAATTGTGGACAGATTGTCCAAGGTCGCTCACTTCTTACCCGTAAGGACTGACTACACTACGGGACAGTACGCCCAGCTCTTTATTTCAGAGATTGTGAGACTTCACGGTGTGCCCCTAAATATCGTGTCTGACAGAGACAAGATATTTGTTTCGAGGTTTTGGGAGAGTTTCCAGGAGGCCATGGGCACAGAATTGCGGTTGAGTACGGCTTATCATCCGCAGACTGATGGGCAGACAGAGCGCACCAATCAGATGTTGGAGGACATGCTACACATGTGCATTATTGACTTCGGAGGTGGATGGGAGCAGTACCTTCCACTGGTGGAGTTTGCTTACAACAACTCCTATCAGTTCACGATTGGCATGGCTCCGTTTGAGGCATTGTACGGTAGGCCTTGTCGTTCCCCAGCATGTTGGTTGGAGGTGGGGGACAACAAACTACTTGGGCCGGAAGTGATTCAGGATACTTCGGCAAGGATTGAGTTGATTCGGAGTCGCATTCGGGTAGCTCAAGACAAGCAGAAGAGTTATGCTGATGCGAAGAGGTTTTTCAGGGAGTTCCAAGTGGGGGACCAGGTTTTGCTCAGGGTTTCTCTGATGAAGGGGATTATGCGATTCGGGAAGAAGGGGAAGTTGGCACCGAGGTATGTGGGACCGTTTCCTATTATTGAGCGGATCGGACCCGTTGCGTATAGACTTGGACTACCGGAGCACTTGCATCGAATTCACGACGTGTTCCATATTTCCTCGCTGAGGAAATACCTTAGAGATAATTTGGCTCATTCTCACATTGCTGTGGAGGACATAGATCTCCAGCCGGATAGCTCCTACGAGGAGGGGCCAATAGCTATTTTGGACCGAAGCGAGAGGAAACTGCGGTCAAAGATAGTCCCGTTAGTACGTGTTCAGTGGCGACATCACAATGTCGAGGAGTCCACATGGGAGCGCGAGGATGAGATGCGCGAACGTTATCCAGAGCTGTTTTTAGTAGGTACTTTCTAGTTTCGAATTTGGGGACGAAATTCAGTTATTAGGGGGGAAGTATGTAATACCCCGTACTTTTGTCTATATTTATTTTCGGGATTAATTAATTAAATGAGTATTAATTGGAAATTAATCCGGGTTATAAATACTAATGAGATGCGAATTGGTATTTGATTATGTGCATATATGATTATATATGAACTTGGTATTATAAAATTTGTCGTGGGATTTATATACGGCATTTTAGAAATTTTATTGAGACGCGTGGGACCGCCGCGTCACGGTACAATATTTTGATAATAAAAGTGAATTTAAAATCCATAATCCGTATGGTCGTTTTGAGTGCGCCAACGCGTCCGGAAGGGTCGAGATAGTCAGAAAACACTAGCCGGGGGTATAGTTTGGGTCCCGGGGTATTTTTAAGCCATACCGGTAACTTAAAGGGTATTTTGGTAATTTTACATTTTGAGGAATTAAAAGTGACGAAAATTAGAGATGTAAATCTGATGTGGATTAAACCCATTAAGCCCATTAACCAACCCATATTAACCTAGAAGGCTATGTAGGTTGTCATTTAGGTTTTCTAAGTTTCCCCAAATCAAAACCCTAGCCACCTTGAGCCACCATTGGAGAAGAGCTTGGAGAGAGAAGAATTTCTGCAGAAACTTCATCTAATCTACACCAAATTCAGAAATCAAACCAAGGCAAGTGACTTTATTCCATTTAATTTCTGAGAATGTCTTTTCCATGTTAGAAAATTTGGATTTATGGTTTGTTCTTGATAAATATGAAAACCCATGTAGTCTAGATCATAGAACTTGAGGAAATTGAGAAGGATTGCATGTAGAATAGTTTGGAGACAATAAATCTGATGTTAATACATGTTTGGGTGAAAGAAAAACGAATTAAATTCTGGGATTTGATGATGATATGTAGTTAGGGTTCATGTTCTTGAGATATTTGGAAAAAGTGTAGAAAGTTGTAAATTTAATTGATATTTGGGTGGATTGATCCCTTAGAAACATGTTAGGATGTGACTATATATGTTTAGTATTGATTATAGACCCTAAAATGTTGTTGGGATGAACTTTGGAATTGATTAGGAGTGATATAAATGGTTAAAAACGAATTGGGGAAAAATCTGGGCTGAAACTGGCCAGTCGTTAGAAGCAACCCCCAGGTCGTTCGAACGAGCTCGTTCGAACGAGCTTCTAACGAGTTGACCAGTCGTTACTAACGAGTAGGGATTTCGTTCGATATCTCATTTGAACGAGATATCGTTAGAAGGGACAGTTCGTTCGAACGAACTGGGATCTCGTTCGAATAGCCTCGTTCGAACGAGACTTCTAACGACCTGACAGTCCAAACTCGTTCGAAGTCTCGTTCGAACGAGACTTCTAACGAGTTGACAGTTTGATCCTTTTTGGAGTGTTTTGACTTTTGGAGTTCCGTAAACTTGTTCGAGGTTATAGATAGCATTCCTTTGATGATATAGTGATAAACTTGGGACATTTGGGTATTTATGAGGAGGAATTATTTACGAGAGTTGTATTACACGGACGGTTTGGGATGAGACGTGAGTGTCTATTACGACGTGAGAAATTATGGTGCGTATAATTACAAACCGGAATAGTACAAATTGTGATAATTATAGTTAGTATGAGAATATGTACTACGATTGAAATACGGTATTACTAAGATGTGTGTTTACGTAGTATTGGTATATGGATTGTGTGTATGACATACCTACCATACTTGCTATCACGGGAGGTTACGTTCACTTAGGACCCTCTAATCCTTGTGTGCCTACGGGGGGGATATCGACTGGTACCTTGATGAACATAGGTCATAGAAAGACTTATTGTGATATTAATAAGTCCGCTGACCGTGGGAGCGTAGGTATGTGCGTGACCCACGTGATGGTGACTGTGTTCGCCTCCACTATTTGTGATTTGTGTTATCTGGACTATTCCTGAGAGATTCGGAATATGTGATCCTTATGTACGTGATGTACCGGGATTGATAGCAGAGTATGTGTGCACCATAGCTTAGATTGCGGGGTGCTTGTATCGTATACTTATGATGTGAATAATATACATTAAATTAATGGGAATCCTCATGTTAATGTTGTAAATGTATTACGGTATTGTTTCGAGATATATAAGGAGTTAACTGATAGTTATATCAATGGCATATTTAGTAACTGAGTTTACGTTAAACCTCTAATTAATTACGAGCGTTGTTATGTTAGATGGAACCGAGTAATATGGGTAGGACCTTTGGCAGTCTAGCTAGTTATGTTGTCAGTTAGCTAGTAGTATGGGTCGATATAGATGGGTACTTACGTTAGGAGTGCACAGTTAGACGAGAGGTGAGAATATCATGCGAGTGTACGTCCTAACATGTACTTTGCATTTAATGTTTTAAATATTTTTAAAGCACTTGCAGGTTTTTAAAATATAACTCCACATTCGGGCTCTGACCCGTTTGCTTTTCAAATCTCTTTTTCTTTGTAAAACCATTTTAGGTGCCCAGCCACAGGGACACCAAGCATAGGATTCTCATTCAGGTGACGAGCTGTAGCTGTTTGTGGAAGCTACAGGGATTTGCTTATAGACGCTTCTATCTTTTGGATTCCAGAGTCACTATCTATCAGTTGTAGGGCATGTTGCCCATTTCTATTTAGAGCATCTTTTACATTTCAGTTTTCAGACTTTAGCATGTATTGTTTCAGTTTATTTATTTCAGTTATGGGATTGTAGTGAGGAGTTTTCCTCCAGACTTTATTTACTCTATTGTGATGGTTATTTGTTTTACTTCAGTATGGTGAATGGTGTTATTTATTTCTTCATTACACTTGTTGCATGTTAATCAGACTTAAATTAAAATTTGGCAACTTACTTTTTAAATACTAGGTGGTTAGAAATAATAAAATGTTTTCGACAGTGATGCTATTAACTGAGCCAACTTGGCATTTTGAATTAATTTTATAAAGGAGTAGCTACCCGGTATTTAATTAGTCGGGGTGTCACAGTAAATAAAAAAATTATAACGTAATTAATAAAAAGTAAACTGTTGAATTACTTACAATCGTGGCCGTGACGCTAGGGGATAGCTCCTTATCCTTCCCCTTCTTCGTCCGAATCGCCACATAGGCATCGAGCCTATATGGCCTACCACCAGGGCCACTCCTCGTCCCCTGAAATAAAATAATACAAAATTAGTATCGGGCCCGCAAAGTAAAATAATCCAGAATAACATATTTCTGTAATTATAGAAAAATAAAAACTTACCATCATCCTATGCTCCACCTCAGCGTAAGACGTCCAACCGTAATAGTGTACATCCGTATTTTTCACCCGATTTTCCCTCCCTGATTGGCGAGATGCCAATTGTCACTCCTCGATCTCGTTGTCAATGAAATTTTTCCATTGTGACAATGAGATCTGCTCCTTCGATGGGACGGACTTGTACATTCTGATAATGGAGTCTCGGGTCTTCCCAAAGTATGGGGCCCGTAAATTTTTCTTCCATGTCTTCTGTTGCTCCCTCAATTGCTCCAAGACAGAATCGCGGAGTTTTGGGGCCAATCCAATATGTACCCAGAGAACATTAGGATACGACTGCAGAACTTCCTCCAAAAGTAACAAGTTTAAGCCACTAAGAATATTATTATACAGAAATTATGCAGTCCCAAACTGTCCAAACGGGACAATTCGAGAGATCTCATTACAGGGTTAATGACTCTCGAACGGGTCTAAGGGCTATTGAATGCGTACGCATAAGAACTAGAAGGCTAGTATCTATGCCCTCTATATTTCACTTAATTATCATAAATGAAACATACTATATATATGAATTAATAATATATTGTTCATGATACAAAGTAATTTTAGAAAAAAGTTGAAAAATCCCCCCCCCATTTGGACAATAATCCAGTGGTCATGCCACTTCTAAAATTAACCAACCCAACATCGATCCACTATAATCCAATAGCAACAACAACAATAAATCAACAAATGTGTATCTCGTACTCCTTCTAATTCATCTACTCAATTAATTCATTTCATCACATCTTATAAGTATATCATCATTAAAGCTACACAATTAAAGCATATAATAAAAGTTACAATTAAAGTATACAATTGATTTTATTAAAGCTATATAATTAAAGTTACTTTGAATCTCAACAACTATCTCTTAATGAGGGGCAATCCTACTTGCATATGAAAGGGGCAATAATTATAACTAGAATAAGCATCCATAAAACTCAACAGCTCATGCCTCTAAGTAGAATCCACCAATTGATCAATTCAGGGTAAAGGAAAGTGATCCTTTAGACACGCCTTATTCAAGTCAGTGAAATCCACGCACATCCTCCATTAGTTTTTTTTCTTGACCATAAATACATTGGCCAACCATTCCAGGTACTTCACATCTTCAATGAAAGAATCTTTTTAAAGCTTCTCCACTTCCTCTTATATGGCCTGGTTTTTCTCCGAACTGAAAACTCTTCTTCGTTGCTTTACAGGCTTGATCTCTTTATTAACATTAATCTCGTGACACAGGAAATTTGGATCTATATCAGGCATGTCGTCGTGGCTCCATGCAAACACTTGCTTCCTCTGCCTCAAGAATGCCACTAACTCCTTTTTTAAGGACTGGATTCAGCGATGTTCTTATTTGAGTTGTTCGTTATGTTTTACCATCATCCAGAGCAATGCTCTTCGTTTCCTCCATTACTTGACCTTTCACTAGCTATATCTCATCTCTCGGGTCTAAGGTTTCAATCTCAGACTCACTGTTTGGATCAGACATATCCACTTGATAAGTGGTTGTTTTCGTCTTCACCTCATCCATTTCTTCTTATTCAGCAGACGAGTAGTAGCATTCCCGAGCTACTTTCTGATATCCTTTCACTACTCCAACCCCAAAGCTGGTTGGGAACTTTAGACATTGATGAACAGTGGATGGTATAGCTTTAAACTTCTTCAGACCTACTCTTCCCATGATCATGTTGTAAGTTGAATGAACATTTTTGTCCATTAAAAATAACCGTACCTTCTCTGTCCTTCTCCTCGGCCATGTCCCGATCAATACATCCAACTTGATTATTCCTAAAGGGAATACTTTCTCACCAGAGAATCCAATAAGGGGCCTATGATAAGGCTCCAATTGACTGAGTTTTAGATCCAGGCTATCAAAATAAGAGTAAAATATAATATTTGTTGAACTTCCATTATCCACCAGCACTCTAGATACTATTATGTCTTTCACTCTCACTTTGATCACTAAAGGATCATCATGAGGATATAGAACTCCAAATAAATCATTCTTGGAGAATCCAATTACTAGCTTGTCCCTGTTGACTTTCCTCGGGCGATCTTCCTCGACTAGGTTGATTTATTGGATATAGGAACAAGATTGGGCCTATTTGAGAAAGGCCTTTCTTTCAGTTGTATGGTCTCCGCCTCCTGCATCACCACCTGTAATCATATGAAAATCAAATGACCCAAAGAGAATTATGAATACCTCATGCTTAGGTTGCCTTGGTTTTTTCGGGAGATTAGGTTCGTCTTCTGGATCGTCATCATAGTACCTCTTTTTATCTTCTCTAGGTCTGCAAGGAGATTTAGATCTTTATCGACCTCTATCCCCAGATCTTCTGCCATCTTGCCGATCAACAAACCTATTCATTTTTCCTCATTGGATGAGCACCTATATTTTATTCTGAAGGGCAATACATCAATTGGTCGTATGACCATGGTCCTTATGAAATTCGTAGTACTTGGACGTATCCCTCTTATCAGGGGACGCCTTTAGCTTTTTGAGCCAATTTAAATCATTGATGTGCTTTATTTATTCCAACATAATGTATATCTACATTCAAAGGAGAATAATTGATATATTTTCTGAGTCGATCTAGACCCTCCTTTGCTTTCGAATTCTTGCTCCCGTTGTTGTTCTTATGCTCCTTCTTGTTCGACTTACCTTCAGTCTTGGCTTTTACCTTTGCATCTGAATTCTTCTTGGCTGTCATAGCTTCCTCGGCATTCATAATCTTTATTGCTTTATCCATTAATTCAGTCATCATCTTTGGGGGATCTTTGGCCAGATTATAATACAATTTATCTGGGAGTAGGCCACTCATGAGGGTTGTAATTGCAGTCTTCTTCTCGTAATCAATGACCTATAACTTCTCGTTATTGAAATAAGTTATGTAACCCCTAGCACTTTGTACCACCTTTTTTCTCACACTGAGTAAGTGAGCTACTCGTTTTACCGATTTAGCTCCAAAGCAGAAATTACTAATGAATAGCTTGGCGAGTTGTTGGAAATTAGAAATCTGCCCCCGGGGAAGACTATTATACCAAATTTGAGTAGATCCGGTGATTGTCCCTGAGAATTCCCTGCACCTCATCTTATCAAGGATAGCATAGATATCGGCTGCAGCTTGGTATTGTTTTATATGAAGAACTGGATCAGATTTCCCATCATACTTGGGAGTAACCACCGGAGCTTTGAACTTGGCCGGTGTGGGGAAATCCACAATGCTTTGCACAAAAAGAGATCCTTTGACAAAACTTCTTCGGAGAGGGTTCTTGTCCTTGGCCATCTCTCCTAATATATCCTTCAGACGTTGGATATAACCTTTTCATGCATCATTATCAGCCCTAAATCCATTGGTGGCAACTCTTTCATTCCGACCAATTGAGTGCGCTGAGCTTTCCTCATGTGAGCCCTCTCTGTGACTGGACCGAGCTGCTCGTTGAGCGTTCAATCTAGACTGAGTTAAGCATTCCCTTAGATCGGTTGGTTATCGAGTATTTCCCGATGCAACCCTCAGGGCATTTCTGTTTCCTCTGGGTCCTAAACGATCAAAGGGAGAGGCCATGCTTAGCCTTTCTAAGGCACTTAATCTTTTTGGAGTGAAGGACTGCCCATCATAGGAATTAGGAGCCCTTATAGAAGAAGTTGATCCTGGACGGTAAGAAGGATCCCTACAAGTCCTGGAGTAATCTTGCACAACATTCCTTACAGGCGGTGGTGGCATACCTCTTTGATTGGACTGAGCAGGCACTCCATCTTGTAGAGTTTGGGTCAATTGCCTTATCGTATCCTTCATAGCTTCTTGTCCCTTGGCTAGGATAACTAAAATTCCAGTCAAATCGTTGACACTTGGTGGGGAAGAAGGATTAGGTGGAATTTCATCATTCCTGGCACTAGTTTCAGGGATATCAACCATGTATAATTAATTGGTGAAAACGTTTAGTAATACGTTCCCACAGACGGCGCCAATCTGTTGATGCAAAAAACTAGACTAGGTCTAACTATTTGATCACAGATAAATAAATGAAACAAATAAGACAGGAAAGGTTTTTAAAGTGGTTCGGCTTAAAGGGAAAAAACCTACATCCACTGTGATGTATTGCTTGATTGCCTTGAATTGTTTCGATCCCCTTACAATGGGGGTGTTACAATGTATTTATATCCCACGAGGGGTGTCTAGGTTTGTATGCGAATAGATGGAATGCCTTTATTGTTTAGCATTTAGATCAGTACAAAATGATAATTTAATGCAAAACTGTTGGCGTTTCATTAGCCAGATTGATTAGTCTCCCTGATGTTGGTCGGGCTTCCTAGCTAGTTAGGCTTCCTTGTTGGTCGGGCTACTTTGTTGGTCAGCGGATTTGTTTCATGCTGACTTGGACTTGTGCCGGATGGGATGACACGTACTAGCTTGTAATTAGTCCACGTAAGGGGGTGAATTTTGGTATCAACTGGGACATTAACATCGGCGGCACGCCTGAAAAATGATCAAATGTCAATAAATTACAAGTCATATATATAAGAAAATGAAAACTAAAAGTCTTAAAAGCCTCAAATGAGAAATGTGACTCAATTTTCTGCTTTGTATGGTTATGACATAGATATTCTTTCATTAAGTTAGCAACAAATCTTTTTAAAGACGATTTAGGCAGAGCACCAGTATAAAGGACATTGTAACAGAAGATTTAGATATATGTACACATATTTAAAATAGAAGTATCAAAATTACGCATTCATTGCTAATTTTCTCTTTTTTTTATTATTCTCCTTATTAGATATAGTTCATTTTCCTCCTTTTTTTCTCAATAATGGAGGAATGTCTTATTATGTACCAATGCATTTTTCTTCTTTCTTTTTGTCGTTATCGTCGCCGTTATCTTCATTAGTTTTATTTCTTTTATGCTTTTTTGATTCCCCATTCATGAAGAAAGGTCATCAACCCCAAAAGTTTAATGAACGTTAGCCCTTAATTTTCAAAACGTTGGTATCCAAAAACAAGGTTATACGAGACCTTGACTAAATATGTGGAAGACTTGAAAGGAAATTTATTTTTCTCCTAGTATGAATCAAAATATATTAATATGAATTAGTTGCAATGTTGTTCCAAAAAATGCTAGAATGGGGAATAAGGACTAAAAAAATAGTAAAGGATGACACCCATCAAGCCTTACACCTATAATCATTCCTATACACAAATAAACTGCTAACATGCTCAACATTTTAGACTAGATGCAAGTTTACTACTCCTTCGACTATTTTTTTCTCCATTTTCTACATAACTAAATCCATTACTTTCTTTCACACTCTTTTTCCTTTGTTTCTTTTTCTCACAACGTATTTTGCCACATAATAGAATTTTATGGGAAAAAACATATCCAAAATATAGAGTTCTATATGTGAAATAAGTAAATGAAATTGCACAAACTTTTAATGAGATACATGTAACAACATGAATTGAAATCAACTAACCACACAACCCATAATCAAATAAGAGGTGATAAATGAGCCTAGGAAGGACAAATTTCAGCAATATTACACATCATATATAAATCAATTCAACTAAAGTTCACACAAAATAATGTTAGATTCACCAACATTAATGTTCTTAGCATCATAACAATGTTGTCTAATAATCAAACACATTAAAAATACAAATTCAAATTAAATAAAGACCTCCAAGTAATTGAAAAAAAACATAAATGATAAAAGAAAGGCATGTAAATCATGATTTGTTGTAATCCAACCCGAGCCCTCATACCATTTCATTATTTACGTCTTTCATTTTCCCTACCCCCTGCAAATATATAAATTCAAACTCTTGACTACATATAATAATTATAAAAACTCTAGCAATAAATCCTCAAATATTTTAGAATAACAACAAACCCCATTCTGATTGTGTGTTTTTATAAAGTAAAATTAACATCTCTAGCCCGCAACCTGATGTATGTGAAACATGAAATGGAAAAACTTCTACGGGTATTTTTAATGGGATATTGGTTGTATGCATGTGTGTTTATGTGTGCGAGAGGGACTGACGAGTACCCATAGATTCGTGAAATGAGAATGAGATTATAGTCCCAATCAGCTCAAAAATGGGTGCCCAAGAACGGGTGCCCGTGATGGATATTTTTTTTTAAATACCAAAAAAATATCTTCTTTTGTGTGTATTATTTAAACATGTAAGGGGACTTGTAATTTTTGTTTTACTCAAAATGCATTTTTTTGCTATTTTTTTAAAAAAATGGGTCAAGTCCCCTGAAATGTTTAAATAACACACTTGTAATTGCTAATTTTTTGCTATTTTAAAAAAAATGTGAGTTTTTAACATTTGACCCATTTTTAAATAGCAAAACAATCCATTTTCAGTCAATTTTTTCACAAGTCCTCTGAAATGTTTAAATAACACACAATTGTCTTTTTTAAAACTTTTTTTTATATATTTAAAAAATTTGTCCATCACGAGAACCCATCGATGATCCATTCTCTCTCTGTATATAGCAATTTTAAATTTGGTAAAAATTATAAAAAAAAATAATCTGACCTTGTGTAGAAGTAATCAGGATAGACTTTCATATTTCTGCCCAAATGGTGTATCGTAGTAATGATCGATCTCGGGGATGTGTTGAACTCTTGGGCGATCCTCACTCCTATCTCCACGAATTCTATCAACCAACTCACTCGAAATGGAAACCAATTTCAGTAGTTTGAGAGTAGTGAGATATTCTATACCATTAGGCACTCTCTTCAATTGTACACATCTCTTTATGATCAAACGCTCGAGTCCCAACATCACTCCCTTTTCAATTATTATCTCATTCAATTACGAAAAATTCAATATAAATATCATCCGGAGCTTTTGAAAGACACCACAAAAGTGTAACTGATCACTTACATATGCATTATGAAGCCAAAGAACTTTCAAATTAGGGAGTGATTGGAGGTGAGGAAGTGGGTCCTCCATCAATCGGCACCAAAGCAAGCACAACCGATTGAGATGTTGAAGCAATTGAAACCACCGTGGTACCGCTTTCAATTTCCCGGCTAAACAAATACCCTTCAGGTTGGGGGGAGGTGAAGAGATTGTATCAATTGGTAGGTACTCCTCACTATTAGCTGCATGCACCCATAACTTACGAAGGAGAACCATTCTCAGTATTGAGGTACAAAATTCGTCATTTTCATTACTTTCTTTTACTTCAGAAATTATCAACTCCTTAAGTTGGGTTATGTTTCTGAGATTTTTCAACAACTTCGGTTCTGCTTCAACACCTTAAAAAATTTGCAACTTCTTTAGATTACATATAGTTGATGGTGCTCGTACTCCTTCAAAGAGAAAAAACTCATCTTTACTTGTATCAAATTTCCATGTTATCAAATGCCGTAAATTTTGTAACTTTGTGATTCCGGTTGAAGCACCCTAATTTCTGTGCAATATATGTCTAAGGTTTGTAAGTTCTGGAGTCTTCCAATGTATTTTGGAAGCTCCCGCACCTCCGTTCTGCTCAAGTTCAAGTATGTTAAATTGAAAAACTCAACTAATTCATCGGGAAATTTCACAATCGGAATACTTGTTAGATCCAAGACTCTTAAAAGCCGTAAGCTTGATGGCAATATTTTCATAGAAGGAGAGATCTCACCGACGGGAAATATAAGGAGGGAGCGAAGTTGCGATATCCCCTTCCACAGTTCAAATTCTCTGCAATGTGCTTGAATTGATAGAAAGCGCGTTCCATCCTCTACGCCGCTCTCTTTTTGTGAATCATACATAAAACAAAATCTCTCGATTGTTGCTGTCGAGAGGGAAATCTCACGCATAACATCATGCATATTACAGTGAAATTTGATGAATCCATTTACTTCAGTCTTCTCACATTGAAGCATACTCCGATCGATAATTTCCATCAAGTATCTCTTTCCCTCCTCTTCTATAGTTCTGTCTGCAACCGTTTTCACAAACCCCTCAGCTATCCATAGTCTAACAATATACGGTCTTCTAAAAAGATGATCTTCTGGGAGAAGACAACAGTATAAGAAGCAACGCTTAAGTGGGAAAGGGAGTTCACTGAAGATAATCAATAGAATGGTTTTCACTTGTTCTAGCATTGGATCATTGCTCAACTCCCAACTCAAGCTATCATGAATTCTCCTCCATTCGAATACTGATTTTTTGGAGAACAAGACACCACCTAAAGTCACAATTGCTAGAGGTAGTCCGTTACATTTTGAAACGAGTTGATGAGCTACTTCTTCAAGCTCTTGAGGACAACAATTATTGGGATGGATTGAGAACGCTTTTTTGGAAAAGAGGGACCATGCATCATTCTCTCCAAATTGCTTAAGATAGTGAACATAGCCTTTTACTCCAAAACAAGATTTAACAACGTTTTCAATTCGAGTCGTGAGCACCACCCTACCTCCATGACCTTCATCTGGAAATAATTCTTATAACTCTCTCCATGTGTTAGCAACCTATACATCATCTAAGACGAGAACATACCTCTTTGGTATCAAAAATCTCTTGAGCGTCAGACTCAAATCTGGAAAGCTCATGGTGCTCAAGTTGTTCAAAACTGATTCTTTAACATTGATAAAGAATTCCTTGATGATGCTTCTGATTAAGTCTTTGAGATCATACATCTGGGAGACGGTGATGAATGCATGACAATCAAATTGTTGTTTTATAGTATCATAAACCTTCGCAAGTAGAGTGGTCTTGCCTAAACCACCCATCCCCACCACCGATATTGCTGTCAATTCTGGTTCCTTAGATGTTAGCCATTGAACTAGTAAATGTTTATTACCCTGGAACCCGACTAAATCATCATCTTTTAAAAAGAGAGATGTCTCTCTATGATTATGTACTAGTTCATGATTATCTAAATAATTTTTTCCTTCTACAAGATCAACACGGTAGCGTTGCCTTATTTCTTAAATGGATTTAGCCTTTTTCATAGATCTCTTGTAACTTGGTGGCTATCCGATACTTCACCCACAAGTTCTTTGGGAAATGGATGGTTCGATAGAGAAACCTAGTGTATTTACCCTCTTTGAATTTTGACATATTTTTGTGATTCGCGTGCTCTTCAATGATATCTTCAATTTGGTGGGCCAAGTCCTTCACGTTTGCCACCCAAGTTTTCTCTCCTTCATCGAGGGCTCTCCTCCTTTCACTGTCAATGAGAAAGGATTTCATACTCGTCAACTCTAATTTGATTTTATCAAGTTCATCACTCACTCCTAGTAAAGTTGATGCTTCATTCTCAATGAGCGTGATGATTTTGCCAATTAAGAACCCCAAGTCAAATTGAAAAGGTTCCATGTTTCCCATAGCTCTTTAGTTGTAAAGGACAACTCGCTCTAGAGAGAGAACCTAAGAAAAGAAAAGAAATTATGTTGTTTGGATTTAACACTTGAATGAATGTTAACGCTACATACAACATTTACATACAGTAAGAGTACTTACCTGATCTAAATTTTTGATGTCCAAACACGATTTGTTGGTTGATAATTATCCAACCGGATTACTGCACATGGAAACTTAAAATTAGAAAGAAGTTGAGCTAAAAAGAAAACATCAACGTTCTTTGAGTGGAAATGTACTTAGCAAGCATAAAGTTCTTACAAATTGATTCCTTTTGGTATGTAGTAATGAGTGTTATCACTTATAAAATCCCAGAGTCATTGCCAATGATATTTCGCAAGCCAGTCCGATGACCAGTCAGTAACCGACCCTTAAGAATGAATTTCATCATAGTCATTTAGAAACTCAGAGCTGAATGTCAAGTTATATGAGTTACAAGTTAGGAGGGAACACATTGTCATGGAATATACATGAATGGTTATTTAATTTGAATATATCTACACAATTTTTTCCCTTTGAAATTCTTATCGATTATGGATCTTATTTTATGTCTTTGACGAATAGTTTATAATATGAACTTTATAAAACAGGGGCTTATATATTGAAAGATATTTTACTTTTACAAAGTGATACAAGATAAAGGAAAACCTGCCCAGATTTCTTTTCTTGCCTATAATGGTGGATTTTGCACTAAATTATTTTACTAATATACTTTTGGAAAAAAAAATTAAAATTGAAGTATATGCTATAACAACTTCATCTAAGGAGATGAGTTAATATTCCTGCAATTTAATTGTACTTACCAGTTTCAGATTTGCTGTCCAAACACAACTTGTTGGTTGATCAACGTCGAAGGGAACTGCTCTATAAGGCAACTCATACCAGAAATAAATTGTGGGGAAGAAAAAAATCATATATTTTCTTACAACAGAGATGACAGAAACTTCAGTGTACTTCAAAAGAGGTGTGCAAGGGCAGAAATCAGTGGGTTGAAGGCTAATTTTACCATAGGACAATTATAAGATACAAGAGAACAAAGGAGAACCAAACATCCAGGATATATATCAGCAGTATTCTGTCCACATACTTTTAAGAATAATTTAGTAAATTTGTCTTAAAAAACAAACCCATTTGGCCCTGATTGAAATTGAATTACAAATGATCTTAATCCAGTCAATTATTTGAATCAAGGGATGATAATGCTAATGTAAGTTGGACCAAGGTGTGATAGCAGCCAAACATGACTGACTACAGTGTGAAAACAATAAAGCTAAGTTGGACCAAGGTGTGAAAGTAATAAAGCTAATTAGAAATCTCTCAGCATTTCTGGTGTTATACTTATAATGGGTTACATCCTATTCATTTTTGGTGCTATAATTATAAGGGGTTACATCCTATTCATTTTAATTTTTTCACTAATTTAGTAATCATGGTGAATAAATTTTGTAATGTTGAAGTCCTTTTACCACCAATTTGATTCTGTAATGAGTATTTTGATTTCAGTTATATGGATGATTATAAAATGTTTAAGGGTTTATTTCTTTTATCTTTATAATTATATTTTAGTCATTTTATGCATGTGCATTAGGTGTGGACGTTCGTTGTGTATCAACTACTCCCCGATAAATTAGTAAAGAAATTATATTGGTAGTTTATGTACTTGGTTTAATTATTTAGTTTTATGTAACAGTGATGACACGCACAGCAGTCCCTGCTTATTTTTCTCTAAAATATTTGTTTTTGTTTTGATAAAATTTTCAACCACCAATACTTTTATCAGAATCTGTGAAACTGTGAAACTGTGAAACACCTTTAAGCATGATTTCATGTGTTACTTAGAACAAAAACTAAGTACGAGCTAGAAATTGAAATCAAAACTCCAATTTGTGTTTCTCATCACGAAATAAAAGAAAGGAAGAAACATATGTGTATTGTACTAGACA
This sequence comes from Sambucus nigra, assembly GCA_949130495.1. NCBI lineage: Eukaryota > Viridiplantae > Streptophyta > Magnoliopsida > Dipsacales > Adoxaceae > Sambucus > Sambucus nigra. The sequence continues at coordinate 23,118 of CASBWL010000244.1, forward strand.
AGAAAACTGGTTCCAAGTAGAAATATTTTATATATTTAAGTGTACAGGGAAGAAAGCACATTTATATTAACATGTGAATAAGAAATATGATCCAACTTATAAATTAGCGAGAATGACAACAGATTCCCAAATAAAACTAGAAAAGTATTAATTACAGTAGTGAACATTGTATAAGTCATATAACAGGACAAAGGCTTTTTTTCCTTCTTGTTTTTAGGTCTTGAAATTTTTTCCAGAATGTCAAAGCAGAGCCTTACCTTGGAAAATGTGAAATAAAAAATTGAGGAAATGTAGTTTGTTCATACGATGGGACGCACGAAAAAAAAGATACCTAGTTGCTAGTTGGTTTCTCTTCAATTGATGAATGTATGGAAAGGATGAACCAAAATCCTACATGATGAGTGTTGATACCAAAATTAGTCTGCTGACATGGCTCAATTAAGTGGGGACACGTGTCAATCTACATGGCACTAACAAATATTTCTGAACAATACCTTGACTTCGAGGAACTCAATTTCCCCGACCAACTCAGATACTCCGAGCTCCGAGGAACTTTACTGCACCGAGCAACTCATGGATACCGAGATACTTAGGCGGTCCGAGCAGCTTAGGCGGTCCGAGCTGCACCTCGATCAGAACATTTATTACCAGACAATTAAGAGGATTAAATGCTGATTGTTATCATACAGATGTATACGCTTATTGGACAACTATGTATTATCCTTTCACATGTACAACCTCAGGGCTATAAATACATTGTATCATCCTCATTGGAAGGGAACCGGAATTTCTTAAGATAAACTCTACCTCGAGAATTCCCAAACAGTCAATAATAACACAAACAGTGGACGTAGGCCATTCGTTCAAGGCTGAACTACTTTAAAATCTCTTGTCTTATTTATTTTTTATCTATGATTAAACAATTAGAGATAATCTAATTTTTAACAACAACAGATTCGCGCCGTCTATGGGAAACGACTGTAATTTTCATTTTTCACCAAACACAATTCGTCACCAATGGCTGACAATCCTGAATCCAGCAATCGAAACGCTGGAAACCCCCCAAATCCATACGCTCCTCCAAATATCCAAGATTTGGCTGGAATCATGGCCAGTTTGGCTTAAGGCCAGACAACCATGCAAGAAACAATGCGACAACTCATGCAAACTATCCAGGGTGGAGCGTCAACCTATTCAGGACAACGAAGTGTTCAAATAAATACTCGTTTACTTTCTTCACGCATTAGGCAAAGCGATTCATATCGCACTGAGAACTCTGAATATTTTTCTTATCAACCGGGTCGAACTTCGTTAGTACGAGCCACAAATACTGAACAACACATCACTCTCTCTCTAGAAAGGACCAGTGCATCGGAAAGATTAAGTAAAGTCTCTCCTTTTAATCGATTGGGCCCTAGGAAGAATAAAAGTCCTCCTAAGGCTATATCGAGAATCTTTCGACGACCATTTGATCTAAGAGAGGGTTATGCCCAATCACAACCAGTTGCTCGACAAGATGGATCCCAGGAAGCGACTTCAACACGATCAATTACTCAAACCAGTAGGCCTGAGGAGGGAAATTATGCGTGGAAAGGCTCTATTCAGAGGTTGGAGGATAGATTAGGGGAAATGGATAAGGCCAAGAATCTTCTAAATACCGATTACGAGCTAGTTTTCCCAAATAAATTTCTGCCACGTCCATCATGTTCACTCTTTCTCTTCTATCTTCTGACAATACCACACTCTCAGCCATCCACAACTGAGATAATCTCTCTGCTTCTATCTCAGAATCTTCGGAAAACTGACCTAAATAAAGAAAACACGGCTTTAGTTGATATGGAAGGTCATTGTAACTCAAAGCTAATATCTCTGATACTCCCATGTGATGTTGTCCCATGCCTTCGTCAATCGTTATATATGACTTGATATTACGATGTGCCATCTACCACTCTCTTAAAGCCCACTTTGTTATTAGAAGTCCTCCTAGCACGACTACAGGTATATTCTTAGTTTTATTTGATGGAGGTAGTGAAACCCAAGCTTGCTTAAACATTGTCTATTATGAATAATTTGAACCTAGAAAATAAGCATATTACAGCCAAGGAGGATCATATTTAATTTTGACAATAATGAGGTACTAGCATTACACTTAACAAGAAAAAGTACATGAGAGTTAAAACTGTGGCAGGGTAATAGGAGTGGAACCCCTCCCTAGGCCATTTAGATGGTAAGTAGCAACAATATCCACTGATATAGATTGTATGAGCATACAGAAAATTTAAGTAATGAATAGTTGGTATAAATGTGATTTTAAGGCTATATTATGAGCTAAAAAAATGAGGAGTCGAGTGATAAATTACCTATATTTGTGCAAAAATTGAAAAGTTCATTTTTTTGCACTACTCACCTGAACTTTATTAAATGGAAGAAATCCCACTGGTTTATACTTTTTGTTTCCAAGACCCTCCTTATGTGTCACCCAAAAGTCCCACAAGGGGGTATTTGCATCAAAATGCATAGTTCAGTTGAATTTTGTGAACTAAAAATATTTAAGCAGTTTCTTTTCAAAGTGAAAAGTCAAAGAAGGAGAGGGGGAACATAACCGTAAACTGTGTTGTTTAAATTAATTACTTTGAGCTTTCATGCCATCGCTACTGGGTATATCCAAGGTCCACCCTGCATAGGACAATAGTACTAAATATGAGTGAATTGTTTCTTGCTTCTTTTAAGCTGTTAAGCAATCAAGTTTTTGCTGCTTTTTGTATTTCTAGTAGACATGGCTGGAGAACTACATCGAACCTATTCTTATAGAATTATTCATACCAGCATTTTTGTTCAAGAGAAAGTTCTAAATAAACCAGAGAAGGTTGTAAAAATATAAACTGGAAAATTCAGCACTGCGTAGTTTTGCTTCCATTTTTCATCTCCATCTCTAGTTTTCATTCTCTGTGGAGAATTATAGAAACTAGAAAATGTATTCAATAATTGAATATAATGACAGTTTCACCTACCACCCCCATCGATGAGGTGGTGGTGTTGTGGTTTCTGTGGTGGGGGTTTGGTAGTGGTTCCGGGGTTGGAGTGGGTGGGGTGGTTGTGATGGCAGCAATGGGGGTGATCTTGATGTTGTGATGGAGATCATTGGTTTAAGTTTGAAATGAATTTTCATTTTACAAAATATATTAGAAAATTTTCTAAATCTTAGTTCTCATTTTTTCAAAAAATTGGAGAACTGAAAAAGAGGTAAAAAATTGTTTTCTAAATTGGAAAATATATATTTAGAGTGCTTTCCTTGTTTTTTACGATTTGTTTTAAAAAAAAGCATGTTTTCCACAACTAAACAGGGCCTTAGTGTTGCTACTTTTAGTTATCACCCCGGCATAGCTGAATATACTAAAAAGGAACATGAGTGTTGGGATTTCTTGCTTCATGTAGCTGTTCTAGTAAAAAACTCGGTAGTCTTTGATAATAATTTGTGAGATGGTTTTGTTCTTCATTAATTTTTTTAGATTTTTTAGAACATGAATTAGTTTCGAGCAGTACCTGTTAAGTAAACGGAACTTCGAACGAGGGAAGTATTGAAAGGGCCCGATGAGTTCGTGAAATGTTTGTTAATCCCCACAACTTAGCATAGTATGCTAAGAATGTGTTGTTTGTGTTTGAATATTTTTTTAGTTGTGAACTTTTATTTTTTGTATTTCTCTTACTTTTTAATGTGGTCAAGACTTGTGACTATATTTGGTATGGAAATTTTTTGGATAATGATGTAGGGCAATTCATGAAATCCAAAAGATATATTCAGGTAACATTTTTTATTCTCTTCTACTTCGTTTGTCCAACATTATTCAAACCAGATATGAAAGTTTCTATCTCTTGATTCTATTATATTATTCAACCGTTTTATATTAAGTTGGATGATGATTAATAAATAGTTTAGACATAAATCTTTAGTCCTAATAGTTTGTTGTGTAATAATAGTACTTGCAGTATCCCCTTTTGCACTTTAGTCATATATCATGTGAAGAATGAAATAATAAGTATGAATGTGGTTTTTCCATTGTTGTAGTTGTCCTTTTATGAGTAATAATTTTTAAGTATAAATAGTTTGATAATTTTAAAATTTTCATTGTTTATCTGTTGTGTAGATGATCTCTAGGAGTAAAGATTAGTGTTTTATAGTGGAGTCCTATTTGAGTCAATGACTTTATGCAAAAATGCCATAATTGTGCTTTGATTTGGTTATAAACATCACTTGTCTACAAGAACAAAAGATAAGAGAGAACAAAGGAGAACCAAACATTTAGGATATATATCAACTGTATTTTGTCCACATATTTTTAAGAAAATATCTGCAAATTTATTTTGAAAAGCAAACCCTAGCGGTCCTAAATGAAGTGGAACCACAAATTATCAAAATTTGTAATCTACTCAAATAATTGAAGCAACGCATTATAATGCTTATGTAAGTAGGACTGAGGCGTGATAACAACAAAACCTGATTGACTAAAGTGTGAAAGGCATAAAGGTAAGAATTAACAAGCAGAGAGTCCATTCATTGAAAGAGTAAAAATTATAGCTTACAAGTTGCAATAAAGTAAAAACTGACAGCTACTTTGGAGTTCCACATGTCAAACACGCGACATGAGCATGAATTTGGCCTCGTTATGGTGTGCTACATACCATTCTAAGAGTACCTAATAAAGAGTAATTTTTTTCCATAATTCTAGAATACCACAATACCAGTGTGATTAATAATTACAAAAGGTGGAAGTCAAAACTTATTTAACTAATGTCAAATTTAGTACACTATTTTTAAATGTCTAATGAATTCCATACATGGATATTCTACCTCACTCTTAATTTAAAACTCAGACTATGAAATTTCTTTCCATGACTGAGACAAATATATGTAGTGACATACACGACTTTGATAATTGACATGAATTGTGAACTTTTCTAGAAAAATGTCATTCAAAATTTGTCTACAAGCAAACTCAAACCAATAGGAGACTGGAAAAAGGAAATAATCGTTTGACAAATCACAACGGACAAATTATGATCAGTGACGGACCCGGGATTTTGAGTAAGGGGGTGAGAAAAGTTCTAGCGAAATCCTGGGGTTCGGGGGCGGGACCCCCTGAGGAAATTTTTTTTGAGTTATTTTTACTTTTTTATTGCAATTTGTTAACTCTAAAAATGTTAGATAACTAAGGTTGTGTTTTTTTCTTCCATTGGCACATTATTTGAACCCGCATTTCCCGATTGCACTTCGGGTTCTGAATAAGTTTCATCACCCCTTTTTCTTTTAAAATATTTTTCCACGACCCCTAAAAATACATTTGAAATATTTTCATTAGGCCTAATATTGTTTCAAAATATTAAACAATAATGCAAACTTAATAACATTAGTCCAAACAAACTAACATTTAAATTAATAGTTAACAAAAATAACTTTTAAAAGTTAACAACAAATAAATTAACTAATAAAATTGGAGCAACAAATTTTAGCAACAAATCAACAGCTTAACTAATAAAATTTCATACAATATTTAATTTGAGCAACAAATTTCAGCAACAAACAAAACAAATCAACAACTTAAAATTTCACCATCAAGTGAACAACAAATAAAAGTTTCATAACATAAATTAAGAAAACAAACTAAAAAAAATACCTGCTTGCTGCCGAGCTGGGAGGAGGTGGGAGGAGGAGGAGCTCCTGCTGCTTGCTGGGCCTGGAAGATCAGGGCTGTGTGCGAGAGAGAGAGAGTATAGAGGGGCAGCAAGGGAGAGGGATAGAAGAGGAGGGGAGGGAGACACCCAAGAGAGAGAGAGGGAGAGGGAAACGGCTGAAACAGAAATGGAGAGAAGAAGAAGAAGAAACCCTTTTCATTATATTTTTAATAAATCACATATCCGCCCCCAAAGTTTAATGGCCCTTGTCTGCTGCTAGCCTTTCATTTTAACAACTTACACAGGTTCATAAATTTTGTTTTACACTATGCTAAGCAAAGATTCCGGAAAACCTTGTGGGTGCGGCCGCACCCCTTCAGGATGGGGTGGGTCCACCCCTGATTATGAGGAAACTTCACTGTAAACTTTCAATTTTCAAAGACAGCAATTGTTTGGGATGCAACTGTGATTTATTTTGGGATGTAATTATTTTTTTTGTTGAAGCTTGGGATGTAACTGTGATTTATTTTGGGATGTAATAAAGGCTTTGTTGATATGAAACTGTCATTGGTTTTTGTTTGTTTATGCAAGAAATTCTGTTTTCAGTGAGCTGTGTGGTGTTCTTCTTTTGCAAAGAGATGTGGTGTTCTAATTTGCATTCAGCTGTGTTATTTTGACACTGTCAAATTTCAGCTTTGCATATCATAAATACACAACAACACAAAATGGTAATCAACAATCAATAATATGCATAAACACAAAATGGTAGTCTACCTTGGATTTCATTAATTTACAAGATAATTGACAAAGTTACAACTAATTCAAAATCAAAAGTTACAGCCAATGCAAATTTGTTCTACAACTTTGTAGAACATTTACAATTGTTCAATTTCTAAAATAAAAAGCTACAACCAATACAACAGTTGAAGCCCATAGTCTCTTCCACAATTTCATCTCATTCTTCATATCAATCATCAAGCCAAGCAAGGTTGAGGAGGGAAGTGTTACTGCCGAATGTGCCGATTAATCCTTTTCGATAGGATTGCACCAACCCAAGAACCCATTGCAGCTTTGATTTGGACATGAATAAAATAGCCTGTCTCGATTCCCATTTTGAATAGATACCTCAACTCATTGTCATTGTTATCCATGCTCGCGGTAGACATTTGTCAATCCTACAAACAAAATCAATCATATCAATATTTAAGAAAAAAATTGAATTTGGACATACTAAACCACAATATTTGGACATATTAAATAAAAAATTATAATTGGACATACTAAGAAAAAATTGAGTTTGCACAAGATTTTCAGCTAGATTTTCAGCAAATCATTATCTTGGGTTTCCTTATTTTCTTTATTGGTAGCAAAAACTTATGAGAGAAGCAAAAAATTCTTCACTGAGATGAGATATCAAGAGAAAATGAGGCCAATACAGTTGTCGAGGAAACATGCAAAATCGAAAGAAAGACAGAGAAATAGAGTGAAAGAAAGAAAAAATAAGGAGAAAGAGAGGGTATTACCTTTCGCCGGATAAAAGAGATTTTTCAGATGGGGAAAATCAGGATTTGGTTTGCTGTAAAAAAAAGCCCTAGAATTGTGGTTGATAATACCTGCTTGGTTTGATGAGGAGTTGTAACCATTTAATTTGGAGAAGATTTGAGTGGGTCAAGATCTTTCATCTGATAGCTTGGTTGACATGGTTGCACACTTATGTAAATTATGAAGACTTGTATTCTTTCAATGAATTCTAAACATTTAATCAATAGTTCATTGCAGTTCAATTCACTTTCTAGACATGGTGACTCCTAATCTGCAAACTATGTCACACAACTATTATGTCTCTTTTGACTTTCAATTTTTTTTGGAGATACTCTTGACTTTAAACTTTAACTCCTTTTAATTCTATTATTTAAACGCATCAGTGATTACAAAATTTGTGTAACCGTCTATGAAAGATGTGTAAATTACAAAATCTGCGTAACCGGCTATGAAATAACTATACGAGGTAAATACTTTATCGAAAAAACTGTGTGAGACAAATACCACTATCCTCTCTCGTATCGCTTTTTTCTTCTTATTAACCTTTATTACTTAATGTTTTACAAGTGAAACAACACATATAACTGCCATGACTGTTTCACCAAACTAACACTATTCTTTTGACATATAAGTAGATTAATTACCATTAGTTTTGACATGAGGAGATAATTACCATTAGTTTTGACATATAAGTAGATTACTTACACAAACCTTACAGGTGCCATGCCATCCCAGACATTACGGTGCAATATCTCCTTTGCTATTTTTTCCTTTTATCCTCCCTTACCGAGGGATATTCATCCTGCACAAACACAAATCACCATCTCTATTTCTTACTATGTTTCATTAATTGATTTCTTGGCCACCTAATAAAGAAAAGTAGGGAAAAAATGAGAATTTGATAGGTTTCTTGTACCACTTAGGAAGGCTGTAAAGATTTAGGACACCTGGTTTTAAACATTCAAACCATCAGCATTACCCCAGTATATCTTCACTCCACTTGAACCCTGCTACCACATGAAATCAATGCCAGTCAACAAAAGTTATAAAAAATTATTGATGACATGGATGCCAAGCCACATGAGTTTCAACTGTAGATTGATAGTTTATATTGTTCAATTTGACAGAATCCAAGCTAAGGTAGTCTCAATTCGACTTCATTATTAGTTTTGGGATAAAATCAAAATTAATTTCATTAGTGCATAATCTAGGTGCCAAAACTAAATTGACTTTAGACAACCTTAACAAAAACATACCAGTGCAAAAATAAACATTTCCATCTTTGATATCATAGATAACAAAATCAAATCTCCCATCTACATCCTTAATAACCTGATCGGCTAGGTAGGGATCCCAATCACAAAGAAAACTATGTTCTTCTATCACAAGCATAGCCTCATTAATCGCTTTTGATAGCCCTTATCGTCTAATCAGATCACATATGTTTAATATCCCCAAGAACATATCATCTATCCCACAAAATAACCTTCAATATTTGAAATAAACTTTATTAGCTTACAAAGTTCAACATTCATTTATAAAGATAAGTATTGCTTATGATTTACCTTTGATGAAGTGAATTGACTCGGTTTTTCCACATTTACCACCCGAATATCACCCCCCAAACCTTGGTGTTTTTGTACATACTCTTATCATTCTACTGAATATATATATATACACCACACACACACATTTTACACTGAAAGAAAAAAATGAGCAAATTATGTGACAGTTTTGATAATCTACCCTAAAAAAAAGACTTATCATTTTAAATTCACATTTTCTGCATTCAGATTTGCCATCATTATTACCATGTAGAGAGGATCAGAGATAGACTGAAACACATGTGAGTAAGAAGAACCGACTTGAAGGATATATGATGTAAAGTGGACATAAAAGTATGACAATTACTATCTGTAGAGAATAGAAAAGTATTATATTCTAATGTCAAAGTTTAATAGTAAAAATAATATGTCTGGGTGAGTTTAGAGAAAATGTTCCAAAAATCCTACCTATTCTCTAGATCATCACGTCTAGCCTAGGCCCAGATATACGTATCTAATTACTGTTGTGTATTTATGGGTATTGTTGCGTTGATTGGGTCACTACTTCGAAATGTTAAGTTCATGATGGTATTTGATATTATATGTAATAAGAAATATAAAAAACACCTGAGCGCTAGGCAGCCTCTTGTCTTCAAACTAGCACCCATTTAGAACATTGGTTGCAAGATTAATTAGAATAACACTAATAATCCCAGAGGGAGAAGTTTTGTGAGTGATTTGAAGTCACCTGTTCTTGGGTCCATATCCTTGCCAAGGTTTGCAAAAACGCGGGTTACTGGTAGAACAGAGAAACTGACACCATGAAGAGAACCTCTCAATAGCCTAATTCAGTACCTTCCTTGAAACCAAATATGAACGTATAATTAACTCGGTACTGTCTCCAGGACATATTTGCAGCATACATAAGCATGTGTGAAATAATAAATTGGGACCCATTGCAGACCAAATTTACTATGAAATATAAATATAATGATTTGTGCTTTTTAGGATATAAAAAGGAATTTTAAACTGGGGTTTTATCAAATGACTCGGCATTATTCAACCATCCTGATACACCCAGTTACTTAAAACAGTCCACTAATTAGATGGAAGGATGTAGAGAGAAATGGAGGAACATGGAAAAGGGAGGTCCTTGGATCTTGTTTCGAAGTTTTATTTTAGTTGCAAGTTCTATTAATTTCTAATAATGTATAGCTGTCAAAATTAACTTGTTTTGTCTTCCCATTATACCCTCCACTCTTTCTATCTCTAAAAGGATATTCTCCATTTCTTCAAAAGTAAGATCGATCAACTCCTACTTCAAATCTCCATTTCAGATGTCAATAATTCTGATCTTTAATGGAGGAAGTATCATCGATCCTAACAAACCGACTAACAATGAAAACCAATTTATGTTCCATTTTATTTGAAATCTAGATGAAGATGATAAACAATCAAGTAAAAGAAAAAATCAGGTTGGGAATGAATCTTCAACGGCAATATCAATCTACTTATTGTTTTGAGATGAGATATAGGTTATATGCCTGTGGCTCTGGTTGTGTGTCTAAGAGAATATATATTTCTTTAGTAAAAATCCTCGCCAATTTATGGGTTTTCACCGCTCACATCTTATATTGAAATAAAAGAATAAAATGGAACATAAATTGGTTTTCATTGTTAGTCGGTTTGTTAGGATCGATGATACTTCCTCCATTAAAGATGAAGATGATAAACAATCAAGTAAAAGAAAAAATCAGGTTGGGAATGAATCTTCAACGGCAATATCAATCTACATGAAAAGAAACTTGATATATCTTTTATTTCAATATAAGATGTGAGCGGTGAAAACCCATAAATTGGCGAGGATTTTTACTAAAGAAATATATATTCTCTTAGACACACAACCAGAGCCACGGGCATATAACCTATATCTTATCTCAAAACAATAAGTAGTATATATAAATTCATCTGTGTAATTCATTTGTGAGTGTATTTGATGCGTTGGTTGGATATGGTCTTTAGAGTTTTAATGACTATGTGAGCCTCTATCATTCCTTTTATAAATCCGTAAAATAAATGCCTCTAAATGTTATAAGTGTTTACTGTACACAACTAGAAATTCCATGATCCAAAAAAACCAAGAAAATCCTCAAAAAAAATTAATATGATGTGAATTTGGATGCGGAAGCGTAAAAGCAGAAGTTATCTACACAACAATTAACTACACAACAACAACAACAACAACAATTAAAGAAATGAAATGGGTTTCTTTCTTTCTCTATCCTCTATTCTCCATATTAAAAGTTGAGTACAAATGAGGGCCAAGTGGCCTATTTATAGGAAGAGGTAGCTTGCTAATCAAGCTATTACCCACCCAAAAAGACTAAAAAAGGTAACTAATATCTAAAAATGACATATTAGTCCCAAACATACTTGGAAACTAATAAAGCTCTAAAAATAAAGAAAAATTACAATAAAATGCAAGAAAATACTAAAATAAACCCTAATTTTCATCATTCTCCCCTACTTGAGAGATCTTGTCCCGAGCGATAAAAATGTGTGTGAGGGAAACATCCGGGGGCTCCCCTACTTGAAATGGAAATCGTCCTTTAAAACATCCCGCGTAACGACTCACAAAATAGCCTTGAAGAAATACCACAAATTTATGCCAAGAACAATGAATAGGAAGTCAACCTCTAATCCGTCCAATGAAAGAGAAAACACAAGATCGGCGCGGAGAGGGCCATTGATGCCAAATATCATCCAAATTGCCCGTGATGAGCCTCCGTAGCATCGAAGCATGTAAATGCACCATGGAGCGCTCTTCATAAGGAACCCAAAAGGGGTTCACAAATTCCACACCAAGCGTGATCACCCCACGCAACATATACTCCTCAAAAGAAATAATCACCAAACCATCATCACAAAACTCATTATCATGATAAAGAATTGGAAAGAAATCCACCAAAGCAAATATTTCCACCTCGTGATAGTGAGTGCAAGTCTCCTAACCATCTTCAACAAATAAATCGAATAAATCACATAGGAAGTACAACTCATCTTCTACCCCAAAGATAGGAATGAAGTCCATAATCTCAAATGCCTCCAAATCCTTATATCGAGTATGAGTGATCCATCCATCCTCCTCGAATATAGGAAAGAAATAACAAGGAAGGAACTCGAAGTCACTAACAAGCATCGTCGGGGTCTCAACAACCTTGGAGACATCCTCGTGAAGCATATTCGAAGAGATAGTATCATCGGTGTGCACCAGAATGACATTGGATGTAGTAGGAGGGGCACCGGTAGACAAGTACTCCAAATATGGGACCAAATACCCCGCTCGTGAACGTATCCATTGTTCACGTTCCATCTCCATCTCATAATACTCGGCCCGACATCTATATAGGTGTTGATGGTACATCTCATACTCTCCAATAAAATAAGCACTATATGCCAATGCGTGAATCTTTTGAGAGAGATATGAATCCATCTCGGCACAAGAATCTTGAAGACTTTGGAGTTCCTTGATGATGGCACAACTAACCGTGTCAAAATTGACACATGCATTCATATCGAGGCCGAATTTGATACCTCCCACGAGATTTTTTAAGAAAGATATTCTTCGGGTGAGGGAGGGATTAAATCGTAGGACCTTGATAGATTTGGGACAGATTCGTAATTATTGAAAAATGGAGGGGCTAAATTGTAATTTTCAGAAATTGGTTGGGGATTAGTGTGTTGAAGAGGTCCGAGTGGTAGGAAAAGTTGATTAGGGTTTGTGTTTGAATTGGTCTTGGATTGGTGGCGATTGTTCGATCTTGAATCTTGGTTGTCTCGAGTGAATTCTCAAATTTACAGCGGATTTTGGAATTGTTTCTTATCTCTTGGTTGAATTCTTGCGTTGAAATGGCTTTGTGAAAATTCGGGTTGTTCCATAGGAGAATATGGACTGTTTTGAGATAACCCTAGGCAGGATTGATGTGTCGGATCTCTTGTTGAGGTCGCGGCTGCCCTGTTGTTAGGCGAAGGTTGTCCATTCCCTTCGGACAGTGCTTCTGTTACCTTCGGTGGGAATTTGTAGGCTGGCATGTCGAAAGGACCTGGTGGAAGTGGGCCACCATTTTGGGTTGTATTGGCACTCCTTTTTTACGGAATTGGGTGGTTACTACTATCGGGATCAGAAACAAGGACCAGACCTGTTAACTGCCTTTGGCGATAGCACCACCTGCACTCCGGCAGGACTCGTTGTGGCTTTGGCATGCCTGCGGTTTGCAACCGAGGGTTTGTAATAGTGGTCAGAAGGGAAATTAGTCCCTGGAGCTTCTATAATAGCTGGTATCTTCTGCCCTTCACGACTTCATTTTAGGGTTTCGTAGAGGGGTCATGGGCCAATGGGTGGTGGTGGTGGGACAGTTTCTTTGGTGGTGGTGTTTTTTTGGTTGTGGGTATGGTTAGGGTTTGTGAAACTAGGGTTTTTTTGGGGGAAAAGGTGTAGAATGGGTAGATCTTGGAAAATTAGGGTTTCGATGGTGGGACTTGTTGTACGTAGAATGAAGTAGGAGTGGTCCCATCCGAAATCTGACTCGTATTTGACAATCATCCTTGCACCAAGAACAAACGCAACTCTGATACCAATTTCATGTGAACTTGGGTGCGAAAGCGTAAAAGAAGAAGTTATCTACACAACAATTAACTACACAACATCTATACTACACAACAACAATAACAACTAAAGAAATGAAATGGGTTTCTTTCTTTCTCTATCCTCTATTATCCATATTAAAAGTTGAGTACAAATGAGGGCCAAGTGGCCTATTTATAGGAAGACGTAGCTTGATAATCAAGCTATTACCCAAAAAGACTAAAAAAGGTAACTAATATCTAAAAATGACATATTAGTCCCAAACATACTTGGAAACTAATAAAGCTCTAAAAATAAAGGAAAATTACAATAAAATGCAAGAAAATACTAAAATAAACCCTAATTCTCATCATGATATCTACGTAAGAAAAATTAATATTACTCTAACATGTTAAAATGTATCTCACATATTTTTAACTGGTATTTTTTTACCAAGACAATTCGTTAGGAATGATTGAGGCCTAAAATTAAAGGGCAAGATGGGTGGAGTAAAAACAATGGTAAGAATGGAACTCCCTACATTATATCTGTATCTGAAGGTTTAAATTTTTATAGATAAGACATGGTTTTGGCCTGAAAGAAACATTATTATCTACAAAATGTAGAAAGGACCACAATATTGGATAGGAAAGCCATGTATGTGAAGTCATCAATAAACCTTTATATAGCTAGAGGACCAGGAAAGCCATGTATGTGATGTCATTAAAACAAATATGTATTAACTTAGAAACTTTACAGATCAAATCATAGGCGTGTTAGTGAGACAGAAAAGATTACTCACATTTTCAGCCCTTCATCACATTTTTGCCTGAATCACTTGTTATCCCCCTTATTATCCCCCTGCCAAAAAACATGAAACGTGAAGAAAAGAGATCAATAAGTGAGAAGTGATACTTAAAAGAATCTAAGAATACATTAAGGGTTAAACATCATGGTACTTCAAAGTACATGGATGTGTGAACATCCATCTTCTATAAAGTATCTATAACCGGAACTGAGAAAAATGAAGAGCTACATGAAAGCATCAGTTTCATCCAAAAATGGATAATTCCCTGTAGGTGATATCACAACACCAATACTCCTTTATTCACACCAACCTCTTAATATTTCATCAGCTACATCACCTAAAATACATAAAATTGCGAGCACAATAGTTGACATTGCAAATCTAAAAACGATCATAGAACAACCCACCCACAAAAATAAAAACTCAAAACTCAAATCCACCCATACCTATAATGGTACATTAATATGCGCTTCAAATGTTATAGATTTTGGTCTTCTAGACTTCTACTAAGTACATTCGTAAAGAAGCATCCTCATATCAACTGTTCATTATATTATAAATATTCCCAAGAGTTCATTATTGGATCCAAAATTGCAAATGGGTCCAAACAATATATACCCAAATTTCTAACCTTCTCTTTGTTTGAATCATTCAATTCCCGTGGAAGGTCCGGATTGTTATCGGGTTTATCAAGGTGCTGCAGCCAAACAAAAAAATAGAAAATCAAAGAAATGAATATACAACTATTGTAATAAAATGTCTTTCAGTAGGTATGGTTGGAACTTACAGAGTTTAGGGCAGTAGAGAATGATCTAGATGCATGGAAATAAAACGAAAAGGATAAATAAATTACAAAGATTGATCGAAGAGAAAACCAAAATGCGATGAAATGGAGGGAAAATAGAGAGATAAACATGGGGGATTCCATGTCAAGCTTGACGGATCTCAAGGAGACATTTCACATTAAGTGTTTTAATCGGTTGCTTTTGCATAAAGTTTTGAAAATAAACTAGTAAAATAAGGACAAAACATAAAATAACATAAAGAAAAAAAGATGATCTCTATCCTCCCGTTGGTCGGTTAATCTGTAATACCTCGTATTTTTATGCTATATTAATTTGGGGATTTATTAAATTTAATGTGAATTAATTATTTAATATAAATCTGGAAATTAATTATGTTATAATTATTAACGAGATAAGAGTTAGTAATTATGGGAAATTTGTTGAATATTACTAATGAGCAAAGTAATATATAATATTGTTTCTATTAAATGTCACCAGTGAATAAAATGACAATTTTGGAAAATTTAGTCGGGACGCGCCCGTGTCGCGTCGGGACTAAATATTGATGAATAAAAGTGAATATATTATAGGTTGCTCGTATGGTCGTTTTGAGTGTGCCAAAGTGTCCGAAAGGGTCGAGATAGTCAGAAAAGTGTACCCAGGGGTTTAGTTTGGGTCTTGGGGAGTTTTTAGGCTTAATTAGTACCCCAGGAGGGCATTTTGGACATTTTACATTTTTGGATAATTAAACCCACGAAATTTCAAGGGATATATCAGATGTCTAAGGTTGTCTTCTAGGGTTAAAACAACCAAAGAAGTGACGGCCATAGGAGAGGGAAGGAGAGAGCTTCCAAAGTAATCCAAGGCCCAAAATCCATCTGTTTGCACCACCACCACCACCAACGCGTAGATCGCGCGATGGGGAACGCAACCACATCAAATTCCTCATCAAACCAGAACACTGAAAATCCCAATCAAGTGTTTATCTTGCTTATTTTCGTTAATTCATCACTCATGTTAGTCTAGGGATGATTAGGATGAGTTTTATGGAAGAAAACCCAAATTTGAGATAGGAAATCGCATGTAGTAATGATTTGAATGTTAATATGGAAACCCCTTCACATGTAGAGGATTAAACCACGAAATTTTGATGTTTTATAAGAAGAAAATTCTGGAAAAGACTGATTAGAACCATGTTAAAGAGAATTCTAGGGTTCTTGAGATTTACATGAATTTTAGCCTGTTAATCCAAGATTATTAATGGAAATTTGCACGCTTTACGTAAAAGATGTACGGAATGGATTTATACTATTAGTAGTATAAATTTCTGGATGATTGGGAATGAAAAGTTTGGATTTGGATGGAGTTATGTGAGAAAACCCGTAACTGGTAACTGCAGAATTCGCCATACCTGCTTGATCGATAGATCGAGCCAAGAGCTTCGATCGATCGAGCCCCAGACCTCGATTGATCGACCCCCTCCTGGCAGACTCATAATTTCCATTTTTAAATTAGTTGAATTCAATTTAATGAGAAATAATTCTTGGACACCATTATGAAAATGTTTTGGGAGATAAAGAAGACCAGTAGGACATGTGAATAATTTTGGGACCTTTAACGTAAGACAAGAGTTGTATTTTTGGGATATTTACATATAAGGGACGATGAAATTATGTATTAAGGGAAGAGACGCGTAAAAATGTTTACGTTGGAAATTAGATGAGTACCTATTGAATTCTACACTTGAGAGGATAAATTCTATGAGTGTGACGTAATAAGTTGAAAAGATCCCTCAGATTAAAGTAAGAAATGAACAGTTTTACGTGAGAAATAAATAATGAGATATGAGGAAAAATGTTGTAATTATGGGAATTGAGATGTACCTAAATTGATATGATAAAATTAGTATAGTTATATGAGTGTGTTTATGCATATACTATCTATGTGTGAAAAACGTGCCCGCGCTACTTGCTATCCCTAAGGTTACCATGATGGGACAGTCTTATTTCGATGGGACCTTTATGGGGGATATTGACTTGTACCCTAAAAGATAGATATCCTTGGTACAGGCTATCGAATCGATTGTTCAGACGGTCCTAAGAGACGTGGGGGCATATGCTATCCTCTTAGAGACTTGGAATCTATGCTTCGCCTCAATATTGTTTGTGTATGTGTTAATACAGTTCGAGAGTGATTCCGAACTTGTATTTCCCTTAGTACGAGAGATACGGGAATAGTATAGCAGAGTATGCACGCACCATAATTTTTATGTGGGGCGCTGTTAGAATATATATATTATGCGAGTATTTAATATATATATATATATATATATATATATATATATATATATATATATATATATATATATGAAATTCAGAAATTTGCAACTGCCTACTGTGTTATGGTAAGTATGACATGAATAATTACTCAAATTGGAAATACTTGTTTTGAAAAGTATATTATGACACTGGGAAACATTATTTTAAAAAAAATAAAGTTAAAATGAGAGCTTTGTTACAAAATGAAATTATCCTCTTAAACAATTATGTTGTTCAGTTTTAAATCTTATGAGTAACATAAGATGAGTTAAATCATTGGGAAGATTAGTGCAAAATAAGATAAGATAAACCATTGGGAAGGTTAGTGCGATAGGTGTGCACATTAGAAGAGAGGTGAGAATTTCTCAAGAGAGTGTCTCACTAATATGTTGTTGCATTGGCCTGTAAACATTTAAATACTTGCTAAACGAATTTCAAATTATCTACACTGTCGGCCTCTGACCCGTTTCTATTTCTCTTTCTCTCTTGTATATATATGTATATATTACAGGTGCCCAGTCATAGGGGCGTCTTGCCTAGGATCCCTTGGAAGGAATGCGCTGCTGCTTAGGTGGGAGCTGCAGGCCACTTGCTTAGACGACTTCATTTATTTGACTCCACTCCTAGCATATTCATTTAGTGGGGCATGTGTCGCCCTTTCCATTATTCAGTTGTTTATTTGGACATTGTGATTCAGTTATTTCTAGTATTGTCACTTTGGGATTTATTACCATCTGGATGTTTTACTTTAAGTTTTAATGTTGGGATTTAGTTGTTGAATGTTTAAATTATTTGGATTATATGTTCCAGGATTATTGTGGTGTGATTCTTAAATTTTGAATTGTTGTAAATAATTAACTCTTGGTTTTTAAAATAAAATTTGGAAAGTAATGTTTAAAAATGGTTTTGACATTTAGCTTAATTAATTAAGGTGTCTAAATGAGAAAAGTTATTTTTACGACAGTGTTGCTAAGAATGAACCAACTGTTCACCTTGATTTTAATTTAATAAAGGAGTGATCGCCCGATATTTAATTAGTCGGGGTGTCACAGCTGGTATCAAAGCATCAAGGTTCTAGTGTCCTTAGGATCTGTACGGCTTATTTCGCTTTTAGCTTAACATTTTTTGCTATAGATCCCTATTGTAGGATTGTTGTATTCCTGCTTTTACGTTTACGTCTTCAGCTATTTGAGATTTGATAATAACTGTAGACTAATAAATTTCTTCACGTTTCAGATGCCTCCGAGACGTGCACCAAAGGATTGGCGTGCCCAAGCCGAGCAGCCAACAGCTCCGGCACATGGTACAATGAATGCTAATGAAGTAGTTGCTATTGTTGCCCAAGCGGTGAATGCCGCGCTAGTGGTGGTTCAGCAGGCTCCACCCCAGATTCAGGCAAAGGCGCCAGTACCTGCACAGCTTCCATCTGTGTGGGAGCGGGTTAGGGATGCCTTTCAGAAGGCGCATCCCCCTGAGTTCTCTGGTAGTTCAGATATCATCATCGTCAGCCAATGGAAGAAAGATATCCAGCGGCATCTTCGTATGTATGAGTGAACAGACGTGCAGAAACAGTTGTTGGCTTGCTTTAAGCTGGTGGGGGCTGCTTTGCAGTGGTGGGAGTCCACCACCACCTTGGAGGCGAGGGACACGATCCCGATTCAGACATTTTGGGAGCGGTTTGACCACAAGTATTTTCCACCCGCCGTGCAGACTGAGATGAGGCAGAAATTTCTAAACTTGAAATAGGAGAATTCTACCGTTGCTGAGTATAAGGATGAGTTCACGAGACTTCTCACCATAGTGCCAGATGAGGCACCCACTAAGGACAAGAAGATAATGCTGTTTGTGGACGGGTTAGCTTGGTGGATCCGTCAGCACCTTATAGGGAATCTGTCTCTGAGTACTTTCACTAATGTACTCAATACTGCGTTACTAAATTGCCAGGATCACCGCTTCCATCTGTAGGGAAGCAAGAGAGCAGGAGAGTCCGGCCAGCAGGGCAGGACCAGGGGTAGTAGTGCTAGTGGAGTACTATCTCAAAGAAAGACTCGTCTGCACGAGCAGAGTTCCCATCAGGGGGACCCTGCTAAGCGATTCCGTCCAGGTGATTCTAGACAGGGATTTGGGGGTTATAGGCAGGGCCAGCCTAATCAGCAGGGCCAGCAAGGCCAACACCGACAGCAGCAGGGACAGCAGCAGGGCCAACAGCGTTTTCATCAGGGCCAACAGGGCCAGTGGCGGGGTGGTAACGGCCAGCAGGGCCGTGGTCAGCAGGGTCAGAGGGGAGGTAACTTCAAAGGCTGATGTTTTTGGTGTGGTAAGCATTACCATTGGCGCCAGGATTTTCCGGAGGGAGAGAGGGCCCCACAGCATCAGGGTGCCTGTAATGAGCCATAGAGGCCACTTTTTCAAGCTTCCCTCCCAGCACCAGCCCTATCAGCCGTTCCAGCAGCTCCAGTGCAACAAGGGCAGTTACAGTATGGACGTGTCTATAACGTCCACCAGGCAGCAGCTCCACATGCAACACCCGCGATTGAGGGTATGTTTCCTATCCATGGTACTACTATGGGTCGAGTTTTGTTTGATACTGGGGCGACGCATTGTTTTATAGCTACGCATTTTGCGAAGGCCTTAGGGTTATTAGCCACGGCAGAGAGCATGGTGACGTGTGTAGACTCACCACTGGGAAATGGTTCGCTTATTTTCTTTATATGCCGGGGTGTGGGGGTAGAGATTTTTATCTTGGTATTACCTGCAGACATGTTAGTCTTAGATATGTATGAGCATGACGTTATTATCGGTATGGATTGGCTCGCAGCTTACAGAGCCATGATTGATTGTTTCGGTGGGAGTATTGTCTTTGCCATTCTGGGGCAAGAGATGTTTGTAGTGGTTATGCCTCGCCCAGAGGGAGGCTCTACTGCTCACTTGTATTACATAGAGGAGGATACCTCTAAGGAGGTTGTGATTCCCTTGGACTCGATCCTAGTTGTTTGTGAGTATTCCGATGTATTCAATGAAATACCAGGCCTACCCCCCAGTCGAGAGATAGACTTTGTCATAGATTTATTACCTAATACTAGACCGATAGCACGCGCTCTATACCATATGGCTCCGATAGAGATGCGAGAGTTACAAGATCAGATAGAGCAGTTGTTAGGTTAGGGCTTCAATCGCAGGAGTACCTCACCTTGGGGCACTCCAGTCTTATTTGTGAAGAAAAGAGATGGTTCACTGAGGCAATGTGTGGAGTAATGGGAGTTGAACAAGGTCACGATACAGAATAAGTATCCGTTGCCTCGAATCGATGATCTGTTCGACCAGCTGAGGGGAGCAACTTTCTTTTCGAAGATAGATCTGAGGTTGGGGTACCATCAGCTACGTATTAGGGAGCAGGTCGTTTCAAACACTGCCTTCTTGACGCGATATGGGTCTTACGAGTTCAGAGTGATGCCATTCGGCCTCACAAATGCTCCAGCCGTATTCATGGACTTAATGAACCGAGTATTTAGAGAGTTCTTGGATCAGTTTATCATCGTCTTCATAGATGACATTTTGATATATTCACAGTCCAAGGAGGAGCATGCCGAGCACTTGAGGCATGTTCTTCAGACTCTACGAGAGCATCCGTTGTATGCTAATTACGAAAAGTGCGGATTCTGTTTGCGAGAAGTACGTTTCTTGGGGCATGTTGATTTTGAACAGGGGATAGTAGTTGACCCGAGTAAAGTGTCAGCGGTGAGGGAGTGGGGATATCCCACGACACCAACGGAAGTGCGTAGTTTCTTGGGATTAGCCGGATACTACAGGAGATTTATTCGGGGATTCTCCAAAATAGCGGGTCCATTGACGAACCTGACTCGCAAATGGGTACCATATGTTTGGGATGATGCTTGTCAATTGGATTTCGATGAACTGAAAGACAATCTTACATCAGCACCAGTCCTTGCTTTACCGAAGCCGGGTGTGGAGTACTTGGTTTACACCGATGCCTCTTTATGGGGACTTGGGGGAGTACTTCAGCAGGAAGAGAAGGCTATAGCTTTTGCCTCTCGCAAGCTTAAGCCGCATGAGAAGAATTACCCCACCCACTACCTGGAGTTAGCAGCAGTCATTTTTGCATTGAGGATATGGAGACACTATTTATTGGGGGAGAAATTTCGTTTGTTCACAGACAACAAGTCACTGTAGTACCTGTTCACTCTGCGAGAGCTAAATATGCGTCAGCGCAGATGGTTAGAGTTTGTGAAGGACTATCAGTTCGACATACAGTATCATCCGGGGAAGGCCAACGTAGTTGCTGATGCGTTGAGATGTAGACCGGTAGACGGTGTAGCGGACGTCTGGAAAGCAAAGTGGAAGGAGTTGGGTCACCAGGACGCAGTAGTCGTTCCTTCATATCTATTATCACAGTGACACCCAAGATTGTTATAAGGGTGATACAGGCACAGACCACAGAACCGTTTTGTCAGGAGCAGATTGTACGACTTTTAGCCGAGGGTGCTGAGTCCTATTCTGTTAGTTTTGATCGGGGTTTGAGGTTTAATGGGAGATTGGTGGTTCCAGAAGGAGCATAATTACGTCATGCAGTGATGACTCAGTCTCACGGGTCCCGATTTGCGATACATCCTGGAGGAGATAAGATGTACTAGGATATAAGGAGACAATACTGGTGGGGTGGGATGAAGAAGGACATCGCTGAGTTTGTGTCCAAGTGTTCTACCTGCTAGCTGGTAAAAGTGGACCATCAGAAACCGTCTGGGTTACGTCAGCCATTGGAAGTACCCGCGTGGAAGTGGGAGAGTATTTCCATGGATTTTATTACAGGGTTGCCTACATCACAGCGGGGCCACGACTCTATCTGGGTGATTATAGAACGTTTGACCAAGGTAGCTCATTTTCTGCCGATGAGGACAGACTATACCATGGGTCAGTATGCTCAGTTGTTCATTGCTGAGATTGTCAGATTACATGGGGTGCCCCTGAATATTGTGTTAGATAGAGACAAGATTTTCGTGTCGCATTTTTGGGAAAGCTTTGAGGAGGCTATGGGTACTGAGTTGAGGTTGAGTTCAGCTTATCACCCACAGACAGATGGACAGACGGAGCGTACTAATCAGATATTGGAGGATATGCTACGCATGTGTGTTCTTGATTTTGGAGGAGGTTGGGAGCCACATCTTCCACTGGTAGATTTTGCTTATAAAAACTCTTATCAGTTCACTATTGGCATGGCTCCATTCGAAGCTTTATACGGCAGGCCTTGTCGTTCCACAACTTGTTAGCTCGAGGTGGGGGATAACAAGTTGCTAGGACCAGAGGTGATTCAGGAAACCTCCACGAGGATTGAGATGAAAAGCTACGCTGATGCGAAACGGATCTTCTGGGAGTTTAATGTGGTGGACCAAGTGTTACTACGTGTATCTCCCGTGAAAGGAGTGATGAGATTCGGGAAGAAAGGGAAATTGGCCCCGTGGTACGTGGGACCATTTCCCATCATAGAGAGGATTGGATCGGTAGCATACAGATTGGGACTACCAGAGCATTTACATCACATTCACGATGTATTCCACATCTCGTCATTGAGACGATATCTTCGGGATGATATGGCCCATACCCACATTGCAATAGATGAGATAGACTGATAGCTCTTACAAGGAGAAATCGATGGCTATCCTAGACCATAGTGAAAGGAGATTGAGGTCGAAGGTAGTTCCACTTGTACGGGTCTAGTGGGAGCATCATAATGTGGAGGAATCCACTTGGGAGCGCGAGGCAGATATGCGCGAGAAATACCCAGATTTGTTCTTACCAGGTACGCCTTATTTTTTGAATTTCAGGACGAAATTCTGTTATTAGGGGGGATGTATGTAATACCCCGTATTTTTATGCTATATTAATTTGGGGATTTATTAAATTTAATGTGAATTAATTATTTAATATAAATTCGGAAATTAATTATGTTATAATTATTAACGTGATAAGAGTTAGTAATTATGGGAATTTTTTTGAATATTACTAATGAGCAAAGTAATATATAATATTGGTTATATTAAATGTCAAGAGTGAATAAAATGACAATTTTGGAAATTTGAGTCGGGACGCGCCCATGTCGCGTCGGGACTAAATATTGATGAATAAAAGTGAATATATTATAAGTTGCTTGTATGGTCATTTCGAGTGTGCCAAAGTGTCCGAAAGGGTCGAGATAGTGAGAAAAGTGTACCCGGGGGTTTAGTTTGGGTCTCGGGGCATTTTTAGGCTTAATTACTACACCGAGAGGGCATTTTGGACATTTTACATTTTTGGGTAATTAAACCCACGAAATTTCAAGGGATATATCAGATGTCTAAGGTTTTCTTCTAGGGTTAAAACAACCAAAGAAGTGATGGCCATAGGAGAGGGAAGGAGAGAGCTTCCAAAGCAATCCAAGGCCAAAATCCATCCGTTTGCACCACCACCACCACCAACGCGTAGATCACGCGACGTGAAACGCAACCACACCAAATTCGTCATCAAACCAGAACACCAAAAATCCCAGGCAAGTGTTTATCTTGCCTATTTTCGTTAATGCATCACTCATGTTAGTCTAGGGATGATTAGGATGAGTTTTATGAAAGAAAACCCAAATTTGAGATAAGAAATCGCATGTAGTAATGATTTGAATGTTAATCTGGAAACATCTTAACATGTAGAGGATTAAACCATGAAATTTTTATGTTTTATAAGAAGAAAATTCTGGAAAAGATTGATTAGAGCCATGTTAAAGAGAATTCTAGGGTTCTTGAGATTTACATGAATTTTAGCTTGTTAATCCATGATTATTAATGGAAATTTGCATGCTTTACATAAAAGATGTATGGAATGGATTTATACTATTAGTAGTACAAATTTCTGGATGATTGGGAATGAAAAGTTTGGATTTGGATGGAGTTATGTGAGAAAACCCGTAACTGGTAACTGTAGAATTCGCTATACCTGCTTGATCGATCGATCGAGCCAAGAGCTTTGATCGATCGAGCCCCAGACCTCGATCGATCGACCCCCTCCTGGCAGACTCATAATTTCCCTTTTTAAATTAGTTGAATTTAATTTAATGAGAAATAATTCTTGGACACCCTTATGAAAATGTTTTGGGAGATAAAGAAGACGAGTAGGACATGTGAATAATTTTGGGACCTTTAACGTAAGACAAGAGTTGTATTTTTGGGATATTTACATATAAGGGAATATGAAATTATGTATTAAGGGAAGAGACGCGTAAAAATGGTTACGTTGAAAATTAGATGAGTACCCACAGAATTCTACACTTGGGAGGATAAAGTCTATGAGTGTGACGTAATAAGTTGAAAAGATCCCTCAGATCAAAGTAAGAAATGAACGGTTTTACGTGATAACTAAATAATGAGATATGAGGACACATGTCGTAATTATGGGAATTGATATGTACCTAAATTGATATGATAATATTAGTATAGTTATATGAGTGTGTTTATGCACATACTATCTATGTGTGAAAAACGTGCCCGCGCTACTTGCTATCCCTGAGGTTACCGTGCTGGGATAGTCTTATTTCGATGGGACCTTTATGGGGGATATTGACTTGTACCCTAGAAGATAGATATCCTTGGTACAGGTTATCGAATCGATAGTTCAGACGGTCCTAAGAGACGTGGGGGCATGTGTTATCCTCTTAGAGACTTGGAATCTATGCTTCGCCTCAATATTGTTTGTGTATGTGTTAATACAGTTCGAGAGTGATTCCGAACTTGTATCTCCCTTAGTATAAGAGATACGGGGATAGGATAGCAGAGTATGCACGCACCATAATTTTTATGTGGGGTGCTGTTAGAATATATATATTATACGAGTGTTTAATATATATATGAAATTCTGAAATTTGGAACTGCCTACTATGTTATGGTAAGTATGACATGTGTAATGACTCAAATTGGAAATACTTGTTTTGAAAAGTAAAATTTGACACTGGGAAACTTTATTAAAAAAAAGTTAAAATGAGAGCTTTGTTACTAAATGAAATTATCCTCTTAAACAATTATGTTGTTCAGTTTTAAATCTTACGAGTAGCCTAAGATGAGTTAAATCATTGGGAAGATTAGTGCAAAATAAGATAAGATAAACCGTTGGGAAGATTAGTGCGATAGGTGTGCACATTAGAAGAGAGGTGAGAATTTCTCAAGAGAGTGTCGCACTAATATGTTGTTGCATTGGCCTGTAAACATTTTAAATACTTGCTAAACGAATTTCAAATCATCTACACTATTGGGCTCTGACCCGTTTCTATTTCTCTTTCTCTCTTGTATATATATGAATATTTTACAGGTGCCCAGCCACAGGGGCGTCTTGCGTAGGATCCCTTGGAAGGAACGCGCTGCAGCTTAGGTGGGAGCTGCAGGCCACTTGCTTAGACTACTTCATTTATTTGACTCCACTCCTAGCATATTCATTTAGTGGGGCATGTGTCGCCCTTTCCATTATTCAGTTGTTTATTTGGACATTGTGATATAGTTAATTCTAGTATTGTCACTTTGGGATTTATTACTATCTAGATGTTTTACTTTAAGTTTTAATGTTGGGATTTAGTTGTTGAATGTTTAAATTATTTGGATTATATGTTCCAGGATTATTGTGGTGTGATTCTTAAATTTTAAATTGCTGTAAATAATTAAATCTTGTTTTTTAAAATAAAATTTTGAAAGTAATGTTTAAAAATTGTTTTGACACTTAGCTTAATTAATTAGGGTATTTAAATTGGAATAAGAATGAACCAAATGTTCAGCTTGATTTTAATTTAATAAAGGAGTGATGGCCCGGTATTTAATTAGGCGGGGTGTCACATAATCCCAATGGATACTTGTGCATACGTCGAAGTAAACATCCAAATTTTTTCAGTAAGAGGATTTCACCAAGTATTTACCCCCCCCACCAAAAAAAATATACAGTAACGCAAAACAACAACAACAACACGGACAAATTATAATAAAATATAAAAAAAATTGATTAGGAAGAGTCATTTTGAAATTGTCTTTCTTCTCTTCAAATCGCATAACTTTCACTATGCCAGATAGGCAAATAACGCCAGAGAGCAACAAAACGTAAGAGGAACATCACCCTTGATAAATAAAATAACATCCATTGATATGATAAAACCTGAAAGAAACAGAACAGGTCTTCCGCTGAAGAATTCATAACAGATTTCAACCAATCTTGTTTTCGACTTCCATCCCCGAAAAGATTTGAAATATGGGGTGTAGTTGTCGCAGTAGGAGAAGAAGACATATTAAACAATTAACAATTCCGTTAAGAAGAAAATTGGGTCAATTTTCATAAGAGATTTTAGCGAGATCAGCTTCTTCTTCTACCTTTTGCAAAAGAGACGACTTCACTTTACCCCTCATCATTGCCTCACCACAACCACGAGTATTATTATCCTTTGTCCTCTTCTTTGATAAACATGACTATGGCATTTTTAAACTTCCCATTTCCAGACCAACAATGAATGAGTCATTAGTTGTGTTAATAAGTGCGGAGCAATCTTGTTGGTTCCCATTTCTACGTTTCCACTATTTTTTCTATATATAAAAAGTAAATGAAATTCAGCAATTGAAATGAATAGTAACAAATATGACAAATCTAATCTCACTACATGATCCATTTTCAACAAGACAAACATCATTGCACAATGATAATTCAAAAAAGGGCATAGATTTATACATAACAAAAAGTGAGAGTCGAGAGATGGGATTTGAAATGAACTACTTTTGTGTATCCTACAAATCAAATCAAATCAAATTGAGTTAAAATCAAAATATACATTTAAAAACCCTAACTGGAAAAAGTTGTTATTTGTGATTAGAAGTGGAAATGAAAAATATCTAGGATCATAGTGGTATCGACAACCATGAGGTGGGAGAATTCTCAACCGTCCGTTCCAGATGGCCTCCCATGAACATGTTTTCTCTACTGCATTCTCTCTCTCTCTCTCTCAAGGTGTGGTTCATCTCTGGTGAAATTTGATAGGTTATTAACTGTAAGCCTAAGAGAATAAAAGGTAAAATGTTATTTCATTAGAATCATGGACATAAAGTGATAATTGATATGGTATTAACTGTAAACCTCAAACCCGGAGCTCTCGCCTAACTCCAAGACCCCAAAATCAACATCAGATCCAACTGATTCCTCTCCCAACCCCATATCTCTTCCTCCCCTAGACGTTCCACTAACAATAATCAAACTCCTCTCCTCTGACTGAAATGCACTATGGTTCTTGTCCGAGATTATATATTACATTGAGAACGCAAAAACTGTCATCTACCACAGATACAAACCAGTCTACAATTGGGGTAAATAAAAATAAATAACTAAACTAGTTCATTTTCGCGCATTCAATGAGCAACAAGAAAGCCTACTAAACACATTGATCATGTTGGGCAACCCAGAGACCTGACCTGAGGGAACTGAAGTGAGAAACAAGAGGGACTTGGAGTCCACAAGTTTCTTTCTCTAGGGCATCTAGGTACATAGATCTTGGATTCAAAACAAAAAAAAAAAAAGTACCAATTGGCACATTAACTGTGTTTGGTTTCATGAATGAAATGATTCATTAATTGCCACATTTTAAATCTATAGTAAAATTTGAAATTGGAGAATTTCACAAAAATCGTGAAATGCATCCATTTGAAATACAAGTCACAGAAAGTTCATCGGACTCCTCTCTTTCTCAATTCATTTTCATTTTTTTTATTGAATCTTCAACTTCAATTTCAGATTACCAAAGATTGCGTAAAATTGGATTTAAACTCATTTCAAATACACTCGTTTACAATCCACTCATTTACAATTCACTAATTCATAATGAAACAATTTACATAATCAAACAATTTGTTGAACCAAACAGAACCTAACATAACAATGACTTAGACACATGAAACCCAAAGTTTTTACTAAGTTTAATTGGAAAAAACATACCTCTACAATGTTGGCACGCAAGTAAGAAATTTTATCATCAATTATGTAACTCTTCCCCTTGTTACAAATTTTGAATTTTAGTGAGAAACATTCATTTAATGAATAAAAATTAAAAAAAAGCAAGGGACAATCAGTTTTTGTCGAGAAACCCTAATAATATCATAGCTATGACATGATGTGTGTGACCTTAAGTTTCCAAGATGGTATCTTCAATTCTCACATTTTAACATTAAATAATGTTTTTCTTAATAGTGGTTAGTACCGAGTAAGTACCGAACAAGCTTTAAATGGCTTGTACCATGATGTGGGCCCCGCCATGGTACAAGAATGTAAAGCTTATTCGGTAATTACCCAGTACTAACTACCAGTAAGTGTAGCATTACTCTTTAACATTTTGTTTGGGAGAGGTAATCGAGGAGGTGTAAGAGAGATGTGAGTCGGGTTTTTTATTTTCAGGGAATTGAAAATTTGGGTTTCATTTGTAAAATTGTTAATATAGTTTCTCCTTTTTCGTATTTTTTAAATTTGCAAACTAAAATTACCAACGGTCATAGTAAAATAGCAACAACAGATTATTGTGAGAAATTAGTAACGGTAAAATACTATTAGTAATTCAAAAATTGGTATGTTGCTAAAAGCGCATTTTGGTGTAATTAATTTTAATTATTGACCTGATTTGTTAAAAAAAGGTAAAAATTTGTTCAAAAGCTAAAACTAGTGGAGGCAAATGAGTGGGTCAGTCAAATACAGGCATTTCAAATATGGGTTGGGTCACAAATGGATCGGTCAATTATGGGCCGAGAAAGTGTCGGGTCGGGTTGGCCAATTTTTCATTTAAAAAAATTGTGTTGCTTCCTTTATATTATGTATATATATATATATATATATATATATAGACAATTTATGAGATCACTTTTAAATTCCTAAGACATTCTTATATACTAGTTGTAACAATATTTTTTTTCATTTTTAATCATTAAAGTAATTGATGACCATTTGTTTATCACACGTAGCAGAATGGAAAAAATCATAACAAATGACAAGTTGAAGTAGAAGAATAGAAAGATAAATAATGGGAAGAATTGAGAGGGTTTGTTGTTTTATAACTTGAATCTACCACTATCTAGAGTGATAAAACATTAAAAATGGAAGAGAAAATATTTGGAGAGAGAGAACTAGGTGACTGTGAGAGTGTGGCTATGATTTACGTTGTTGCTAGGGTTGTATTTGGTAGATTTATGGATTGTATATAGGTAGTCCATATTTGGCCCGTAAATTTTATGGTAGAGCCCAAACTTCACCTTAACTTTAAAATATGGGCCCCATATTTCATAGAGTGGGCTAATATGGGCAGTTTGGCTAATATGGGCCAGTTTTTCCAATACTAGCTAAAATGTTTAATGCTCTTACCAATTCATTGAAACCGGTCAACATGAAGAACTGAACCAAACTAAGTTTAATGGGTTAGGTTTTTTAACCCAAGATTCGTTCTGGTTTCAAAACTAATTGACTCGATCGCTTTGGCTTGATTCTCGATTTTAGTTCGAAACCAAATCAAACCAAACTGAAAACACAACTGTGGTGGAGATCGGGGAGTCGAACTAGTTTACTTTTTAAAATCTATATATATGTATGTATGTATGTATGTATGTATGTATGTATGTATGTATGTATGTATGTATGTATGTATGTATGTATGCATGTATGTATGTGTATGTACGTGTATGTATGTATATGTATGTATGTATGAGCCTAGATAATTATTAGCAAGAGTGATTGAAGTATTGGATACAACAATGTCAAACTTTATAAGATAAAAATTCTTCCTTACTTATTACTAAGACTATGTTCACATATGATTTAGCTCGAATACAGATTAAGGGAGAATAATAGGCAAGAGAATATTAACAAATAATATATCAAAAAATTACCAACAGTTATCAAAAACACCCAACAATATTCCAAACATTAATTGGCTACCACCAATAAATTCAATGTCAAGGATTCAATCTTTATCGACTTGCAAAGAGGAAATTAGAGACTCCCCAACACATATTACTTACTGTTAACATATATAGAACTGATTTCCATAACATGAAGAGAAGTTTACGGTCGATAGAACTAATTTTAATTAAAAACATATTTTTGGCCCCAATAACAAAATTATTGGGTTAGAAAAATAATTTTAAGTTTGAATCATATCTCAAAATTAAAACAAAACTCAAAGACCACTCATATTTTGGTAAAAATAAAACAAATTTAAAAAAAATAGGGAGTCGTGGAGAGAGAAATCATGAAGTAAGAAAACTCAAAGGAAAGTCTAACTCTCATAGCACGACCCCCAATATCAAATATATTTTTGTTGTTTCAAAACATAAATCAGTAAGAGTTAAAGTGAAAAGACTTAATTTTAAGAAATAGTGGATATTCTAAACAACTTACACGTTTAAAGTTAATAAATGGATGAAAGTGTGTTTCCACCAAACCTCCCCATGAACACCACTCGTGAATCTGGAAACCACAAATACAACAAAAACCTAAAAGGACCATTATAAATTCAAAGGGCAACGAAAGAATCATTGAAAAACAAAATCACGATAGAAGATAAGAGAGTAAAATTCTCTCATGTGAGGGTATTTAACGAAGTGAAATTGTAACTTTTTATATGGATGCATGTATATATATGTATTTTAGGTCAAAATAACTTAATGGCCAATTTCTTATTTTATTACTATCAAGCTTTATTTGAACATTTGATGATGTGAATCGAGGGCATTATTGTCTTTTTAGGCATATTAGTAGTTTTATTTTCTTCTTGTTATTTTTCTTTATTTTGTTATTTATTTTTAAGTTTGGGCATAGGTGAACACAAATGGGTATTAGGCTTATTTGTAAAGTGGGAGTCCCACATTGGTTAGTGACCCATTTAGTGCTCCTCTTGCCCACTTATAAATAGACCCTTTGTAACCTCATTTGAGGTAGACCTTGATTTGGAATATAGAAAAGAGTTATTTCTCTCTCTAAAAGTGTGTGTTAGATATTTTAGGAGCCTTTGACGTGTGGTTTATGTCAAATAGGTATCAGAGCGGGTCATGCTCCACATTGGTGTTAGTATATCGGTGTATTTTTTATCAAAATCGCATTCTACATTTCAAATGGCTCTCGAGATGGCGCACATTCATGATAGGTTAGCTTTTCTCTCCCAAATCTCCCAAAACCTAGATACCCCCTTCACCCTACGCCTAAAAGCCGCCACCCTTGCCGCCGAGTACCAAACCCTAGGGTGGCGCACCAACCAAGCCCCCCACCACCATAATTACCTCCCAAACCCTCCTACCACCCCTGCCATGCTGCCGAAAACCTTCCCCACCTAAACCCACTGCCACGCATCAAACCCTAGCCCCAAACAGTAGCCCCACCTCTGCCCCACCCCCGCCCCACCCCCTTACATCCCCTCCAACCCCTCCGCCACTCACCCTGTTGCCCCACTACCCCCCTACTGCCCTGCCTTGGGCAACAACCTGCCACCCACCCCCAAGCCCCTACCACCTTACCCCGCTACCACAACTTTATCGCCACCCACCTCCCTGCCTCTCTCCATTGTAATACCCCGTATTTTTATGCTATATTAATTTGGGGATTTATAAAATTTAATGTGAGTTAATTATATAATATAAATTCGGAAATTAATTCAATTATAATTATTAACGCGATGAGAGTTAGTAATTATGGGAAATTTGTTGAATATTACTAATGAGCAAAGTAATATATAATATTGTTTCTATTAAATGTCACCAGTGAATAAAATGACAATTTTGGAAAATTGAGTCGGGACGCGCCCGTGTCGCGTCGGGACTAAATATTGATGAATAAAAGTGAATATATTATAAGTCACTTGTATGGTCGTTTTTAGTGCTCCAAAGTGTCCGGAAGGGTAGAGAGAGTCAGAAAAGTGTACCCGGGGGTTTAATTTGGGTCTCGGGGCATTTTTTAGGCTTAATTAGTACCCCGGGAGGGCATTTTGGACATTTTACATTTTTGGGTAATTAAACCCACGAAAATTCAAGGGATATATCAGATGGCTAAGGTTGTCTTCTAGGGTTAAAACAACCAAAGACAAGTGATGGCCATAGGAGAGGGAAGGAGAGGGTTTTCCAAGCAATCCAAGGCCAACGATTCACCCGGTTGCACCGCCACCACCACCAATGCGTAGATCGCACGAAGGGGAACGCAACCACCCCAAATTCGTCATCAAACCAGAACGTCAAAAATCCCAGGCATGCTTTTATCTTGCTTATTTTTGTTAATGCATCACTCATGTTAGTCTAGGGATGATTAGGATGAGTTTTATGGAAGAAAACCCAAATTTGAGATAGGAAATCGCATGTATAAATGATTGGAATGGTATTCTGGAAACCCCTTCACATGTAGAGGATTAAACAACGAAATTATGATGTTTCAGAATAAGAAAATTCTGGAAAATATTGATTAGAACCATGTTTAAGGAATTCTAGGGTTCTTGACATTTTTATAAAGTTTTTGCCTATAAATCCATGATTAGTGACGGAAATTTACATGGTTTACGTAGAAGATACATAAAATGAGATTATAATGTTAGTAGTAAAATTTTTTGGGCGATTGGGAATGAAAAGTTTGGATTTGGAGGAGGTTATGTGATAGAACCCGTAACTGATTAACTGCAGAATTCGCCATACCTGTTTGATCGATCGACCGAGCAGAGAGCTTCGATCGATCGAAGGTTCGATCGATCGAGCCCCAGACCTCGATCGATCGACCCCTTCTGGCAAACTCATATTTCCCTCTTTTAAATTAGTTGAATTCAATTTAATGAGAAATATTCTTGGACACCCTTATTAAAATGTTTTGGGAGATAAAGAAGACCAGTAGGACATATGAATAATTTTGGGACCTTTATTGTAAGACGAGAGTTGCATTTTGGGATACTTACGTATAAGGGACGATGAAACTATGTATTAAAGGGAGAGATGCATAAGATAGTTACGTTGGAACATAAATGAATACCTACTGAATTTCACACTTGAGAGGATAGAGTCCATGAGTATTACGTAGTAAGTGGGAAAAATCCCTCGGATTAAAGTTAGAGACGAACCGTTATACGTAATAACTAATAATGGGAAAATCAAGATAAATGTCGTAATTTTCGGTTATGGGATGAACCTAAATTGATATGATAAAAGTAGTATATCTATACGACTGTGTGTATGCATATATTATATACATGTGAAAATCATGCCCGTGCTACTTGCTATCCCTGAGGTTACCGCGCTGGGACAATCTTATCTCGAATGGGCCTTCATGGGGGATATTGACTCGTACCCTAAAAGATAGGAATCCTAGGTTCGGGCTATCAGATCGATAGTCGGACAGTCCTAAGAGACGTGAGGGTATGTGCTGACCTCTTGGACTTGGAAACTATGCTTCGCCTCAATATTGTTTGTGTATGTGTCAATACAGTTCAAGAGTGATTCCGAACTTGTATTTCCCTTAGTACGAGTGATACGGGGATTGGATAGTAGAGTATGCCCGCACCATAATTTTATGTGGGGTGCCGTTAGAATATATATATATTATACGAGTTTTTAATATATATATATATGAAATTCTGAAATTTGGAACTGCCTACTGTGTTATGGTAAGTCAGACATGTATAATGACTCAAATTGGAAATACTTGTTTTGAAAAGTATAATATGATACTGGGAAACTTTATTAATAAATAAAGTTAAAATGAGAGATTTGTTACTAAAAGAAATTATCTTCTTAAACCATTATGTTGTTCAGTTTTAAATCTTACGAGTAACCTAAGATAAGTTAAATCATTGGGAAGATTACTGCGATATACGATAAGATAAACCGTTGGGAAGGTTAGTGCGATAGGTGTGCACATTATAAGATAAGTGAGAGTTTCTTAAGAGAGTGTCGCACTAATATGTTGTTGCATTGGCCTGTAAACAATTTAAATACTTGCTAAACGAATTTTTAAATCATTTACACTATCGGGCTCTGACCCGTTTTGATTTCTCTTTCTCTCTTGTATATATATGTATATATATTACAGGTGCCCAACCACAGGGGCGTCTTGCATAGGATCCTTTGGAAGGAACGCGTTGCAGCTTAGGTGGGAGTTGCAGGCCACTTGCTTAGAGGACTTCATTTATTTGACTCCACTCCTAGCATATTCATTTAGTGGGGCATGTGTTGCCCTTTCCATTATTCAGTTGTTTATTTGGGCATTGTGATTCAGTTATTTCTAGTATTGTCACTTTAGGATTTATTACTATCTGGATGTTTTACTTTAAGTTTTAATGTTGGGATTTAGTTGTTGAATGTTTAAATTATTTGGATTATATGTTCCAGGATTATTGTGGTGTGATTATTTAATTTTGAATTGTTGTAAATAATTAAATCTTTGTTTTTAAAAATAAAATTTGGAAAGTAATGTTTAAAAATGGCTTTGACACTTAGCTTAATTAATTAAGGTGTCTAAATTGGAAAAGTTATTTTTGCGACAGTGATGCTAAGAATGAACCAACTGTTCACCTTGATTTTAATTTAATAAAGGAGTGATCGCTCGGTATTTAATTAGGCGGGGTGCTACAGGTGGTATCAGAGCATCAAGTTCTAGTGTCCTTAGGATCTGTACGGCTTATTTCGCTTTCAGCTTAACATTTTTGCTATAGAGCCCTATTTTAGGATTGTTGTATTCTTTCTTTTATGTTTACTTCTTCAGCTATTTGAGATTTAATAATAGCTGTAGACTAATAAATTTCTTCACGTTACAGATGCCTCCGAGATGTGCACCAATGGATAGGCGTGCCGAAGCCGAGCAGCCAGCAGCTCCGGCACAGGGTACTATGAATGCTAATTAAGTAGCCACTATCGTTGCTCAGATGGTGAATACCGCACTAGCGGTGGTTCAGCAGGCTCCACCCCAGATTCAGGAAGTGGCGCAAGTACCTGCACAGCTTCCATCTGCGTGGGAGCGGGTTAGGGATGCCTTTCAGAAGGCGCATCCTCTTGAGTTCTCTGGTAGTTCAGATATCATCATTGTCAGCCAATGGAAGAAAGATATCCAGCAGCATCTTCGTATGTATGAGTGCATAGACGTGAAGAAACAGTTGTTGGCTTCCTTTAAGCTGGTGGGGGCCGCTTTTAAGTGGTGGGAGTCCATCACCACCTTGGAGGAGAGGGACACGATCCCGATTCATACATTTTAGGAGCAGTTTGATCGCAAGTATTTTCCACCCGCCGTCCAGACTGAGATGAGGTAGAAATTACTGAACTTGAAACAGGAGAATTATACCGTTGCT
The DNA here is from genome assembly GCA_949130495.1 of Sambucus nigra. Taxonomy (NCBI): domain Eukaryota; kingdom Viridiplantae; phylum Streptophyta; class Magnoliopsida; order Dipsacales; family Adoxaceae; genus Sambucus; species Sambucus nigra. The sequence continues at coordinate 58,749 of CASBWL010000244.1, forward strand.
GAGTATGAGGAGGAGTTCACGAGACTTCTCACCATAGTGCCAGATGAGGCACCCACTAAGGGTAAGAAGATAATGTTGTTTGTGGACGGGTTAGCTTGGAGGATCCGTCAGCACCTTATAGGGAATCTGTCTCTGAGTACTTTCGCTGATGTACTCAATGCCGCTTTACTACATTGCCAGGATCATCGCTTCCATCTGTAGGGAAGCAAGAGAGCAGGAGAGTCCATCCAACAGGGCAGGACCAAAGGTTGTAGCGCTGGTGGAGCACTGACATCTCAGGGATAGACTCGTCAGCACAAGCAGAGTTCCCATCAGGGGGACCCTGCTAAGCGATTCCATTAAGGTGATTCCAGACAAGGATTTGGGGGTTATAGGCAGGGCCAGAAGGGCCAGGCTAATCAGCAGGGCCAACAAGGCCAACACCGATAGCAGCAGGGTCAGCAGCAGGGCCAACCCTTATTAAAATGTTTTGGGAGATAAAGAAGACCAGTAGGACATATGAGAAATAATTCTTGGACACCCTTATTAAAATGTTTTGGGAGATAAAGAAGACCAGTAGGACATATGAATAATTTTGGGACCTTTAATGTAAGACGAGAGTTGCATTTTGGGATACTTACATATAAGGGATGATGAAACTATGTATTAAAGGGAGAGACGCATAAGATAGTTACGCTGGAACATAAATGAATACCTACAGAATTTCACACTTGAGAGGATAGAGTCCATGAGTATTACGTAGTAAGTGGGAAAAATCCCTCGGATTAAAGTTAGAGTTTAATCGTTATACATAATAACTAATAATGGGAAAATCAGGATAAATGTCGTAATTTTCGTTTTGGGATGAACCTAAATTGATATGATAAAAGTAGTATATCTATATGACTGTGTGTATGCATATATTATATACATGTGAAAATAATGCCCGCGCTACTTGCTATCCCTGAGGTTACCGCGCTGGGACAGTCTTATCTCGAATGGGCCTTCATGGGGGATATTGACTCGTACCCTAAAAGATAGGAATCCTAGGTACGGGCTATCAGATCGATAGTCGGACGGTCCTAAGAGACGTGAGGGTATGTACTGACCTCTTGGACTTGGAAACTATGCTTCGCCTCAATATTGTTTGTGTATATGTTAATACAGTTCGAGAGTGATTCCGAACTTGTATTTCCCTTAGTACGAGTGATACGGGAATTGGGTAGCAGAGTATGCCCGCACCATAATTTTTATGTGGGGTGCCATTAGAATATATATATATATATATATATATTATACGAGTATTTAAAATATATATGAAATTTTGAAATTTGGAACTGCCTACTGTGTTATGGTAAGTAAGACATGTATAATGACTCATATTGGAAATACTTGTTTTGAAAAATATAATATGATACTGGGAAACTTTATTAATAAATAAAGTTAAAATGAGAGCTTTGTTACAAAATGAAATTATCCTCTTAAACCATTATGTTGTTCAGTTTTAAATCTTACGAGTAACCTAAGATAAGTTAAATCATTGGGAAGATTAGTGCGATATATGATAAGATAAACCGTTGGGAAGGTTAGTTGTAATACCCCGTATTTTTGGCGATATTTATTTTTGGGATTAATTAATTAAATGAGAATTAATTGGGAATTAATCCGGACAAAATACTAGCGAGATGTGAGTTGGTATTTGACTATATTGAGTATATATGATGATATATGAATATTGAATTATGAAATTTGTGATGATATTGATATACGACAATTTTGACATTTTATTGGGACGCGTGAGATAGTCGCGTCAGGATATAATTATTTTGATTATAATAGTGAATTTAAATTCTATTAACCGTATGGTCATTTTGAGTGCGCCAACGCGTCCGGAAGGGTCGAGATAGTCAGAAAACACTAGCCGGGGGTTTAGTTTGGGTCCCGGAGTATTTTTAGGCCATACCGGCAACATAAAGGGTATTTTGGTAATTTTGTATTTTTGGGAATTAAAAGTGACGAAAATTAAGAGTTTTATCTGATTGGGAATTGACCCACTTAACCCATTAACAACCCATATTAACCTAGAAGGCTACGTAGGTTATTAGAATTAAGTTTTCTAATATTTCCCAAAGCAAACCCTAGCCACCATAGCCATTGGAGAAGAAAGCTTGGAGAGAGAAAGATAGAAGGGAATTCTGCAGAAAGAGAGAGAGAACTTCTTCAAATCGTCATCAAAATCAGAGATTGAATCAAGGCAAGTGGTTTAATTTACATTTTTATGCAGTAAATGCTTCTTTCATGCTTAGACAATTCCATAATCATAATTAATTGAGAGATAATTAAAAACCCATAAAATTGGAGTTGTTAGTTTAATTTTGGAGATAGGTTTGCATGTAGAAATGTTATTGGAAGATCGAATTAAGAGAATTACTAATTTATGTGATACAAAAACGGATCTATTTCTGGGAATGGAAGATTTAAAATTCTAGGGTTTATATTCTTGAGAATTTGGGGAAAAGTGATGAGACTTGATGATTTAATGATGTTGAGGATGAATTAATTCCTTAAAACACGTTAGTATGTGATTTTAATATGTTTAGGATTGATTAGAGACCTTTAAACATTGTTGGGATGAATTTTGGTTGAGATTTGAGGTGTAGAAATTGGTGAAAAACGAGATAGGATTTCTGGGCTTGAATCTGGTCACTCGTTAGAAGACCTATCCAGGTCGTTCGAACGAGCTCGTTCGAACGAGCTTCTAACGAGTTGAAAGTTTGGGGTTCTAACGAGAGGAATGTTCGTTCGATAATCTCATTCGAACGAGATCTCGTTAGATAGCCCAGTTCGTTCGAACGAAATCTCGTTCGAACAGCCTCGTTCGAACGAGACTTCTAACGAGCTGGCAGTTTAGGCCTTTTTGGCCTGTTTTGATTTTGGGAGTCCCGTGAACTTGTTCGAGAATAGAGATAACATTCCTTTGATGATGTATTGGTATACTTGGGACACTTGGGACATATTGAGGAGTAAATTACATAGTTGTGGAACGAATCAAATAGACATTTGAGTCGAGACGTGAGTGCCTACTACGACGTGAGAATAAATTATGGCGTGTATGATTATGAACCAAGAGTATATAAATTGTATAAATTATAAGATGGTACGAGAATGAGATAAGTACTACAATTAAACTACGGTGATTACTAAGATGCGCGTTTACTTAGTATTGATATATGATTTGTGTGTATGACATACCTACCATACTTGCTATCACGGGAGGTTTGCGTTCGCTTAGGGCCCTCTAATCCTTGTGTTGCCCAGATTTAGACTGGTTACGTCGATGAACATAGGTCAGAGAAGGACTTATTGGGATGTTAATAAGTCTGCTGATCGTGGGAGCGCAGGTATGTGCGTGACCCATGTGATGTGACTGTGTTCGCCTCCACTGTTTGTGATTTTTGTTATCTGAACTATTCCTGAGAGATTCGGAATACGTGATTCCTTATGTACGTGATGTACCGGGATGGATAGCAGAGTATGTGTGCACCGCAACTTAGTCTCGGGGTGCTTATATTGTATATTTATGTTGTGGAAAATATACACTTAATAAACTGGGAACTTTCATATGGTATTGTGTGTATAACTATGGAATAACAAAAGGGATGATCTATAATGAGTTGTATTACTTTTATGTGAGAATCTGAATTTATGTTAAGCCCCCTATTTAATTGCGAGCGTTATAATGTTAATGGGAACCGAGTAATAAGGGTAGGACCTATGACAGTCTATCTAGATATGATGTCACTTAGCTAGTGGTTTGGGTCATTTTAGATGGGTACTTACGTTAGGAGTGCACATTTAGTCGAGAGGTGAGAATTTCATGTGAGTGCACGTCCTAACATGTACTTTGCATTTAATGTTTTAAATGTTTTTAAAGCACTTGCAGGTTTTTAAAATATCTCAACATTCGGGCTCTGACCCGTTTGCTTTCAAATCTATTTTTCTTGTAAAACCATTTTAGGTGCCCAGCCACAAGGACACCATGCATAGGATACTCATTCAGATGACGAGCTGTAGCTGTTTGTGGAAGTTAAAGGGATTTGCTTTTAGACGCTTCTATCATTTGGATTCCATGTTCAGTATTCCTCATTTTTAGGGCATGTTGCCCAGTTCCATTAGAGATACTTTTCCATTTCAGTTTTTCAGACTTTGGCATGTATTGATTCAGTATTCAGTATTTAGTTATTCATTTCAGTTGTGGAGTTTGTTGTGAGGAGTTTTCCTCCGGATTTATTTATATCATGTGATGGTTATTCTATTATTTCGTTATGGCGAATGGTGATATTATTCTTGCTTTAAATCTTGTACTGCATGTTAATCAGACTTTAATTAAAATTTGGCAACTTACTTTTTAAATACTAGGTGGTTAGTAATAATAAAATGTTTTCGACATTGATGCTATTAACTGAGCCAACTTGGCATTTTGATTTAATTTAATAAAGGAGTAGCTACCCGGTATTTAATTAGTTGGGGCGTCACATTAGTGCGATAGGTGTGCACATTAGAATAGAGGTGAGAATTTCTCAAGAGAGTGTCGCACTAATATGTTGTTGCATTGGCCTGTAAACAATTTAAATACTTGCTAAATGAATTTTTAAATCATTTACACTATCGGGCTCTGACCCGTTTCTATTTCTCTTTCTCTCTTGTATATATATGTATATATATTACAGGTGCCCAGCCACAGGGGCGTCTTGCATAGGATCCTTTGGAAGGAACGCGCTGCAGCTTAGGTGGTAGTTGCAGGCCACTTGCTTAGACGACTTCATTTATTTGACTCCAGTCCTAGCATATTCATTTAGTGGGGCTTGTGTCGCCCTTTCCATTATTCAGTTGTTTATTTGGACATTGTGATTTAGTTATTTCTAGTATTGTCACTTTTGGATTTATTACTATCTGGATGTTTTACTTTAGGTTTTAATGTTGGGATTTAGTTGTTGAATGTTTAAATTATTTGGATTATATTTAAAAATAAAATTTGGAAAGTAAAATTTGGAAAGTAATGTTTAAAAATGGTTTTGACACTTAGCTTAATTAATTAGGGTGTTTAAATTGGAAAAGTTATTTTTACGACAGTGATGCTAAGAATGAACCAACTGTTCACCTTGATTTTAATTTAATAAAGGAGTGATCGCCCGATATTTAATTAGGCGGGGTGCCACAGGTGGTATTAGATCATCAGGTTCTAGTGTCCTTAGGATCTGTACGGCTTATTTCGCTTTCAGCTTAACATTTTTGCTATTGAGCCCTATTTTAGGATTGTTGTATTCTTGCTTTTACGTTTATGTCTTCAGCTATTTGAGATTTAATAATAACTGTAGACTAATAAATATCTTCACGTTACAGATGCCTCTGAGACGTGCACCAAAGGATAGGCGTGCCTAAGCTGAGCAACTAGCAGCTCCAGCATAGGGTACGATGAATGCTAATGAAGTAGCCGCTATCGTTGCTCAGGCGATGAATGCCGCACTAGCGGTGGTTCAACAGGCTCCACCCCAGATTCAGGCAGTGGCGCCTGTACCTGCACAGCTTCCATCTGCATGGGAGCGGGTTAGGTATGCCTTTCAGAAGGCGCATCCCCCTGAGTTCTCTGGTAGTTCAGATATCATCATCGTCAGCCAATGGAAGAAGATATCCAGTGGCATCTTCGTATGTATGAGTGCATAGACGTGCAAAAATAGTTGTTGGCTTCCTTTAAGCTAGTGGGGGCCGCTTTGCAGTGGTGGGAGTCCACCACCACCTTAGAGGAGAGGGACACGATCCCGATTTAGACATTTTGGGAGATGTTTGACCGCAAGTATTTTCCACCCGCCGTGCAGACTGAGATGAGGCGAAAATTACTGAACTTGAAATAGGAAAATTCTAACGTTGCTGAGTATGAGGAGGAGTTCACGAGACTTCTCACCATAGTGCCAGATGAGGCACCCACTGAGGGTAAGAAGATAATGCTATTTGTGGACGGGTTATCTTGGAGGATCCGTCAGCACCTTATAGGGAATCTGTCTCTGAGTATTTTTACTGATGTACTCAATGCTGCTTTACTACATTGCCAGGATCACCGCTTCCATCTGCAGGGAAGAAAGAGAGAAGGAGAGTCCATCCAACAGGGCAGGACCGGAGGTAGTAGTGCTGGTGGAGCACCGACATCTCAGGGACAGACTCGTCAGCACAAGCAGAGTTCCCATCAGGGGGACCCTGCTAAGCGATTCCATTAAGGTGATTCCAAACAAGGATTTGAGGGTTATAGGCAGGGCCAGGCTAATCAGCAGGGCCAACAAGGCCAACACCGATAGCAGCAGGGTCAGCAGCAGGGCCAACAGGGCCAACAACATTTTCATCAGGGCCAACAGGGCTAGTGGCAGGGTGGTAACGGCCAGCAGGGCCATAGTCAGCAGGGTCAAAGGGGAGGTAACTTCAGAGGCCGATGTTTTGTGTGCGGAAAGCATGGTCATAAGCGCGAGGATTACCCAGAGGGTGATAGGGCCCCACAGCAGCAGGGTGCCCGTAATGAGCCACAGAGGCCACTTTTTCTAGCTGCCCTCCCAGCTCCAGCCCAAGTGCCAGCCCTACCAGCTGTTCCAGCAGCTCCAGTGCAGCAGGGGCAGTTACAGTATGGACGTGTCTATAACGTCCACCAGGCAACAGCTCCACATGCACCACCCGCGATTAAGGGTATGTTTCCTATCCATGGTACTATGGGTCGAGTTTTGTTTGATACAGGGGCGATGCATTATTTTATAGCTACGCATTTTGCGAAGGCCTTAGGGTTGTTAGCCACAGCAGAGAGCACTGTGACGTGGGTAGACTCACTACTGGGAAATGGTTCGCTTATTTTCTTTATATGACGGGGTGTGGGGGTAGAGATTGGTAGCTTGGTATTACCTGCAGAGATGTTAGTCTTAGATATGCATGAGCATGACGTTATTATCGGTATGGATTGGCTTGCAGCTTACAGAGCCATGATTGATTGTTTCGGTGGGAGTATTGTCTTTGCCATTCCGGGGCAAGAGATGTTTGTAGTGGCGATGCCTCGCCCAGAGGGAGGCTTGACCGCTCATTTGTATTACATAGAGGAGGATACCTCTATGGAGGTTGTGATTCTTTTAGACTCGATCCCAGTTATTCATGAGTATTTCGATGTATTCCAAGAGATACCAGGCCTACCCCCCAGTCGAGAGATAAACTTTGTCATAGATTTATTACCAAATACAATACCGATAGCACGCGCTCCATACCGTATGGCTCCGACAGAGATACGAGAGTTACGAGATCACATAGAGCAGCTGTTAGGTCAGGGCTTCATTCGCAGGAGTACCTCACCTTGGGGCGCTCCAGTGTTGTTTGTGAAGAAAAGAAATGGTTCACTGAGGCTATGTGTGGGCTACCGGGAGTTGAACAAGGTCACGATACGGAATAAGTATTCGTTGCCTCGAATCGATGATCTGTTCGACCTGATGAGGGGAGTAACTTTCTTTTCGAAGATAGATCGGAGGTCGGGGTACCATCAGGTACGTATTAGGGAGCAGGATGTTTCAAAGACTGCCTTCTTGACATGATATAGGTCTTATGACTTCAGAGTGATGCCATTCAGCCTCACAAATGCTCCCGCCGTGTTCATGGACTTAATGAACTGAGTGTTCAAAGAGTTCTTGGATTAGTTTGTCATCGTCTTCATAGATGACATTTTGATATATTCACACTCTGAGGAGGAGCATGCCGAGCACTTGAGACAGGTTCTTCAGACTCTACGAGAGCATCAGCTATATGCTAAGTACAAGAAGTACAGATTCTGGTTACGAGAAGTACAATTCTTGGGTCATGTTGTTTCTGAACAGGGTATATCAGTTGACCCGAGTAAAGTGTCAGCGATGAGGGAGTGGGGACAGCCCACGACACCGACGGAAGTGCGTAGTTTCTTGGGGTTAGCCGGTTACTACAGGAGATTCATTCGGGGATTCTCCAAAATAGCGGGTCCATTGATGAATCTGACTCGCAAAGGGGTACCATATGTTTGGGATGATGCTTGTCAATTGGCTTTCGACGAGCTAAAAGACAAGCTTACTTCAGCACCGGTCCTTTCTTTACCAAAATCGGGTGTGGAGTACCATGTTTACACTGATGCCTCTTTACGAGGACTTGGGTGAGTATTTCAATAGGAGGAGAAGGCTATAGCTTTTGCCTCCCGCAAGCTTAAGCCGCATGAGAAGAATTACCCCACCCACGACCTGGAGTTAGCAGCGATCGTTTTTGCATTGAGGATATGGAGGCACTATTTATTGGGGGAGAATTTCCGTTTGTTCACAAACCACAAGTCACTTCAGTACCTGTTCACTCAGTGAGAGCTGAATATGCGTCAGCGCAGATGGTTAGAGTTTCTGAAGGACTATCAGTTTGACATACAGTACCATCCGGGGAAGGCCAACGTAGTTGCTGATGCGTTGAGCCGTAGACCGGTAGGCGAGGTAGCGGACGTCTGGAAAGCAAAGTGGAAGGAGTTGGGTCACCAGGACGCAGTAGCCCATTCCTTCATATCTGTTATGACAGTGACACCCGAGATTGTTACGAGGGTCATATAGGCACATACCACAGACCCATTTTGCGAGGAGCAGATTGTACAACTTTTAGCCGAGGGTGCTGAGCCCTATTTCGTTAGTTCTGATGGGGGTTTGAGGTTTAATGGGAGATTGGTGGTTCCAGAAAGAGCAGAATTACGTCATGCAGTGATGACCCAGTCTCACGGGTCCCGATTTTTGGTACATCCTGGAGGAGGTAAGATGTACCAGGGTTTGAGGCGACAATACTGGTGGAGTGGGATGAAGAAAGACATCGCCGAGTTCGTGTCCAAGTGTTCTACCTGCCAGCTGGTAAAGCTGGACCATCAGAAACCGTCAGGGTTGCTTCAGCCATTGGAAGTACCCGCATGGAAGTGGGAGAGTATTTCCATGGATTTTATTAAAGGGTTGCCTACATCACAGCGGGGCCACGACTCTATCTGGGTGATTGTAGACCGTTTGACCAAGGTGGTTCGTTTTCTGCCGGTGAGGATAGACTATACCACGGGTCAGTATGCTCAGTTGTTCATTAGTGAGATTGTCAGATTACATGGGGTGGCCCTGAATATTGTGTCAGATAGAGACAAGATTTTCATGTTGCGTTTTTGGGAAAGCTTTCAGGAGGCTATGGTTACTGAGTTAAGGGTGAGTTCAGCTTATCACCCACAGACATAGCGTACTAATCAGATGTTGGAGGATATGCTACGCATGTGTGTTCTTGATTTTGGAGGAGGTTGGAAGCCACATCTTCCACTGGTAGAGTTTGCTTATAATAACTCTTATCAGTTCACTATTGGCATGGCTCCATTCGAAGCCTTGTACGGCAGGCCTTGTCGTTCCCCAACTTGTTGGCTCGAGGTGGGGGATAACATGTTGCTAGGACTAGAAGTGATTCAGGAAACCTCCGCGGGGATTGAGATGATCAGGAGTCGCATTCGAGTAGCCCAGGACAGGAAGAAAAGCTACGCAGATGCAAAACGGTTCTTCCGGGAGTTTAATGTGGGAGAAAAGTTTTACTACGTGTATCTCTTATGAAAGGAGTGATGAGGTTCGGGAAGAAAGGGAAATTAGCCCCGAGGTACGTGGGATCATTTCCCATTATCGAGAGAATTGGGCCGGTAGCATACAGATTGGGACGGCCAGAGCATTTACATCGCATTCACGATGTATTCCACATCTCGTCGTTGAGACGATATCTTCGGGATAATATGGCCCATACTCACATCGCGATAGATGAGATAGACTTGCAGCCTGACATCTCTTACGAGGAGAGACCGGTGGCTATCCTAGACCGTAGCGAGAGGAGATTGAGGTCGAAGGAAGTTCCACTCGTACGGGTCCAGTGGGAGCATCATAATGTGGAAGAATCCACTTAGGAGCGTGAGGCAGATATGCGCGAGAGATACCCAGATTTATTCTTACCAGGTACGCCTTATTTTTCGAATTTCGGGATGAAATTCCATTATTAGGCAGGAAGTATGTAATACACCGTATTTTTATAGCTGTATTAACTTGGGGATTTATAAAATTTAATGTGAGTTAATTATTTAATACAAATCTAGAAATTAATTCTATTATAATTATTAACGCGATGAGAGTTAGTAATTATGGGAAATCTTTTGAATATTACTAATGAGCAAAGTAATATATAATATTGGTTCTATTAAATGTCATGAGTGAATAAAATGACAATTTTGGAAAATTGAGTTGGGTCACCAGGACGCGCCCGTGTCGGGTCGGGACTAAATATTGATGAATAAAAGTGAATATATTATAAGTGGCTCGTATGGTCATTTTGAGTGCGCCAAAGTGTCCGGAAGGGTCGAGATAGTTAGAAAAGTGTACACGGGGGTTTAATTAGGGTCTCGAGGCGTTTTTAGGCTTAATTAGTACCCCAGGAGGGCATTTTGGACATTTTACGTTTTTGGGTAATTAAACCCACGAAAATTCAAGGGATATATCAGATGTCTATGGTTTTCTTCTAGGGTTAAAACAACCAAAGATAAGTGACGGCCATATGAGAGGGAAGGAGAGGCTTTTCCAAGCAATCCAAGGCCAACGATTCACCCGGTTGCACCGCCACCACCACCAACGCGTAGATCGCGCGATGGGGAACGCAACCACACCAAATTTCTCATCAAACCAGAACGTCAAAAATACCAGGCAAGTGTTTATCCTACTTATTTTCGTTAATCCATCACTCATGTTAGTCTAGGGATGATTAGGATGAGTTTTATGGAAGAAAACCCAAATTTGAGATAGGAAATCGCATGTAGAAATGATTTGAATGGTATTCTGGAAACCCCTTCACAAGTAGAGGATTAAACCACGAAATTATGATATTTTAGAAGAAGAAAATTCTGGAAAAGATTAATAAGAACCATGTTTAAGGAATTCTAGGGTTCTTGAGATTTTTATAAAGTTTTTCCTTATAAATCCATGATTAGTGACGGAAATTTACATGCTTTATGTAGAAGATACATAAAATGAGATTATAATGATAGTAGTATAAATTTTTGGGCGATTGGGAATGAAAAGTTTGGATTTGGAGGAGGTTATGTGATAGAACCCGTAACTGATTAACTGCCAAATTCGCCATTCCTGTTTGATAGATCGATCGAGCCAAGAGCTTCGATCGATCGACCCCTTATGGCAGACTCATATTTCCCTCTTTTAAATTAGTTGAATTCAATTTAATGGGAAATAATTCTTGGACACCCTTATTAAAATGTTTTGGGATATAAAGAAGACCAGTAGGAGATATGAATAATTTTGGAACCTTTAATGTAAGACGAGAGTTGCATTTTGGGATACTTACATATAAGGGACGATTAAACTATGTATTAAATGGAGAGACGCATAAGATAGTTACGTTGGAACATAAATGAATACCTACTAAATTTCACACTTGAGAGGATAGAGTCCATGAGTATTACGTTGTAAGTGGGAAAAATCCCTCGGATTAAAGTTAGAGACGAACCGTTATACGTAATAACTAATAATGGGAAAATCAGGATAAATGTCGTAATTTTGGGTTATGGGATGAACCTAAATTGATGTGATAAAAGTAGTATATCTATATGACTGTGTGGATGCATATATTATATACATGTGAAAATCATGCCCGCGCTACTTGCTATCCCTGAGGTTATCGCACTGGGACAATCTTATCTCGAATGGGCCTTCATGGGGGATATTGACTCGTACCCTAGAAGATAGGAATCCTAGGTACGGGCTATCGGATCGATAGTCGGACGGTCCTAAGAGACGTGAGGGTATGTACTGACCTCTTGGACTTGGAAACTATGCTTCGCCTCAATATTGTTTGTGTATGTGTTAATACAGTTCGAGAGTGATTCCGAACTTTTATTTCCCTTAGTACGAGTGATACAGGGATTGGATAGCAGAGTATGCCCGCACCATAATTTTTATGTGGGGTGCCGTTAGAATATATATATATATATATATTATACGAGTATTTAATATATATATGAAATTCTAAAATTTGGAACTGCCTACTGTGTTATGGTAAGTAAGACATGTATAATGACTCAAATTGGAAATACTTGTTTTGAAAAGTATAATATGATACTGGGAAACTTTATTAATAAATAAAGTTAAAATGAGAGCTTTGTGACTAAATGAAATTATCCTCCTAAACCATTATGTTGTTCAGTTTTAAATCTTACGAGTAACCTAAGATAAGTTAAATCATTGGGAAGATTAGTGCGATATATGATAAGATAAACCGTTGGGAAGGTTAGTACGATAGGTGTGCACATTAGAAGAGAGGTGAGAATTTCTCAAGAGAGTGTCGCACTAATATGTTGTTGCATTGGCCTGTAAACAATTTAAATACTTGCTAAACATATTTTTAAATCATTTACACTATCGGGCTCTGACCCGTTTCTATTTCTCTGTCTCTCTTGTATATATATGCATATATATTACAGGTGCCCAGCCACAGGGGCATCTTGCATAGGATCCTCTGGAAGGAACGCGCTGCAGCTTAGGTGGGAGTTGCAGTCCACTTGCTTAGACGACTTCATTTATTTGACTCCAGTCCTAGCATATTCATTTAGTGGGGCTTGTGTCGCCCTTTCCATTATTCAGTTGTTTATTTGGACATTGTGATTTAGTTATTTCTAGTATTGTCACTTTTGGATTTATTACTATCTGGATGTTTTACTTTAGGTTTTAATGTTGCGATTTAGTTGTTGAATGTTTAAATTATTTGGATTATATGTTCCAGGATTATTGTGGGGTGATTCTTTAATTTTGAATTGTTGTAAATAATTAAATCTTTGTTTTTAAAAATAAAATTTGGAAAGTAATGTTTAAAAATGGTTTTGACACTTAGCTTAATTAATTAGGGTGTTTAAATTGGAAAAGTTATTTTTACGATAGTGATGCTAAGAATGAACCAACTGTTCACCTTGATTTTAATTTAATAAATAAGTGACCGCCCGGTATTTAATTAGGCGGGGTGTCACATCCATCCCCACGACCAACCCCTCCCTCCAACCACCACTGGAATCCAACCTTCAGCCCCCCCAAACTCCAGACGACATTGGTCAGTCCCCATCCTTTGACGTAAGCCACACGTGAAAGGCTCCTAAAATATCTAACACACACTTTTAGAGAGAGAAACAACTCTTTTCTATATTCCAAATCAAGGTCTAACTCAAATGAGGTTACAAAGGGTCTATTTACAAGTGAGGAAGGGGAGCACTAAATGGGTCTCTAACTAATGTGGGACTCCCACTTTACAAATAAGCATAATACCCATTTGTGCTCACCTATGCCCAAACTTACAAATAAACAACAAAACAAAACAAAGAACAATAACAAAAATAAAATAAAACTACTAATAGGCCTAAAAAGAAAATAGTTTGAATTATGTTACTTTCTCGTGTCACTGTTAATACAAATTATCATTTTTTCTTGCATTACTATTATTACAAAAAAAACACATGCGCTCACTATCCATGAAGAACATTCAGGTCCCCAAGAAGATCCACAATACAATTATTAAATTAAATTATTAATTTAAGACTTTAAGTTACAAAGGTTACAAAAATTCAAATTCGTTGAATCTAAATAATGCAACGTGAATTTACCTAACATAAGAAAGAGAATTTTATAAACTGTCAACAAAACAACACAATTTTCTCAAACTAAAATTAATAGACACACAACCATACATGAGCTTAACCATACAATGAACCCAGAAGAGTCGAGTTTGCTTTGATCATTACTCATTTAGGAGCGTGTTAAATCATAGTACATTTACCATACGTGGACCCATTCATATACTACTAAAATCGAACAAAACAGTTAATAGATTCACACACTTTAAACAATAAATAGATTCACACTATAATATCTGGCATTATGCAATTTAAAAAAAATGAATTCATGGCATTATTGCTTTCTAAAAAACAATTAAAGTAATTGTTTGTGTGATAATAATACAAGCATGTCTCACCAAATTCTTTTCCTTTGTCTCTTCATTTTTTAGCAAGACTTCAACATTGCACTAACTTAATATCCTCAATGTGAACAAAATTTGGACTAACTTACAAAATGCTATAATTATAATACCTTTTTTCCCTTCCGCTCCAAGGAATACGTCTAAAGAAATAAGACATATTACTAATGCCATGACTTCCATTTGATTCATTGACAAAAGGTTAGCTCGTCTAAATAACCAAATTGTCTTACTAACATCAAAAGGGTACATACTCCAAAACAAAACTGCAAAGTAATCCATTGAATGAGTGAAATATTAATAAAAGGATTTTACATAGAACTGAAACTCATATAGTTGGCCAAAAAATTAAAAGAAAACCTAAATATAAGGATGTACGCCAATTCATCTTCTTAATATGTCAAGAGAGATCGGGATTGGTTTCAAAATTAATTAAAAATATGAAAATAAGGAGCACGGTGTCTATCCCTATAGAGAACATTACCAAACCTTGATTTCAAAATCTCAACTCAAGGGAGATAAATGAAAACAACCTTGGATATAATACCAAAAATCAAAAATTAAACCCCTCCCCCCCACCCCCCACCCCCCACCCCCCCAAAAAATAATAATATTTCCACGAATCATCTAAATATCCCCCATAATTTGACATGTCGCTTTCTTTAACTTTGGCTTTTCAATATAATTAACCACAACAATCTATAAAATCTGAAGAAATTTTCGGCCAACAAAAGCGAGCGATGGTTATATGAATAGAAAGAAAAAAAATAGTTGATGCACCTTGTACACAATATCCATATAAGCAAATCCATACTAATACAACAAAAAAACACAACTAAGTTTACCTCAATCCATTCTTCGAGGGTGGGTAAGAGTAAATCAAAATTTATTTCCTTACATTTGCTTGCGATACAATGACACATAATATTCTCAAAGAGAAAATTAAAGGAATTGTTCTATTCTTATTCACAAAGAAAAGCTTCAGAATCACACAATTGGGCATTTTATCAATTTATCAAATAGGGCACTTATAAATTTTCTTCAATTCAGAGCAAGGTTGTGAGGTTCACCAACAAGTGCACATCAACAGATGAAACCCTGAAAAAAATCTACCAACGAATTCTTAGTGAAATACTTTATCTTCAACAAAACAATGACACACATAGTAATAAACAATTTGGGATGCGAACATTATTAGCATTACGCGGAGATCAACTATAATTTCATAGTAATCCACATAAGATCAAGTGTAATTTCATATTGAAATCATTGTAATTTATAAAGAAAACCCCATATCTATAAAGCCATAGAAAATGTTAAAATCCTCAAATGATTTAGTTGTAGTCGAACCCATTACTGAAAAAGGGAGGGTACCTGCACAAGAGAGAGGCAAACAATATCGTCATCGCTTATGATAGAGAGGCGTGAGAGTGACGGAGGAAGGCGTGAGAGAGATTATGGGTATGCTGAGAGAATGGGTATGGCTCACCATCGATTCGTTCGTGTGGAGTGACTTCTTAGAGTTTGGAGGTGAGGGCGATATGGGGTCGGAGAAGTTCATATTAAAGGGTAAATATTTTCTTTTATCTCAACCAATACAAACCTCTTGATTAGTTTTCTATTTTTTTAAAGAGGTCAACACTAAACACCCTCCTTGCCATTGATTTTAT
The DNA here is from genome assembly GCA_949130495.1 of Sambucus nigra. Lineage (NCBI taxonomy): Eukaryota > Viridiplantae > Streptophyta > Magnoliopsida > Dipsacales > Adoxaceae > Sambucus > Sambucus nigra. The sequence continues at coordinate 74,498 of CASBWL010000244.1, forward strand.
CCAAACAAATATGAGCCTTTATATTAGTTTTTACATTTTGGTTCTATTATTCAATACACATTTTCGGGTTAATTTCACCCTAAAAATATTTTTAAAACACCACATAAAATTTAAATACACATTTTACTAATAATCCCCAAAAGTATTTTACATTCTTATTTAATCACAAGGTTGGGTCACACCGTGGTATGTAGATAGTGTTGGGGATTAAATTATAACCCGAAACCATGGTGGCATATCACTGTGGTACTCAAATTCACGGTTGGATTATACCGTTAATTATATTATAACGGTTAGCTCACACCCTAGAATTTAGACATAGTTAGCAAGTAAAAATTGTAACCTTAAACCACGGTATCATATCACCATGGTACTCAAACTCATGGTTGGCTTAGACCATGGGTGATATTATAACGGTTGGGCCACATCGTGGTATTTAGACCGTGTTGGAATAAACCGTGGGTGTCACACAATGATTTTCATGTGAACGTGTATCAATTATCACAGTTACATAGCACCATGTATACTCTAGTATGGTATACTAGAATCGTACAGTGGACATTTACGATTTACTCTCACCGTACTCATTGCCAAATCCTTTTTCATTTTTGCGTTGTCAATTTTTGTCAATATCTCATACCATATGTATTCTCAATTGTTATTATATTTCAGATAGATGACAAGGTCCTCGATGATTCATTTTGGAAAGATATAGAAAATGTTGTTGTACAGAGTGTTTCAACTAAACAAGCTTCACCCGATAAATTAAACATGTGTGAACAATGCACGGTTGAGGAACTAAAGGCATCAACCATGGGCAAAAATTTGCACAATTTTTCTCAGACTTCATACTATCTACGGTAATAAACAATCATTTCCATTAATTGAGTTATTAAATGCATGACATGATTATATTAGACGACCCTAACTTTTGATTGTATACATTGATTAGATGTGGGAGTAGATGAAGGCTTGGGTGCTAATGCAATTACGAAAGACCATGTAATACCCCGTAATTTTAATGACTTTTAATATGCGTTATATTTTAAATTAATGGATTAATTGGATTGTATTATAAATTAATTCATTGGGTTTAAATCCGAATTTTTTATATTAAAATGAATGTGATGTTATTGATATTACTGTGAGTTATTAATTCGGTAATTTGAATTTTAGTCGGATGAGGTATGGAATGTGTAGGGATAAATTTGTTAGATTAAATAGGAAAATTATTTTTTCATCAACCTTATAGTCATTTAGAGTGCATCGTTGCATCCAGAAGGGCTGAAATAGTCAGAAAAGTCTATTTGGATGTTGGTTTTGGGTCTCGGATCATTTGGAAATGAAAAGACAACCGAAATGGCATTTTGGTCATTTTTACAGGGGGGATGAATAATGATTTTGGATTTTTGTCTTATTATAAATATTTGGAGATTGGTTATACGTAGGTTCATTATTCTCTTCTACACAAAATTGAGAGGTCACTTTTTGAGAGAGAGTGAAAGGGTGCTTGGGAGAAGAGAAGAATGCTTGGAAAGGAGGAGAACCAAGGGCCAAAGGTCACCACCACCAACTACCACCGAAAGTTGACCGGATAAGGGGAGAACCACCAGTGATACACAACCCCAAAGGATCAGACCTTCATTAGAGGCAAGTTATTTGATAATTTCAATTTAGTTAGTATAATGTCCATGTTAGGATAGTTATTAAAAATGAGATTTTACATGTTTGGAAGATAAAGATAGAGTTGTTAATTGATTTCTAGAAAATGGAAATATATAGGAATCAAACTCATGTTGTAGGTAGATAGTAATCCACGAAATAATCATCAATTTGTTGAAGAAATTCTGAGAATCATGGATTTGTTCTTGAAGATATCATGTATATAATTTTCTAGACAAAATAGGATAAATATATGCTTTTAATTCAAACTCTTGATGATTCTAGGATGTTTAGATCATTAGAAATCATTTACATATGTTTCTATATCATGTAGTAAGGATTATAAGGACTTTGGGTTGCTATTATGGAGGTTTGAATGATCAAAAGTTATGAAACCCATAGTATAAGAATTGCAGAATCTGAGCTCATATCTCGGCGATCGATCGATCGACCCCCAACCTTCGATCGATCGACCTCCCCAGAATTGATGATGTTGTTTCTTTTTAATTCTTGTTCTTATCCCAAATATTTTTTAAATCTTTGGTGATTATTAATTCGATATAATGGGACTTAGGGAAGATCAATAAGCCCTAGATAAGAACCGAATTAATGTGATTGGGACTTAATTGATGGGAATTATGATAATTAAATTGGAAGAAATTTCGGTTACTAGATTCATGTGTTGGATTCTAATTTGTATGCATGGGGATTACAGATAGGTCCAGTAAGGGAAATTTAATAAATCACCTTGGCAACCTTAGGTTTACAAGAGGGTTTATTCATAGGTGATAGAAGATGTGTTTATAAGAGATTAGAAACTATCGGTTATAACCCTAATTAAAGGAGAGTTTAATTCGTAGTAATTCAGGAGATAAGATGACATGGACCAGTAGGATATTAGTGATTTCTTAATGAATAAATATATATTGAGGAAAAACCTATTTAAACCTTGTGTAATGAGTGAGACTCTGGAATAATGAAATTAAAGAAGTAAAGTCATAATATTTTAATACGTAGGATTTAAGAGATATAATGCTACGTATGGGAATTATCTTAGGGTAGTGTGATTACCTTATTGATATTATATCTATAGGTAGATGATAGTGCCTATTTAATTAATTGATGATTTATATGTATGACATACCTAGCTTACTTGCTATCGACGGGAGGTTTACGCGTGAGGATAGTCAAATCCGGATGAATCCATGGGATTTTTGATTTGTAACTCGAGAACATAGGACTATTAAAGACTTATCAGTGAGTTGATAAGTCTGCTGACTTTGGGAACGTAGTTATGTGCGTGACCCGTGCGTATGAGAACTATGTTCACCTCCAATTTTTGTTTTGATATTTGTGGTTCGTGGAATCCTTACCGAACCTTTAGTCCCCTATTCGGCGACCAGCGATACTGGGACGTGATAGCAAAGTAATGCATGCACCGCAGTTGTATCTCGGGGGCCGTATTATATATATATATATATATATATATATATATATACAGAGAGAGAGAGAGAGTGAGAGAGAGAGTGAATTAAATGAATGTATATATAGTGGTTAGATCAATCTACTGTGTGATAATTGTAGATGACGGTTAATAGAGAAAAAGAATTGAATTAAGTTAATGAATATTTATTCTTATCGATTTGAAAAGCTTAATTCATATTAATGAGAAACGTATATGAATGATTATACTACGTATGGTATGGGACATACGGGGTTATGATATGGGATAAATCATATTATGGAAATTAGTTAGGAGGAACCATTAACTAGGAGGTTAATAGGAAACGTTAAGCGTGCACTCTAGATGAGAGGTGAGAATATCAAGTGAGAGTCTGGATACTAATATGTACATAATAAATTCTTTATTGCACTTGTTAAATACTTGCTATTTTCAAAACTATTTTTACATCGGGCTCTGACCCGTTTCCTTGCATATTCTCTTTTCTATTGTACCTTCTATATCAGGGGTCCAGCAGCAGGGACGCCAACCTTAGGGGATTATGACGAGCTATGGAGCTATGGAGTATTGCTTAGACGCCTATCTTCATTTGATTCATAGTGTTATTTTATCTAGGGCATGTCACCCAAAGGAATTCATTTTTCTCCTTTCTATCCCAATCAAATAGTTTTGTACTCGTGTCATTTTAATACATTTATTATTGTTGGGGTTACTATATTGAGAAATTATTTGGGAATGTTTATTCCAGTTACATTTAAATTCTTTTGTGTTATCTGTTCGGTTATTAGTGTTGTAGAATAATATGTGTAGTGTTATTCGTAAACTAAAAATGAATTTTGTTGAATTAAAATTTTGAAGTTTTTAACACCGGCTTAATTGGGTATTGGGTGATTAATTAATGTTTTCGACAGTGATGCTAAGAATGAGCCAACTGTATATTTTGTTTTTAATTTGGTATGGGACTGGACACCCGGTATTTAATTAGGTGGGGTGTTACAGGTGGTATCAAAGCATCAGGTTCTAGTGTCCTTTAGGGTCTGTACGGCTTACTGTGTTTTCAGCTTAGCGTTCTTTGATGTAGAGCCCTATGAGTAGGATTATTGCTTTTCTATTTACGCCTACGTTCTTCAGCTATTCTGTTATATCAAATACTGATTTTTGTAGCAATTAATATTTTATGGACAAAAGGTTTACTAAACTTAACTTTTAGCACTGTTATTTACGTATACTCACTGAGGGGTTGTGGGACACCTATATTTTTGCATGTCATCACGTGGGTCTGATTTTTTATCACAGAATTACTTACTTTAGGCATGTCCGAACATGATGTGACTATCGGCGCGGATTGACTTGTGGTATATGAGAGCGTATGGACTACTATAGCCAGCGTCTTGTCTTTAACAAGAGAGTAGATGAGTAGACATTTATTTGAAATCAAAAAAAAAATGTAGAGAAGTTATATACTATTGACTAAGGACCTGAGGAGTTTCGATGACCGACTACTTTAGGTAGTAGTGTATCGGGGGGTTCCTTGCTTGGATTTCGCTTGCGAGACACCCCGCGCATGAAACTAACAAATGTTGGGAGTCGAAGTAAGTTAGGTCTTTAGGATATGAGTTTATAACCTTTGCGGTAAATCAGTGTATTATGCGGGTAACCATATCCATTTTATAATGGAAGTTTGTCACAAGGATGGTACAGGGAAGATTGGGTAAAGTTTAAATTCGATTCAGTTGAAACTATATGGTGAGGTTTGGCATATAACATCAATAAGGATTTTCGATAATGTACTGTATGGGCGGTACGACATAGATTACTTGCGATGGGAGATTTATACTCAGAGTTAACCTTACCAGTATGATTTATTTTTCTGAATTTCGGGACGAAATTCAGTTATAAGGGGGGGGGGGGGGAGTATGTAATACCCCGTAATTTTAATGACTTTTAATATGGGTTATTTTTTAAATTAATGGAATAATTGGATTGTATTATAAATTATTTCATTGGGTTTAAATCCGAATTTTTGGATATTAAAATGAATGTGATGTTATTGATATTACTGTGATTATTAATTGGGTAATTTGAATTTTAGTCGGATGCGGTTTGGGACGTGTCGGGACAAATTTGTTAGATTAAATAGAAAACTTATTTTTTCATCAACCTTATAGTCATTTCGAGTGCATCGTTGCATCCATAAGGGTTGAAATAGTTAGAAAAGTCTATTTGGATGTTGGTTTGGGGTCTTGGGTCATTTGGAAATGAAAAGAGAATCGAAAAGGCATTTGGTCATTTTTACAGGGGGGATAGATAGTGATTTTGGATTTTTGTCTTAATATAAATATTTGAAGATTAGTTGTACATAGGTTCATTCTTCTCTTCTACATAAAATTAAGAGGTCACTTTTTGAGAGGGAGTGAAAGGGTGCTTGGGAGAAGAGAAGATTGCTTGGCAAGGAGGAGAACCAAGGGCCAAAGGTCACCACCACCAACCACCACCGGAAGTTGACCGGAGATGGGGAGAACCACCAGTGATACATAACCCCAAAGGATCAGACCTTCATTAGAGGCAAGTTATTTGATAATTGCAATTTAGTTAGTATAATATCCATGTTAGGATAGTTATTAAAAAAGAGATTTTGCAAGTTTGGAAGATAAAGATAGACTTGTTAATCGATTTGTGGAAAATGGAAATATATAGGATCAAACTCATGTTGTAGGTCGATTGTAATCCACAAAATAATCATCAATTTGTTGAAGAAATTCTGAGAATCATGGGTTTGTTCTTGAAGATATCATATATATAATTTTCTAGAAAAAAATAACATAAATATATGCTTTTAATTCAAACTCTTGATGACTCTAGGATGTTTAGATCATAAGAAATCATTTACATATGTTGCTATATCATGTAGTAAGGATTATAAGGAATTTGGGTTGTTATTATGGAGGTTTGAATGATAAAAATTTATGAAACCCATAGTAGAAGAATTGCAGAATCTGGGTTGATATCGGGGTGATCGATCGATCAACCCCTTACCTTCGATCGATCGACCTCCCCAGAATTAATGATGTTATTTCTCTATAATTCTTGTTCTTATCCCAAATATTTTGTAAATCCTTGGTGATTATTAATTGGATATAATGGGACTTAGGGAAGATCGGTAAGCCCTAGATAAGAACCCGAATTAATGTGATTGGGATTTAATTGATGAGAATTATGATAATTAAATTGGATGAAGTTTCGGTTGCTAGATTCATGTGTTGGATTCTAATTTGTATACATGAGGATTACGGATAGGTCCAGTAAGGGAAATTTAATAAATCACCTGGGCAGCCTTAGGTTTACAAGAGGGTTTAATCCTAGGTGATGGAAGATGTGTTTATAAGAGATTAGAAACTATCGGTTGTAACCCTAATTAAAGGAGAGTTTAATTCGTAGTAATTAGGGAGATAAGATGATATGGACCAGTAGGATATTAGTGATTTCTTACTGAATAAATATATATTGAGGAAAAACTTATTTAAACCTTGAGCAATGAGTGAGACTCTGGAATAATGAAATTAAAGAAGTCAAGTCACAATATTTTAATACGTAAGATTTAAGAGATATAATGATACGTATGGGAATTATCTTAGGGTAGTGTGATTACCTTGTTGATATTATATAAATAGTTAGATGATAATGCCTATTTGATTAATTGATGATTTATATGTATGACATACCTAGCTTACTTGCTATCGACGGGAGGTTTGCGCGTGAGGGCAATCATATCCTGATGAATCCATGGGATTTTTGATTTGTCGCTCGAGAACATATGTGACAACCCGAATATAATTTTGATAAATTATATTTAAATCATGTTTATATTATGTGATATGAATAATGTGTTATTAGTATATCTAATATTAAGTTCTTATGTTTAGTCTAATCCTACTTTCATAAATCATGAAATGTCGAGTTATGTACGAACACAAGATTTGGTTATTTTCGATAGAAATGTTCCTGTTTAAGACTAGTTTTGACCATTGTAACATTACAATTGAATTGAGGTGAAAACTACATAGTTGTAGGCATGTGAGTTAGTGTCGTAACACAACAAACGGTGCATCAAACGGATGCTCGAGGAAGAAGTTAGGTCGAAATTACGAGAAGGGGAAAATCTGTCAATTCCCTTAAGTGCTAAATTGTCTTTTATTAAACCAAATGGTTTAATTTGATTGGTTGGCTTGGGAGGCAGACTTGGCCGACTTAAAACCCTCCCTCTAACATATTTCTTCAGAAAAACAAAGCCTAGGTTCAGTTTCAAGTGTTGTTAGCTTGAGGAAATAGAAAGTTGAGGTTTAGGAAGAAAAAGTGAGGAGAAAAAGTGTAGAAAAATCCGTGGAAATTACGTAAAAAGCCCTGAAGGTAATCCTAATAGAAATTCTTGTTATTTATCTTATATTACTGATTTATATGATATAAATCATCATAAGTTTACGAAAGTTTCAGCCCTTTATATATATGTATGGTTATGCTGTTTGTATACTTGATTTCGGTATGCCCTGAGTTTGGTCAAGATTTTGAGATAGCAAATGAAGTCCAAATATAATGAAACTTTAATTATGTACTATTCAGTATGTCTACTGAAAGTGTGTTGAAAATCATGGAAAGTTATGTTGTATAAAAATTATGAAAATTCTGGGAATTCGAAGGATCAATAGAGGAGCTTATAGGGCAGATTTCTTGTGTTGTAGAGAAATGGTCATAATTTGCCCTAGGAAGCTTGAAAAATTACACCGTCACTTGTAATGGATAATATATTCATATATGTTTTCATATTGATAAGTTTGGACCCCTGCATTTATACAATTTAGGAATATGGGATGATTAAATATGTAAGACAATAATTTCAGGCCATACTGGATACCCCTTGAATGAATGTTTGTATTTCGTCCTTACAAAGGGTACTTTGAGTACATGTTTCATGTGTAGATACATTGAGGAGTATAATTTCATGTTTACTTTACTTTGGTTATAAATTCCTCATAAGGTATTTCCTACGGTTGAATGTCCGTAACTTTATCAACATGTATATCATTGTTTTGCCTTTACCTATGTTTTATGGAATGTGACTTAATTGGAATTATATTGTTGATGTATCGTCATGGAAAGTTACATAATTATGTTAGGATAATATTTATGATTGAGTTTCAGTACTGATCTAGTTGGATTGACAGGTGTAAGGTCTAATAAAACCTGTTCAGCTCCACCAGAAGGAAACCTGGATACGTAGTTGACAACCCAAGGTGAGTGTACTCACTGGAATGATGTATTTGTATACTGTTACAAATGTGATCATAATGTTATGAATATAAAATTGTTCATTTCGGTTTACCGAAATGAGGGGTTACTCCTCGACTAGGAATGGGGGAGATTTGTCTATTAATGACAAGGGGTTACTCCTCGACCAGGAATGGGGGAGAATTGTCTATTTTGACTGGATATGTGAATCATGATTCGGAAAAGTTGGTCATTCATTATGAATGAGCCGGATAAGTTAATACATAATTATATGGACATGATTTATTGCATTTAAATTCATGCAATAGTAGAGTAGTGATACATTCACTGGGCTATTTTGCTCACGGTTCCTATGTTCACATTTTTCAGGTAATGCGATGTCACTGCCAAATCTAGGAAGTCGGTCTGGGTTAGCAAGAAATGGGAGAAACAAAGATTTTGTTTTAATGTAAATGATGTAATTAAGTTAAATTATCATTCAGGAAAGTTTGTATAAATATGACTAGTGTACTATTGTAAAAAGGTTTTCAGTTATATGGATTTACAATGATGACTCTGAAATAAAAACTCGTGTTTATGGTTTGGTTAGATTAATTATGGTTTGAATCACTTTGACTTTCAGACTTAATTATAAGTAATTGGGTTGGGGTGTGTCAGCTTTTGGTATCAGAGCCTAGGTTTTAGAGGTTCTGGAGTGAGAAGAGTCTAGATTTGGCAGTGATTGTTAGAAATATATTTTATTTGATACTAACGATTATGTTAGGAAAGATATGTATATCTGCATGTTGTTATATCTTTGATTCATTACAAATATAAGAGAATGGAATGAGGGAATGTGAATGTGGGAATAGATGATGAGGCTTCAAATATTCCAGCAGAAGCGGAGGTTGAGCAACCTGTTCAGATAAATGTGGAACCCGAGCCAGAACAACTGACAGATATGCAAAAAATGGCACGTGCTATGACTCTAATGGCAGAGCAACAAGCTAGATTTATGGCTCATGTGGAAGAACAACTGACCAGGCAACTGGAGGCACAAGACTTGGCTAGGGCTAAGGAGGTGATACACCGGGAAGAAAGGTGTACTTCACATGAAATATTTATTAAGATGAACCCACCATCATTCGAAGGAGCAGTTGATCCCGCAGAGGCAGAAGTCTGGGTTAAAGAAATTGAACTTATCTTTGGGGTAATGAAGATGCCTGAAAATCAACAGGTAACCTTGGCGACGTATATGTTGAAAGGAGAAGCTAAGTACTGGTGGGATGCCACGAAACATTTGTTGATTACTCCAGGAGGCGGGAATGTGATCTCATGGGATGCTTTTGTTAAAGCCTTGTATGACAAGTATTTTCCTCCGATGTATCAAAAACAAAAGGAGAAAGAACATTTCCTATTGAATCAGGGGAGTATGACAGTTAGGGAATATGAAGCCAAACTTACAGCCTTATCTCGTTTTGCTTCGAGGTTTATCCGAAATGAGGAAGATATGTGTAGCCAATTTCTCGATGGACTAGAGTTAGTTATTAAATCAAGGCTATCGGCTTTAGAGACTGTTAATTATTCAGCCTTGGTGAACAAAGCCATGTTAGTAGAAAGGGACGTGAATGAAGCAAGAGGGAATTGAGAACGAGGTGTAAAGAGAAGCAGATTCGATCCAAGTTATCAAAAGGGTAGTGATACAGAATATTCGAGACTTGGAGGGCAGAAATTCCAACAGGGTAGAGGTGGAAGTAGTTTGCAAAGGGGTGAGGCTAGTGGTGGAAGAGGTTCAGGAGTTTCAGCACAAAGAGATCCTAATGTTTGTTTCTTTTGTGGGTCATCGGGTCATATAAAAAGAAATTGCCCAAAGTTACAGAGTATAGAATGTTTCAACTGTCATCAGAAGAGCCATCTGAGAAAGAATTTCCCTATGCTATCAAGAGCAGTTTCAGTCAGTAGTGTGGGGCCTCATAAAGGATCCTCTCCAGGAAGTGTCACCAGGGGAAGAGGTACAGGACAAGCAAGTGGATCGAAGGAAGGAGGAAGAGTGTTTGCAATGACGCTGCAAGATGCCCATGCTACACCTGAAGTGGTTACAGGTAAACTCTCTATTGCGAACAAAGATTTATATGCACTCATTGATCCTGGATCTACGCATTCATTTGTGGCATTAGATATTGTTTCATATTTGGGTAGACCATGTTCATTTCTCAATTGTGCCTTATATATTTCTACCCCAATGGAAAGTGTGATTCTGGTTGAGCATGTTTATAAAGATTGTATCTTATGAATGGGGGAACGAGATTTCTATGTTGATTTGATACCGTTGGCCATTCGAGATTTTGATATTATATTGGGGATGGATTGATTATCATCATACCATGCTTCCATTGATTGTTTTCGTAAATAAGTTACATTTCATTTTCCTGGTGAACCCGAGTTCCAATTTATAGGAGAAAGGAATGTTGTCCCTAATTGTCTTATCTCAGCAATAAAGAGCAAAAAGTTATTGAGTAAGGGTTGTACAGGGTATTTAGCGTATGTGATTGATGTTAGTAAGGAAGCACTTAAAGTTGAAGATATACCAGTGGTTAGAGAGTTTTCTGATGTCTTCCCAGAAGAATTGCCAGGATTGCCACCCGATAGGGAAGTAGAGTTTTCTATTGAATTAGTTCCAGGTACTGGTCCAATTTCTCTTGCTCCATATAGAATGGCACCAGCGGAGTTGAAAGAATTAAAAGTGAAATTACAAGATCTGATAAGCAGAGGTTTCATTCGGCCTAGTGTTTCACCATGGGGAGCCCCGGTGTTATTTGTGAAAAAGAAAGATGGGACAATGCGATTATGTATTAATAATCGGCAATTGAATAAGGTGACCATTAGAAACAAGTACCCTCTACCTCGTATCGATGACTTGTTTGACCAATTACAGGGGGCCACTGTATTTTCGAAGATTGATTTGAGATCGAGTTACCACCAACTGAAAGTGAAAGATAGTGATATTTCCAAAACAGCTTTTCGGACTCGATATGGGCACTATGAGTTTTTGGTGATGCCTTTTGGATTGACTAATGCTCCGGTAGTTTTTATGGATTTGATGAACCGGGTATTCCACCCTTTCATTGATTCATTTGTGATAGTATTCATAGATGATGTGTTATTTACTCGCGTAGCATGGAGGAACATGAGAAACATTTGAGACTTGTATTGCAGATTTTGAGAGAGAAGAAATTATTTGCTAAATTCAGCAAGTGTGAGTTTTGGTTGAATGAAATTGTGTTTTTGGGGCACGTTGTCTCGAGAAATGGGATATATGTTGATCCAAAGAAGGTGGAAGCAATTGTTGAATGGGAGAGTCCTAAGAATGTGACAGAAATTAGGAGTTTCCTAGGATTGGCAGGTTACTATCGCAGATTCATTAAGGGATTTTCAGCAATAGCATTACCATTGACAAAGTTGACCCGTAAAGAAGTGAAGTTTGTGTGGGATGAAGAATGCGAAAGGAGTTTTAAAGAATTAAAGAAGCGGTTGGTTTCAGCCCCTATACTTGCTATTCCATGTGGGAATGAGTCTTTTGTGATCTATACAGACGCTTCGTTTCAGGGGTTAGGATGTGTTCTTATGCAAAATGGGAAGGTAATAGCATATGCTTCCAGACAATTAAAGACGCATGAACGAAACTACCCTACACACGATCTGGAGCTAGCAGCCATTGTTTTTGCTTTAAAGTTGTGGAGACATTACTTGTATGGAGAAACTTGTGAGATATTTACAGATCATCAAAGTTTGAAATACTTGTTCACACAGAAAGAACTAAATTTGAGACAGAGGCGTTGGATAGAGCTGATTAAAGACTATGACTTTACCATTCATCATCATCCTGGGAAGGCCAATGTGGTAGCAGATGCTTTGAGTCAGAAATCATCAGGGATTCTTGGTTGCATACGGTGTGCACGTGTTGGAAATATTCTTGACTTGGCATTAATGGGGATTGAATTGAAGTTTTCAAAAAGCGGAGGATTATTAGCACATGTCACAGTGAGACCTTTGTTGGCCGAACACATACGAAATTTGCAGACCAGTGATCCATTCCTTGCGAAGAAGAAACAAGATGTCCTGGATGGTAAAGAGAGTGACTTTGAAATTAAGAATGATGAATCGTTGTGTTATAAAAATAGGATTTGTGTACCGAATGATCCACCCTTAAAGAGGGATATATTAGAAGAGGCACATAGTTCTATTTACTCTATGCATCCGGGAGGTACCAAAATGTACAGAGATTTGAAGGAGTATTACTGGTGGAACAATATGAAACGTGAGATTGCAGAGTTCGTAGCTAAATGTTTACTATGCCAGCAAGTGAAAGCAGAGCATCAGAAGCCGGCAGGATTATTGCAGTCGTTGCCTATTCCGGAATGGAAGTGGGAGCATATAACGATGGACTTTGTTATAGGATTACCCAGGTCACCAAAGGGGCATGATTCTATTTGGGTGATTGTAGATCGATTGACGAAGTCAGCCCATTTTCTTCCAGTTAAGACCACCTACACTGTTGACAAGTATACACGAATGTACGTTGATGAGATTATCCGTTTACATGGGGCACCAGTGTCAATTGTATCGGATAGAGATCCAACATTCACTTCTAAGTTTTGGCCTCATCTCCAGAATGCCATGGGCACAAGTTTGAAGTTCAGCACTGCGTTTCATCCACAAACTGATGGGCAATCAGAAAGGACGATTCAAATTTTAGAAGACATGTTACGAGCTTGCGTATTTGACTTCAAAGGTAGTTGGGATGATCATTTTCCATTGATGGAATTTTCATACAATAATAGTTATCAATCGACTATTGGTATGGCTCCTTATGAAGCTTTATATGGGAGGAGATGTAGGACGCCTTTGTGTTGGGATGAAGTAGGTGAAAGAAAAATTTTGGGTCCGGAATTGATAGATATGACAACTGAAAAGATCAAAATGATTCGGGAACGGATAAAGATAGCGCAAAGCAGGCAGAAATTTTATGCAGATAAGAGGAAGCATCCATTGGAATTTCAGAAGGGAGATTTTGTATTCCTGCGTATTTCACCGTGGAAAGGCGTTATGAGATTTGGCAAAAAGGGGAAACTAAGTCCAAGATACATTGGACCATATGAAGTGTTGGAAAGAATTGGGCCCCTGGCTTATAGATTAGCATTACCTCCAGATTTATCCCATTTACATGATGTGTTTCATGTATCGATGCTTCGTAAGTATTTGGCGGATCCATCCCATCAGTTGAAAACTCAACCAATAGAACTGAAGGAAGACTTGTCGTACATCGAGGAACCGTTGGAAATTATTGATCGTAAGGAGAAGGTATTGAGGAATAAAGTTATTCACTTAGTTAAAGTTATGTGGATGAGCCACGGAGTTAAAGAAGCAACTTAGGAAATGGAGGATAGCATGAGGAAACAGTATCCCCATTTGTTTGGTAAGTGACCTTTATATTAAATTTCGGGGACGAAATTTTCTAAGGGGGGGAAGTTGTGACAACCCGAATATAATTTTGATAAATTATATTTAAATAATGTTTATATTATGTGATATGAATAATGTGTTATTAGTATATCTAATATTAAGTTCTTATGTTTAGTATAATCCTACTTTCATAAATCATGAAATGTGGAGTTATGTACGAACACAAGATTTGGTTATTTTCGATAGAAATGTTCCTGTTTAAGACTAGTTTTGACCATTGTAACATTACAATTGAATTGAGGTGAAAACTATATATTTGTAGACATGTGAGTTAGTGTCGTAACACAACAAACGGTGCATCAAACGGATGCTCGAGGAAGAAGTTAGGTCGAAATTACGAGAAGGGGCAAATCTATCAATTCCCTTAAGTGCTAAATTGTCTTTTATTAAACGAAATGGTTTAATTTGATTGGTTGGATTGGGAGGCAGCCTTGGCCGACTTAAAACCCTCCCTCTAACATATTTCTTCAGAAAAACAAAGCCTAGGTTCATTTTCAAGTGTTGTTAGCTTGAGGAAATAGAAAGTTGAGGTTTAGGAAGAAAAAGTGAGGAGAAAAAGTGTAGAAAAATCCGTGGAAATTACGTAAAAAGCCCTGAAGGTAATCCTAATAGAAATTCTTGTTATTTATCTTATATTACTGGTTTATATGATATAAATCATCATAAGTTTACGAAAGTTTCAGCCCTTTATATATATGTATGGTTAGATGCAAGCTTATGTTAAGTTGAGTGTAGAAACCCTTAAAATTGCTTTGTGTTGAAACCCCTTGTATTCAAATCTATATATCTCTTTGTGTGATTACTGGAATTGAGAAATTCCAACTGGAAATGAAATTAGACTCATATATTCATATAATATCTGAAAATTAGAATTTATCTCCTTGTGGTTAGGCCGTAATGATGATTTCAAGTTGGTACACAGTTGCTGTTTGTATACTTGATTTCGGTATGCCCTGAGTTTGGTCAAGATTTTGAGATAGCAAATGAAGTACAAATATTATGAAACTTTAATTATGTACTATTAAGTATGTCTAATGAAAGTTTGTTGAAAATCATGGAAAGTTATGTTGTATAAAAATTATGAAAATTCTGGGAATTCGAAGGATCAATAGAGGAGCTTGTAGGGCAGATTTCTTGTGTTGTAGAGAAATGGTCATAATTTGCCCTAGGAAGCTTGAAACATTACACCGTCACTTGTAATGGATAATATATTCATATATGTTTTCATATTGATAAGTTTGGACCCCTGAATTTATACAATTTAGGAATATGGGATGATTAAATATGTAAGACAATAATTTCAGGCCATACTGGATACCCCTTGAATGAATGTTTGTATTTCGTCCTTACAAAGGGTACTTTGAGTACATGTTTCATGTGTAGATACATTGAGGAGTATAATTTCATGTTTACTTTACTTTGGTTATAAATTCCTCATAAGGTATTTCCTACGGTTGAATGTCCGTAACTTTATCAACATGTATATCATTGTTTTGCCTTTACCTATGTTTTATGGAATGTGACTTAATTGGAATTATATTGTTGATGTATCGTCATGGAAAGTTACATAATTATGTTAGGATAATATTTATGATTGAGTTTCAGTACTGATCTAGTTGGATTGACAGGTGTAAGGTCTAATAAAACCAGTTCAGCTCCACCAGAAGGAAACCTAGATACGTAGTTGACAACCCAAGGTTAGTGTACTCACTGGAATGATGTATTTGTATACTGTTACAAATGTGATCATAATGTTATGAATATAAAATTGTTCATTTCGGTTTACCGAAATGAGGGGTTACTCCTCGACCAGGAATGGGGGAGATTTGTCTATTAATGACAAGGGGTTACTCCTCGACCAGGAATGGGGGAGAATTGTCTATTTAGACTGGATATGTGAATCATGATTCGGAAAAGTTGGTCATTCATTATGAATGAGCCGGATAAGCTAATACATAATTATATGGACATGATTTATTGCATTTAAATTCATGCAATAGTAGAGTAGTGATACATTCACTGGGCTATTTTGCTCACGGTTCCTATGTTCACATTTTTCAGGTAATGCGATGTCACTGCCAAATCTAGGAAGTCGGTCTGGGTTAGCAAGAAATGGGAGAAACAAAGATTTTGTTTTAATGTAAATGATGTAATTAAGTTAAATTATCATTCAGGAAAGTTTGTATAAATATGACTAGTGTACTGTTGTAAAAAGGTTTCCAGTTATATGGATTTACAATGATGACTCTGAAATCAAAACTCGTGTTTATGGTTTGGTTAGATTAATTATGGTTTGACTCACTTTGACTTTCAGACTTAATTATAAGTAATTGGGTTGGGGTGTGTCAACATAGGACTATGAAAGATTTATCAGTGAGTTGATAAGTCCGCTGACTATGGTAACGTAGGTATGTGCGTGACCCGTGGGTATGAGAACTATGTTCGCCTCCAATTTTTGTGTTGATATTTTTGGTTCGAGGAATCCTTACGGAACCTTTAGTCCCCTATTCGTCAACCAGCGATACTGGGACTTGATAGCAGAGTAATGAATGAACCGCAGCTGTGTCTCGGGGGACATATTATATATGTATTTATATATAATGAATTAAATGAATGTATATATAGTGGTTAGATCTATCTACTGTGAGATAATTGTAGATGACGGTGAATAGAGAAAGAGAATTGAATTAAGTTAATGAATATTTATTCTTATAGATTTGAAAAGCTTAATTCATATTAATGAGAAACTTATATGAATGATTTTACTATGTATGGTATGGGAAATACGAGGTTATGATATTGGATAGAATCATATTATGGAAACTAGTTAGGAGGAACCATTTACTAGGAGGTTAATAGGAAACGTTAAGCGTGGAATCTAGATCAGAGGTGAGAATATCAAGTGAGAGTTTGGATACTAACATGTACATAATAAATGCTTTATTACACTTGTTAAATACTTATTGTTTTCAAAACTATTTTTACATCGGGCTCTGACCCGTTTCCTTGCATATTCTCTTTTCTATTGTACCTTCTATATCAGGTGTCCAGCAGCAGGGACGCCAACCTTAGGGGATTATGACGAGCTATGGAGCTATGGAGCTATGGAGTATTGCTTAGACGCCTATCTTCATTTGATTCATAGTATTCTTTTATCTAGGGCATGTTGCCCAAAGGAATTCAGTTATCTCCTTTCTATCTGAGTCAAATAGTTTTGTACTCGTGTCATTTTAATTCATTTATTATTGTTGGGGTTACTATATTGAGAAATTATTTGGTATGTTTATTCCAGTTACATTTAAATTCTGTTGTGTTATCTGTTCGGTTATTAGTGTTGTAGAATAATTATGTGTAGTGTTATTCGTAAACTAAAAATGAATTTTGTTGAATTAAAATTTTGAAGTTTTTAACACCAGCTTAATTGGGTATTGGGTGATTAGTTAATGTTTTCGACAGTGATGCTAAGAATGAGCCAATAGTATATTCTGTTTTTAATTTGGTATGGAACTAGCCACCTGGTATTTAATTAGGCGGGGTGTTACAGACCATACAATCAAATTAACTATTGACGAGGCATGTTTGATTTCTTTATGTGTGACAATGCATGTTATACTTGTTTGTATATAGTTGTAATTTTCATATATGTGTAATTTCAATTAACAATAATTGTTATACTTGTACAGATATTAGATGACCGTGATAAAATAATTTATTTGTGTCAACAAATCGGTCGCACCTGCAGTATCATTGAATTCAAAGAAATAAAATGCCATAAACTTCACCTCAGCTTAAGCACCAATTGAAACTATGAAGCCCTTTTAAAATATTTTCACACAGAGAGACTACGAAACTATGAAGCCCTTATTACATGCGTCACAAGCATCATTTCATAAGTTCAAATAAGAAAAGAAAATTCATCTTACCAGAAAGAAGGGATTCATCTTCCTGTCTTAGTGGCGAGTAAATGTTCTATTAATCAGAGGGTATCGAGCTTGATCGATTATACTAAAGACTAACGCTCATGCAGGCCACAAATTGACAAGAGATATAATCTATGAAATCCATAGAAGACCCAACTCTTGTATCATGCCCTCTAAAATAAATTGCTCTGTGTGTGTGTGTATTTTTCCCTACCCGCTTTCTGAGATCCAAAGATTGCATTAAAGAACAACAAAGGATATTCCAAGGCTAAACTTTTGAATAAAACTCAGCAGATCAAAACTCTAGTTCTATTCTGATGTTAGTATCTAAAAACATTTACTGCAATTGGGGACAGCCAGAAACTGCAAACATCACTCCTAACACCTCCACCCAACCCATATGAAATATAGAAAAGGGATTTCCTGTCAGTGTCTCAGTACTCTGTATTTCTTAAGAATGGCTCAAAAGGAATATGTAAACCACTCTCCATTTCGTTCACCAATCATGATGAGATCTACAAAAACCTTGACGCTCAAACGAAGTTCCTAACTCACAAGACCTAATTAATAATAAAAAAATGAGTATATTTGTGTTTGGTATGCATATAGATTTTATATGGTACTCAACATAATTCAATGATAGCTCTAAGTAAATCCATAAATTGAAACATCTCAACTAATCCTACCCTCAACAAGCGACATATGACGGAAGTAGCGTACCTTGCACCCCTAGCCATACGACGCACTAAAAGTGATTCATATTCCAACTAACATTGTTCTGGGCTACATAACAAGGAATGGGGAAGGCAAATAAAGAGAGAAAAGGAAGTGGGTAAGTAACCACAGTGCTATAAAATATTCGGCACTAGCGTGGACCCAGGAATTATTGGTTCGGGATACATAACAAGGAATAGGGACAAAAATGAAAAAATGAAGAGAACAGGTCAGTAACCATGGAGCTATACAAGACGTGACACTAGCTATAAAGTTGCAGGTGTAAATTTTCTACCAACACCTATAAAAGAGAGAACCTAAAAGAGAATCCAACAAATTATTTATCTTTTATTTGTTTTTCTGTCTAACTCTTATTTATTAGATTGTAATTATATAGGACTCTTAGGTGAGCCCATAACCAAAGGTTCTTCTCCCTTGTATCTAATTCATTCATTTGATTATAGAAAATGTAAGATTTTGCACTATTTGTGATTTTTTTGTTATTTCCGCTTAAGAACATCAAGTGGCTCCTAGTCTTGTGTGTTTTGTACTGCGTATAAAAGATTAAGTTGAAGCCACAGTGAAAACGGGAGTCATGTCGGAGATCAAGAAGAATGTGAGTTGTACTGATCAAAAGAGGATGATGATGAAGGTCCTCATGAAAGTCGAGGCTCGCAAACCCCACTCTACATGCCAAACAGTGGAGCAATGCACACAACCGTGAACACCTGCTTGTCCGTCCCATCCCTATTGATGTTGCTGACCCAGCAGCCTTGGCATCTTGCCACATCATCATCGATCCCTCAGCGTGGATCTTCCTCACATTATCATTGCCCAGCCTTTGTCGCCGCCATCCAGGCATGTGCGAAAAATGCATCTGGGAACAGACCCATTGACCCCCATCACTGAACTCCCTTTCACTTGAATCGATGTCCCCCCCCCCCCCCACAATCTCAACCGTCAGGCACGGTCCACTTAAGGGGCTTGCCCTCCATCTTATCAGCCACCCATTACTCTACCACTGTTCTATCATCTATGCCCACTTGAAAAATATTTAATTCAACAACCACGGCTTAACCTTCCACTTGAATTTTGGTGACTCCAATAGTAGAGATTTGAGAGATTACTACATGTACATCCTGCCACGATGATCAATGCATGGCGACGGTAAGCACATTACTAACAAAGAATGGTAGTTACCCCTCAAGCCCCATACTGATGGGTGCTTGGGGCAGTTCCAACAAGTAGAGATTTAAGGGATTAATGCATCCACAGCCTGCCATGACAGTTGGTGTTCAAGGTGATGGCAAGCGATCACCGAGGAAGAATCGTGCTCCCAATCAGGACCCACACCAATAGTACGTGTTTTTTCCCCACACTACCCCGTCCAGTGTTGTGGCCTAACATGGAAGCCCCTACGAGTGCTCTATGAGGCTTTCCTACGAGGCACATGTGATCCCACACAACTGCCCGAGTATGTTGGCACTAATTTTGAGCATTCTTGCTGAAGACATATCGAAGATCTGTTCACGAGGGTCTAGAGTTTAAGAAAGAACTTGTTGTCCGTCACACACTACACCAAGCAATTCCACCTGTACATCAGGCCCAATTGAATGAATCGGAGAATAGAAGATAAGATCCAACATCAAAGGCCTCCAACTATGACTTGAATCAAAACTTTATCCAGGGGAAGGTTTTTATTGTCGCAGTGTTGGTTCCCTCGCAACTTGTGGCTAACTCCTAGAGGCCTCTAATGGAGGGAGCATGACATGACCCCCACTCAATTATTATACATGTATAATGTGTTGCTTCCAAGCTCAGAGCAAGAAAGGGGATGCCGGGGTTAAGTACTTAGCCCACCAAAAAGGATTCCCCGACAATGCTCCTAACAACTAGAAGAAACGCATTTTATCGAAGGTGGCTGATTTAAGAGGTGCGGGGGTGAGGATTCCTATATTCTGGAATGACCCTCCCATGGTGAAAGATTTGTCCATCACTCCTGATGAGGTCATCAGAGTTCAAGAGGTGGACAAGTGGACAAAGATGCCTTTTGACTCTTTGGTGATTCCGTATAGGCTTTTTGCAGTTGGAATGGGGTCTGATCCTCAACTGCTGGTTCCAATCCTTTCAACTTCCACCGGAGCTAGCCGTGCTATGGTTTATGCTTTGGCTAAGATCAAACATGGTTCTAATGGCTCTGTAACACGCGAGAGGGTCGTTCTATCACATGTAAATGGGTGGGTAGTGGGCGGGTCATTAATGGGTCAAGGCGGAAGGGGTCGGGTCTAAAGCCATCCATTAATTTATCTGGGTCATATTGGATCGGGTTTAGTTTGGGTTGAATCGGGACCGAGTCAAAGCGTTTTTTTACAAGAATTTTGACCCTCACCTGATATACATATAGAAGGAATACATTTCAGTTACATGATTTTTAACACCAAAAGTGAATAGTACTCAACTTAGGTAAAAAAAAATGTAACTTTTCGTACATAATTTCAAATTACGTATACCCATCGTTTCTTTTTAAACAGAAGATTATGCATATCTCTATTCATCTAAAAATAGACTAACTAAAGTTTGACCAAACAAAAGACTAACTAAACCCATACATGAACATATAAAGAAATGGATCTGACAGCAAACCAAAATACTCTATTTTTTTCTGGATATTTTCGAGAAGATAAAGAACATATCAAATTGATCCAATCACGAATTGACTGAATTTTTTTCAAAAAGTGAATATCATGAATCCAGAAAAGATGTATAGTATTCCAGCAAGAATTTGAGAGGCAGAGAGGGTAATGATGTAGAATAGGATTTTATTATTTTGTTTTGTTAATTCTGTATGAAATGTAATAAGAGAGGATACTCCTCTTCAGTAGATATTAGAATAAGTGAAGGGTATTTTAATCTTTTGATGCTATCCTCATTAGAGTAGGATTACTAATAGTATAAATAGGTGATGATATAATAGAAATCTCATTGTTCTTTGGTTGCTAATACAATTTTTAGATTTGTGCTTGTGTTCTATCTCTTCTTTGCATCTAATTGGTGAGTCTTGCATCAAATGCGTATCAGAGCGAAGTGAGCTCCTTGGTGGGTGTGGGTGGGTGTGGGTCCTCCCATTACATCTCCATTAATGGTTCCCAAGAAGATAAATCACAAATCTAATTCTACTTATCAAATGGCGACCATCGAACCTAGCCCCAATCTTGTCGTGATTGGAGGATCTCTCTTCTTCTCCTCCACCAGTACCACCTCTCATTCAAACCCTAACCCGAATCTTGAATTCTAATCCCATATTTCATAAAGAAACGTCCCAATCAAACCTCCCTCTTAATGCCGATATCCCTAAACCCTCAAGAACCTCACAAACCCTAATTACAACCAAAAGAAAACATCCGAGAGCCCCTAGAAATCTCATTTGCTACAAACTCTAGGTTGGTGATGATAAAGAGCAAAAAGAAAATGAAACGGGATGTGAAATCTCACATTTCGTGACCCATTTTGAACTTGGGTAAAATTAAAAAAGAGAAAAAGTTAAACAAAAAAGAGGTTCGATCAACTTATCTCACAAGAAATTTATCCCCGACAAATTGCCTATTGCATTGGCAAGCTCCTATCCTAGGGTTTCAAGGTACAATAATGGTTCTCGATCTAGGGTGGATGGTTGCTCCATCGCGATCAAGATTGAATGGACATGATTGAAGTCCTAATTATGTTGGGCCATAAAATATAAAGTAATACAATGCAGTCCGAGATCAAGATAAGCATGAATTTTCAATTTGTTTATGCACAGTGACGGACCCAGGATTTTAGTAGGGAGGCGAAAGAAGAGAATCTATGTATTATCAAAAATACCCTACATAAATAGCCAAAAAAATGAAATTTTGAGTGAAATAGTAATTTTATCTATTTCGATTTTTTTGTCAAAAAATATCAAATATGGGTGTTGTTGGATAGATCTCGACGAGTAGATTTGAAATATATAAATTTTGTGAATTTTGAGTTTGTAGATTTCAATGTTTTAAATCGCAGTCGCGCAGGGTGCCACATTTTGGTTCTGAAATAGCATCGCACAAATAGCATCGCGTATTGCACAAGCAATTCATTCATTCCAGATTTTTAATTTGAAAAACATGTTACAAATATAAATAAGTAAATAAGCTCAAACAATCACTCCAAATCATTTCAAATACAGTCATAAATCCATAAAGTGCTACAACATTCCAACTAAAACACAAAAATTGGACCATATTGTTCCAAACATAGGACCATATTGTTCCAAAAATCTCAAAAGGCATGAAGTTTCAAAAATAAATTAACACCAAATGAGGTTTTTCAAAAATTGTCAAACATTAAAAATGAGAAAAAGAATTGTGTAAATTCTTACCAAAGTTGGATCGGGGTTGCTAAACTGTGGAAGGAAGAGTCCGAAGCACTGTTAATGAGTTTGTTTTTTGGTTTTCAAGATCGGGGTTGTTAAAAGTGATTGAGGAAGGGTTTTGTTAAGTTTGGGCAGTCAAAACTATAATAAGGAAGGTTTTTTTTTGGATCGAGGTTGTCAAAAGTGAATAAGGAAGTGTATGCATTTTTTCAACCTTTGTACTTACCAAAACGACACCATTTTGGTAAGCCAGAGGGTTTAAAAAATTCATGCATTGCTAGGCTATAGCGCAGGTTTGCGCACTTTTGCGCTAAATCGCGCCAATAGCGCATGCAACAGCAGCATCCCAGTTAGCAACCCATTTGCGTTGCTTTTTCCCATCGCAAAAGGAAATAGCGGGATATTGCTTTCATGATAGCGAGCTATTTAAAACACTGGTAGATTTGAAGTTATGAACTTTCAAAAATTTGATGGTTTTTTTTTGTATGAGTTGTCAAATGGAATATTGATCATTTTACATGTTTTTAGTAGAGGGACTAAATTTATAAAATTATGTGGAGTGTCCTATTTTTATACACTTTATTTAGATTGAACCTTTCCCCAAAACCTCCAATTTAGATATACATAATTTTATTTTAAAATTGATTCATTAATTATACCTGATTAATCGTTTAGATAATTTATATTGTTTTAGGGAAGTTTTTGTTTTCATTTTTAAATATATTATTATAAATAAATAAAATATTAGCATAAACATAGCAATTCAAATAAAGTCTATGTAGTGAAATCAATGTATACAGTTCATACACCAAAATAGTAATCAAACACAAATTTGGGCCTAGGGAAGGCGACAGAGCAACACCTAGAGCCTACACAGGCATTTTTAGAACTGATGCTTCAAATGAACTGGATATGGTAGCTGGGACACCAGTTTGAACTTCGGTGATTGATGCTCAATGTTGGTGGGGTTGGGGTAACGAAAAGTGAGTCTATATCAGATGAAACTAAAGAGATTGCTGACGAAGCCATATGTAATCGTATGTCATTGGTGTGTGGAACTTTCACTTGCCATATAACTGTGTCTCAGAGCAGGTTTTTCATCCCAAGGATCCGAGGACCGTATTGGTGAGCAATGGTACCCATGTACTGGCTCACAGAAGGTGGTTAGAGTGCTACTACTACTGGTACAATATTGGATTATAAAACTGAAAACCATTCTCCACAACGTGGAAACCATGTTGCTTCTCAAAGAATACCACTGTTTGAAATGATGAACAAGATATTGGAAACAATGATGCATGAACTGTGGTCTCCATTTTTGCCTCTTTGACTCGTGATATACATCTCCTTCTTGACTTCCACAGTTGCCAAGTCTCCCATTGCAAACCCTAAAGCAAAAGGAGTGGTCTGAGGCTTAACTTTTGACACAAATAGAAAAACACTTGGCTCTTCACTACCTTGCTGCAGTACAGGGCACTACATATGGTACGCGTAGTATCGTAGAACCGTGCAATGCCCATGTACACAAAACTAACAGACCACTTGCTTATGGTGGACTCACAAAGAACCCCTTGTTCATTCAAGAGCATGGAGCTATCATCGGTTATCCTGTAACTCTTCCTGGAGAAAGTGACTGATGTTGGGTGTCTCCATTCATAAAGCTGTTGCGGTAAAGAAGTATGCCAGTCTCAAAGATGGCACGAAAGACCTCAATGCAGCTGGTTGGGTTGTGTATCCATCTAAAGACATGAAAGTGAAGAAGTATCATGATGCTAAATGCCGTATTTTTAGCAAACATTATGAAAAGAAGTTATCTCACCAATCTATCATAGCTCAAGCTTTAGCATAGGGTATGATGGTTTCAATTTCAAAGTTGTGGTTCCTCAACTCAGAAGATTATTCATCTACGAAATCAATGTTTGATTGTTCAAACATGCTTTACAAGATATTGTGAGTTCTGTTAGGCCGGCTCTCTATAAAAACCATTTGGATTAGAAAGTTTGATCCAGTTCTCTCTCTTAGCTCTTTTGATACGGTTAAGTCCAAAGCTATTAGATCATTTTTATTTATTATTCTTTTAGGGGAGGGGGAATCAAACCTTCAACCTCCTATATGAGGGTGAGCCCTGGCCACTAAGCTATCCCTAGTGGCTTATTAGATCCTTATTATGTTCTTATATGTAATTTCCATATTAATGGATTGTATTTATTAAAAAAAATGAAGATGAACAGTATTTTATTACTAGTTGTGCGTGATTCCTTTTATCAATAGGTGTGAGGCCTTTGCCTTACCTTCTACAAAGAGTGATTCTAGTAATTTCTTATGCTTCACCTATTTTTTATTTCTTACCCTACTTTTGCCTTCATTCCCCGCACATTTCAGTGTTTAATAAACAACTAAAGAAATTGGGAAATCTCAGAATATCTAGAGAAGATTTGTATTCAAGATGGAACTTCCCTTTCTATTATACATCACAATACTGGACAGAAAACTAATATTCTATATTTACAAGGTATATCATCATAATAAATATACCAAATTTAAGTAGCACGGTACAAAAATTATCATCCTGATTTTCTTTTTTAATAGAAGAGAGATTAACAACTCCATGGACTTGGAAAACAACTAGAGAATGCATATAGGGACTGAAGAAACAAGGCAACAAACTAATAACTTGTAATTAAGCGCTAGTACCTAGTAATAAACTGAAACATAAACAACAATTATAACAGTCAACAAAAGCTACAATTCATTATTATGGAAAAACATGAATTAACAACGCATAAGCTTGTATTAGAAATAAAAGTCTATGTGACACCCCGACTAATTAAATACCGGGTAGCTACTCCTTTATTAAATTAATTCAAAATGCCAAGTTGGCTCAGTTAATAGCATCACTGTCGAAAACATTTTATTATTACTAACCACCTAGTATTTAAAAAGTAAGTTGCCAAATTTTAATATAAGTCTGATTAACATGCAACAAGTGTAATAAAGAATAACAACACCATTCACCATACTGAAGTAAAACGAATAACCATCACATAGTGTAAATAAAGTCTGGAGGAAAACTCCTCACTACAATCCCATACTGAAATAAATAACCGAATGCTAAAACAATACAAATCAAAGTCTGAAAACTGTAATGTAAAAGATGTCTCTAATAGAAATGGGCAACATGCCCTACAACTGATAGATAGTGACTCTGGAATCCAAAAGATAGAAGCGTCTACAAGCAAATCCCTGTAGCTTCCACAAACAGCTACATCTCGTCACCTGAATGAGAATCCTATGCTTGGTGTCCCTGTGGCTGGGCACCTAAAATGGTTTTACAAGAAAAGTAGATTTGAAAAGCAAACGGGTCAGAGCCCGAATGTGGAGTTATATTTTAAAAACCTGCAAGTGCTTTAAAAACATTTAAAACATTAAATGCAAAGTACATGTTAGGACGTACACTCACATGATATTCTCACCTCTCGTCTAACTGTGCACTCCTAACGTAAGTACCCATCTACAACGACCCAAACCACTAGCTAAGTGACATCATCTCTAGCTAGACTATCATAGGTCCTACCCATATTACTCGGTTCTATTAACATTATAACGCTCGTAATTAAGTAGGGGTTTAACGTAAACTCAGATGCTCAATATGCAATATATATATCACTATCAGTTAACTCGCTATATTTCTCGAAACAATATTGTAATTATATTCACAACAATAACATGAAGGTTCTCATTAATTAAGTGTATATTATTCACCTCATAAATATACAATATAAGCACCCCGAGAACTAAGCGTGCACACATACTCTGCTATCCATCCCGGTACATCACGTACATAAGGATCATGTATTCCGAATCTCTCAGGAATAGTTCAGATAACACAAATCACAAACAGTGGAGGCGAACATAATTCAACATATCCATGGTCACGCACATACCTACGCTCCATAGTCAGCTGACTCAATAACTCACAATCAAGTCATTCTCTTGAATTATGTCCTTTAGGTACCAATCTAAATCCGGGCACACAAGGATTAGAAGGTCCTAAGCGAACGCAAACCTCCCGTGATAGCTAGTATGGTAGGTATGTCATACACACAATTCATATACCAATACTAAGTAAACACACGTCTTAGTAATCCCGTAGTTTAATCGTAGTACATATCGCATTATCGTACTAACTATAATTATCACAATTTATACTATTCCGGTTTATAATCATACGCACCATAATTTTCTCACGTCGTAGTAGACACTCGCGTCTCAACCCAAACCGTCCATTTAATATAACTCGCGTATATAGTTTACTCCTCTTAATAACCCAAAAGTCCCAAATCTATCCTTACATCATCAAAGAAAGGTCATCTATATCCTCGAACAAGTTTACGGGACTCCAAAAATCAAAACAGTTCAAAATAGCCCAAACTGTCAGCTCGTTAGAAGTCTCGTTCGAACGAGACTGTTCGAACGAGATTCCTCTGTCAACTCGTTAGAAGTCTCGTTCGAACGAGGCTGTTCGAACGAGATTCCAGTTCGTTCGAACGAACTGTACCTTCTAACGATATCTCGTTCGAACGAGATATCGAACGAAATCCCTTCTCGTTAGCAGCGACTGGTTAACTCGTTAGAAGCTCGTTCGAACGAGTTCGTTCGAACGACCTGGGGATTGCTTCTAACGACTGACCAGTTTCGGCCCAGATTTTTTTCCCAATTCATTTTCATCCATTTTTATCACTTCTAATCTCTTCCAAAGTTCATCCCAACAACGTTTTAGGGTCTCTAATTCATCCTAAACATATTCAAGTCATCTCCTAACATGTTTTCAAGGATTAAATCTCTCTAACATCAATCAAAATATAAATCTCTACACTTTTTCCCCCAATTATTTCAAGAACATGAACCTTAACTTTTTGAATCATGAATTAACCCAATAAAATCCGTTTTAAATTTCGCCCAATCATAAATATCATCAGTAGGAACATCTACCTATCATTCTACATGCAAATCCTCCTCAAGATTTCAAGTTCTAAGTTCAATTAACATGGGTTTTCATTATCTTTCAAGAACAATTGATATTCTTCAATTTCTAACATGGAAAAGACATTATCTGAAATTAAATGGAATAAAGTCACTTGCCTTGGTTCGATTTCTGATTTTGGTGTAGGTTTGATGGAGTTTTTCTGCAGAATTTCCTCTCTTCCAAGCTCCTTCTTCAATGGTGGCTTAAGGTGGCTAGGGTTTGTTTTGGGGAACTTGGAAACCTAATTGATAACCTCCGTATCTTAAAGAATTAAAGTGGGTTGGATGGTGGGTTTAGTGGGTCAATAATCAATCAGATTAATACTCCTAATTTTCGTCACTTTTAATTCCTCAAAATGTAAAATTACCAAAATACCCTTTAAGTTGCCGGTATGGCCTAAAAATACCCCGGAATCCAAACTACACCCCCGGGTAGTGTTTTATGACTATCTCGACCCTTCCGAACGCGTTGGCGCACTCAAAATGACCATACGGTTTATAGATTTTAAATTCACGTTTTATAATTAAAATAATATACCATGACGCGGCGGTCACACGCGTCTCAACAAAATTCTCAAATGTCGTATATCAATCTCACGACAAATTTTATAATACCAAATACATTTATCAAAACATGTATGCACATAATCATATACCAACTCGCATCTCGTTAGTATTTATAAACCGAATTAATTTCCAATTAATACGCATTTAATTAATTAATCCCAAAAATAAATATAGCCAAAAGTACGGGGTATTACAGTCTACAAATAACTCAGTTTATAAGTAACAGGGGAAAAAATAATGCATAATTTAAGAACGTCTAATGGCCTTCCTGGACAAGAGAGGAAGCGGTGTGGGCCACATCGGGAGCACAAACGGGACAACTACATGCCAAGAGAGGTCCTCTATTATCCCAATCGGACGACAAACGACGTCCAACCTTCTCGTAGGAACGTTGTACGACACTATACATGATCGCTCCACGCACCTCAGGTACACGACATTCAATTAAAATGGGTGGAAAGACAACGGAACAAAACTTGTTCTCATCAAACACCCACTCAATTCTTCGTCATTCGACCACAAATCACTACGCGTAACCCTAAACTCCATACACCACTCCCCTGCTTTGTAATCTGTCAGCAACCACATGGTGAAACAGAAATAATCTGAACATTCGGGAGCTACTTCAAAATATCTCAGCTTTCCTTTACATTCGTCACACAATCGATAAAGCCCATCGTGTTCATATTCACTTTCGATATCCCTATCTTGGGGAAATTGTATCAAATGACATTTCCTAATGTCCCTATAAGGATCAAACTCAACCATTCCATGATCATACACGAACCAATGTAGTATACCATTGAAATGGATAGGCCCACCGCCCCTTTTAAGCAAGCGAATGGGTTTAGGGGAATACAGTCTATAATCAGTCCAATGACCAGTTTCTGATGAAAAAGTTTCCAAATCTAGAAAATTAGACTCATCAGAGAGCCACTCAACTCTCACATCTTTATAACTAGTGAGCACATTTTCTTCATTTATTTTAGTCACAAGCCCCTCACAAAATAAAATGGGGTGCCGATTGGGCGCATAGTGCCGGCCAATTGGCAACTTTACCCACTACCTGGTGACCGGGTCACAAACGTAGTAAATCGATGGGCCTAGCAAGAAACACAAAATCAATCCGTTACTCATAGCTAAAACCTTAAACTGACCCGATTGTTGTTGTTCCTCAAAAGTGGACAAAAAAAGGACTGAGAATTCAGGTGACATGTAAACAGGACGTAGACGATCAAGAATGTCACGAAGTTTTGTTTCGTAAATGTAACGGTAAAATATTTTGAAAGGACACGAAGATGAATTAAATCTCCGGGAGATACAAAATTTAGAAAAAGAGGAATGGGAGATTAGAGAGAGCCAATGTTTGCAAACACACTTGAACCTAAAAATGGAATCCACTGGCAGTCTCACTATAATTTCTAGTAATACCGACTCCGGGAGATGAGTAACATCGTACCTAAAACAACCAATATGAAGATCTGGGTCAGTAGATTTAGTGGTGATAGTGCGTCTTTTTCTTTTTCTTTTTCTTGAGTAGTAAACTTTTTTAATTAGTTGATGATCTGTTTTTTCTCTTCTTCTACTGCCGCCGTTTTCTTCTATAGGAGACCGCAAAAACTAGAGGAAATACAAGTGTGAAGTGAACAGTAGATATGATGTTCCATGGTTACGTGTGTTTCTATTTTGTCCTACATATTCTCGAATCTAATTTGTGTGGGATATTCGAAAATTCGCATCTGTCCGATATCCGAATTCAAATTTGTGATTATTTATCCGATAAAATGGAAATGAATACTAATATGGATACTCTATAAAACTATTCGAGAAAATGGATACGGATACGGATAGTACTAATATCCGACACGAATAATTCGTATTCAATGCTGAGTATCAATTTTATCGAATATTTGTTTTACCGGATATCCGTATCCGTCTAACATTAGTTTGAAATATTAATTATATAATATTTTAGGTATAAACTAACACTTAAAATAAAAGTTGGGGTAGAAGTTTAATTATGAAAAATTTAAAAATCTAACCTAATAAATTAAAAACACAAACCGTCCAAAACACAACTTTGCTAAAACCCAAATCAGCTCAAACCCTCTCTCCCTTGACCCGCCCAAACCCTCCATCCTGTCCAGTCTTTGGTCGCCAGTCGCTGACGATGAAATCCTTCCTTTTTGTCCAGCCGCCGCCACCGACGAAACCCGTCCAAACCCTTCCTTGCAGGACGACGAACAGCGGACGACGAAACCCAGGTAATATTTTTACAAGGCTCATAATATTTTTGTAGATCCAACAGTCACTAGAGCTTAATCTTTTTGTGAATGAGAGACATTTCAAAAGTGAACTTGGGAGGTGTTCCGAGACCATCAAAAATTCAAAATGAGCTTTGATTGATTTTTTACCAGGGTAGTATATCATCTTTTCGTTCAATTTCTTGGTTTATCATTGGTATGCTATTGTGCTTCCAGCTTCTTCCCGCAACAGTCATTGGTCTCATGTTTCTCCTAGGTTTGGTGATGGTCAAATGATGATGTAGCGAAATATGAGTTTTGAGTCCTTTTTTTCTATACTTTATGTTAATTTAGGAAGCTCAATAGTCCTCACTTTGTAGTGGTCTCTAAGTTTATAAACTTACAGAACAAGCTCAATAGACAAAACCAAAATATTATCTGCTATTTGTTTATAACTGTTTTTATATAAAAGACTGTTATTTGTTTTTTATATAAAAGACTGTTAAAGTGGATGAGGCTATTAAAGTGACCCAATTCCCATGTATAGATTATTATTTTTTATATAAAAAACTATTAAATTTGACCCAATTCCCATGTTGAATTTGACCCAATTCTCATGTATAGGTTATTAAAGTGACCCAATTGTTAAACTGTTTTTGTACTAAAATTGTTAAATTTGTTATTTGTGATTATAGGATTATGTCGGAAGAAGAGGCCAGCCGAACAAATATTTCAACCAATGCATCTTCCCCTGCTCCTCCCAGTAGTAAGAATCAAATCAGTGATGCATCAAAACAAGCAAATAAGAAGCGCACATCTGAGGCTTGGAATCACTTTTCTCGTGAGATACACTCGGATAATAATGTTACCGCCACTTATAATTATTGAAAGAGAAAGTTCGATGCTGGAATTTCAAGGGGACGTCTCATTTAAATAATCATTGGAAATTATGTAAAGCAAAACCAAGAGTTGATGGTGGTGATATTCGACAAAAAATTCTCGGAAGTTTCAATTCTTCCACCGATCCAATTCCAAAGTTCAGAAATCATAAGTTTGACCCAGAGGTGGAGCGAATGCTATATGCTCAAATGGTTGCACGACACGATTATTCATTTTTTATGGCTGAGCACGAGTATTTCATGTATTGGCTTTCTTATTGTTGCCCCACATACAAATTTTGTTCAAGAGCTACTGTGAAAAATGATTTGAAAAAATGTTTCAATATCGAGAAAGAAACACTTTACAAAGTTTTGGAAAATCTTTCTTGAAGAGTTACCCTAAGCACTGATATATGGACTCCTAAGAATCAAGGCACCGGTTATTGTTGTTTAACATATCACTATATTGATGATGAATGGAATTTGCATAAAAAAATAATTTCTTTTTGTTGGATTGAATGTCCTCACGATGCGAAAAATGTGGCCGAGTGGGTGAAGGCAAGAATCTTGGAGTGGAATATTGATAAGAAACTAATGACTATTTTAGTTGATAATGCTAGCTATAATAAGCCAATGGTTGATCATATTAAATTGTGGTTGAATGGTAAAAAATCCCTTCTTAAAAATGGTGATATGTTTCACACTTGTTTCACCGCACATATAATCAATATAATTGTGAAGAATGGGTTGAAAGTAATTGATCATTTTATTGAAAGAATTAGGAACAGTGTTAAGTATGTTGGGTTGTCACTTCCAAGAGGTCACACGTGGAGTATAGCTTTACGAAAAACCCAATTGAATTCGAAAAAGAATGTTAAACTTGATTGTCAAACTAGATGGAATGCCACTTACCATATGCTTGAGAGTGCTATAGATATGAGAGCAGCGTTTGAGCGTTTAGCGGAATTGGATAAGGAATACGAATGGCTTCCAAGTGAACAAGATTGGGAGCGTGGTAAACTTAACTGTCAGTGTTTCAAAATATTTTATGACATGACAAATCATCTTTCTGGCACAAAATATCCAACGACAAACTATTACTTTAATGATGTATGACAAATTAATTTTCAGTTGATGCAGTGGCAACAAAGTAATGTAGATTACATTCGTTTAATGGCATTGAATATGCAAGTTAAGTTTGAAAAATATTGGGAGGATTGTAGTTTGGTATTGACATTTGGATTAGTGCTTGATCCTAGGTACAAAATGGAGTTTGTTCAATTTTCTTACCACGAGATATATGGTTCTTTGGCCGATAGTTACATAGATAGAGTTCGTACAGTTTTATTTGATTTATATGGCGAGTATAAGAGTTTAAATATTTCATCTTCTTCTCCCATAATATTTGATCATTCTCGTACAAGTGATAGTGATGGTGAAATAAGAAACCAAATGAGGGTTGGATTTACTGGAGGGTTTAAGAGGTACATTAGGGAGCGTTCCGGCACTTCATTGGTGCAAAAGACGAAGTTGGAGCAATATTTAGAGGAGGCTTTATTTCCTCTTGATGATTCAAATGACCTTTCTTTTGATATATTGAATTGGTGGAAATACTTGCAAAGATGGCTTGTGATATTCTAGCTATACCTATTTCGACCGTAGCGTCAGAGTCCGCTTTTAGTTGGGGACGTCGGATTGTGGATGACTCACATTCATCGTTGGCTTCAGAGACCGTTGAGACTCTTATATGCATAAAAGACTGGTTGCCATCATTTGGTTACAAACTAAGTAAGTCAATTAATTATTTATTACATATTAAAAAAATATAAATAGTCAATTAATTTTTCATTAATTCATAATTTTTTTTCAGATAATTTGAAGGTCACAAGGGATACTGAATGACGACTACCGAGACGTTGCAAAGTTTTTGTTTATGAAGCGATGGTTTTTTTTGGCAAAAACAATCTTTATTGTTATTTCAATTCTTAGTATGTATCTATAATACCCCGTATTTTTATGCTATTTTAATTTGGGGACTTATATAATTTAATGTGAATTAATTATTTAATATAAATTCAGAAATTTATTATGTTATAATTATTAACGCGATGAGAGTTAGTAATTATATGAAATTTGTTGAATATTACTAATGAGCAAAGTAATATAGAATATTGGTTATATTGAATGTCACGAGTGAATAAAATGACAATTTTGAAAATTTGAGTCGGGACGCGCCTGTGTCGCGTCAGGACTAAATATGGATAAATAAAAGTAAATATTTTATAAGTTGTTCGTATGGTCGTTTTGAGTGCGCCAAAGCATCCGGAAGGGTCGAGATAGTCAGAAAAGTGTACTTGGGGGTTTAGTTTGGGTCTCGGGACGTTTTTAGGCCTAATTAGTAACCCGGGAGGGCATTTTAGTCATTTTGCATTTTTGGGTAATTAAACCCACGAAAATTAATAACCTATATCAGCCATTTAGGTTAGTCATTTAGGGTTAGAATACTCAGAACCCTAGAACGGCCATTGGAGAAGAAAGGAAAGAGCTCTCAAGGCATTCCAAGGCTCAAAACTCACCCGTTTGCACCGCCGCCACCACCAACGCGTAGATCGCGAGATGGGGAACGCAACCACACTGAATTCGACACCAAACCAGACTTCTGAAAATACCAGGCAAGTGTTTATCTTTCTTATTTCGTTGATGCATCTTTCATATTAGTTTAGGAGTAATTAGAATGAGTTTTTATGAAATAAAACCAAAGATATGAGATAGGAATCGCATGTAGTGATGGATAAATTGTTATTCTGGAAATACCTTAATATGTAGAGGATTAAACCACGAATTTATGAGGTTGTAGATGAAGGAAACTCTGGAAAAGATGAATTAGAATCATATTAATGAAATCTTAGGGTTCTTGAGGTTTTATATAAATTTGGGCTTGTTAATCCATGTTTGATGATATGAATCTACATGCTTTATGTTGGAATTTAATAATATGATGATATAAGGTCAGCAGTATCAATTCTGGGATGATTGGGATTAGAAACTATGGAAATGGTTGAAGTTAGAAGATGAAACCCGTAACTTCAGAATTTCAGATTTCGCAGACCTGCTTGATCAATCGATCGAGCCCAGAGCTTCGATCGATCGAAGGCTCGATCGATCGAGACCCAGACCTCGATCGATCGAACCCTCCTGGAAGACTCCTATTTCACTTTTCAATAGTTAAATTCAATTTATTATGAAATAATTCTTGGGCATCCTTAATAAAATGTTTTGGGAGATAGGGAAGACCAGTAGGACATATAAATAATTTTGGGACCTTTAATGTCGGGCAAGGATTGTATTTTTGGGACAATTACATAAGGGTCGATGAATTTATGTTTTAAAGAGAAAGACGCGTAAGAGAGTTACGTTGGAACATAAAAAGAACACCTACTGAATTTCATACTTGGGAGGATAGAGTCCATGATAGTTACGTAATAAGTTGGAAGAATCCTTCGAATTAAGGTTAGAGACGAACCCTTATACGCGATATTAATAATGTGAAAACAAGGATAAAGGTCGTAACTATGGAAGTTGAGATATATCTAACTTGGATATGGTAATATTAGTATAGTTATATGATTGTGTATGCATATACTATCTATGTGTGAAAAACATACCCACGCTACTTGCTATCCCTGAGGTTACTGCGCTGGGACGATCTTATCATGTGTTGCCTTATGGGGGATATTGATTCGTACCCTAGGAGATAGATATCCTTGGTACAGGCTATCAGAATGATAGTTCAGACGGTCCTAAGAGATGCGGGTATGTGCCGTCCTCTTAGAGACTTGGAATCTATGCTTCGCCTCAATATTGTTTGTGTATGTGTTAATACAATTCGAGAGTGATTCCAAATTTGTATTCCCCTTGATATGAGTGATACGGGGTTTGGATAGTAGAGTATTCCCGCACCATAGTTTTTATTTGGGGTGTTGTTATAATATATATATTATACGAGTAGTTAATATATGTATGAAATTCTGAAAATTGGAACTGCCTGCTGTGATTTGATAAGTAGGACATGGTTGATGAATCAAATTGTAAATACATGTTTTGAAAAAGTAAAATGTGAAATTGAAAAACTTTATTGATTAATAAAGTTAAAATGAGACTTTGAATACAAATTGAAATCTTACGTTTTAAATAATTGTGTTGTTCAGTTTTAAATCTTACAAATAACCTAAGATAAGATGAATCGTTGAGGGAGATTAATGTGTTATATGACGAGATAAACCATTTGGGAAGGCTAGTGCGATAGGTGTGCACATTAGAAGAGAGGTGAGAATTTCTCAAGAGAGTGTCGCACTAATATGTTGTTGCATTGGCCTGCATCAATTTAAATACTTTCTAAACGAATTTTTAAATCATATAAACTATCGGGCTCTGACCCGTTTCTATTTCTCTTTCTCTCTTGTATATATATATGTATATATTATAGGTGCCCAGCCACAGGGGCGTCTTACTTAGGATCACTTGGAAGGAACGTGTTGCAGCTTAGGTGGGGGTTGCAGACCACTTGTGTAGACGATTTCAATTACTTGATTCCACATCTATCATTCTCAGTTTTTGGGGCATGTGTCGCCCTTTCCACTATTTATCTGTTTTATTGGGACATTTGTATTTCAGTTATTTCTAGTACTGTTGCTATGGGATTTATTCAGTATGGATATTTTACTTTAAGTTTTAAATGTTGGGATTTTGGATGTTGAATGTTTAATTTAATTGGATTATGTTACAGGATTATCGTGGTGTGATTCTTACTTATTGAAATGTTGTTAATATATAAATAAATAATTTTTCTTTAAATAAAATTTGGAAAGTAATGTTATAAAAATGGTTTTGACACTTAGCTTAATTAATTAGGGTGTTTAAATTGGAAATTTATTTTTTGACAGTGATGCTGAGAATGAAGCAATTGTTCACCTTGAATTAATTTAATAAAGGATTGATCGCCCGTTATTTAATTAGGCGGGGTGTCACAGTATCGTGGGACCACTTTTTGTTTATGGACGTTGCAAACTTTACTATGTATCGTGGCATCACTTTTTGTTATATTGCAAAACTATTTGCACTTAGTTCAAATCATTTACTTTCTAGTTATAGTATTTTCATTATTAGATGATTTTATTGTTGTATGCACTTCGTATTCTATCATTCAACAGGTTTTTTTGGAACGTGATTGTCTTGCTGATTTAAGGAAACAACCTGGACACACAAATGATCTATGAGTATGGATATTAAAGGTTAGTACTTCATTTATTACTAATTTTCTATAGAGTTATATTGTAGCTTTCTTAATAGTTATTTTTTGCGATGGCTAAACAATGTAAACAGATACAAATATTATTCGAATCTGAGGTATCCGAGCAGATTTGGATACGAATACGGATACGGATACAGATACAGATAGTTATTTTAACTATTCGGGCGGATACAGATACAAATATGGATAGTGCATCCAGATAGAGGATACGGATATGAAAAACATGGTATCCGATCCGTATCCGTCTGTTTACCACCCCTTGTTATTACATGTTTTTTTCTTTTTAAGGAAATCCATTGCGTTTTTATCTATTTATCGTTATTGGGTTATCTTCTTATTGAGTTTCTTTATGCAGACTAATAAGGTCTTAAGAGTCCAAATATATTAACAAACAAAAGTAACTAATTTAATTAAACAAATAATATGAAAATGTTTGGATTGGGTTTGAGTGTTGTCAAAAACTAGCATATAACCCGCGCGATGAGTGGGCAAAAATATATGTTACGAATATTGTTAATGGAATGTTTTGATAAAAAAATTGTAGTCTCACTATAAAAATTCATCTTAAAAAATATTAAATTTTAATATTATTTTACTATATTAATAAAATAAAATGTAAAAATTTCTAATATTTTTTTGTCCATTTTCATGTTAATCTTAATCATATTTTAATTGATTTTTTTAGAAAGAATATTCTTACTTTCAAGATCCTATAAAAAATCATGAAAATAATTAATTTTTTATTATTTTAAAAAACTAGTTGGCATAGGATCCACACCTGACATGAAATTTATATATGTGTGCGTCTATTGGTGAAATAACTCAGAGACCCATTCAAAATTCAAGCACTCCTATTTTCTGTTTTTGACAATTCAAATACTCTTTAATACATATAATGTTATTATTTAATCTAAATATAACTGTAATCACAATATATATAATCATACATGTTTGTCATCATTACATTATATGCATAAATAAAATACATATTACATAAAATTATGAAGAATGAAAAATAGAAAATGAACAATCAAGATTAGTTAGGGGATGGGAAAGAGCGGACATACTATATATATATATATAGGCGCCTAAAGAGCCTAGAAATTATCGGTGATTTCTAGGCGCCTAAAGAGCGGACATACTATATATTCATTTGGTATTACATCCCGCTCTTTAGGAGCCTAGAAATTTTCCTTCCATGATTAACATTGTCCATTCGTACCCTTCAAATTCACTCTTGAATTTTTCTCCATCATTGCCTGAAATTTACCTCAAATTTTGAAGAAGGGTAATTACATTCCATAAAATGTCACTATGGTTAGTTAGTTTTTTTTTTAATCTGCAGAGCAACCCAGGGTTCCATTCTTCTTCTCCGTTTCATGAATCTTATTTTTCGCAAACATGTGCAACTATCTCTACACATATACATATGTAAATCCATAGGTATATGTATATAGATACGTAACATTCTTCATACATACATACATATACATGCATATATATATATATATATATGAGTGTGTGTGTGTGTGTGTGTGTGTGTGTGTGTGTGTGTAAGCATGGCATATGAACAAAAGAGCACCTTCAAGTCTTTTTATTTTTTATTTTATCATTACTTATACCAATTTGTGTACAAACATATGTTTTTTAGTTTTTGAATATTTATTTTACTTGTACTAATTTGTATATACTTTCTTGAACTAGATTTGATTTAAAAAATTTGAATATATCTTTTTAACTCAATTGATCTTACTCTTAATGATAAATGCATCACTTTCAAGTGTTTAGTGTTTTGTGGTGTGGGGACAAAAATTCTTCATTGATAAATTCAAGCACAATATTGTCAAAATTGAAGTAAGTTTATGGTGGTGTTATTATCCTTCATTTGAGATTGGTATCCTTTTCTCTCTTTTCCTTTTCAGTAGTAGAGTTTCCTCAATTGGGTTCTTATTTTTTTCCGTTTGTTCATCTCTAGGCCTTGAAACCTTAAACCAAACATGTCATCCGATTTATCTGCTGGCATTGCAGAGATTTTCTAGGAACCTTAATAATGGGTCCATTATTTCGGCTTGGTCCAATAAATTCATTTGATGTATATGGGAAGGTAGTATATGTGATAATACTAGTATTGGTTCAGGTTCAGATCGAGTTATTAACTTTAATTTATCCAACAGGAATTGATCAGTGCATTTTAAAATGCTAACAAACTATTTTGTGTAAGAGAATATGAAACCTCTAAACCCTAAGTGAATGAAACACTAAAAAAAACTAAAAATCTACAAAGAATAATCTAAGTAAGAACTTAGTTTAATTTAAAACCTAGCATACTATTGTGTGTAATATGAAATGTAATAGATATTGAATCACTTGAGAAATGACGAAGTTAGAAACGTAAATCCAAAATTGATGAATAATTGCTCAAATTTTCCCCAAATGCACTGATGAAACGTTATAAAGATGATACATAGATAAATTACTAAAAAGTTTAAGCACTTTTAATGCTGTTATAAATAAAAGTTGCATGCAGATTCAATGATGAAAATAGATACATTTGCTTAATCAGTGCATATTAAAAAGATAACAATTTGAGTATAAGAATATGAAACCTATAAACACTAAGCGTATGAAACCTTAACAAAACGTAAGCATATAAAACTCTAATTTAAGTACAAACTTAGTTTGATACAAAATATAACAAACTATATGAAGTGAAATGTACCTATTTAGAGATTGAATCACATGGAAATGATGAAGGTGCCGATGTAAGTCCAAAAGTAGATGAACGGTTGCTCAAATTTTCCCCAAATGAATTGATGAAGGTACTGATGGTTTTAACTTTTCAATGTTGATACAGTACTGATTAAATGCATGAAATTTGATAATCGTGATCGGATTTGAGAATCGAATTGAACAGAGAATCGAATCGACGTGCATATAGCATTTTTTTTCGTTGTTTTGGGTATTTGCAGGGATAGTTTTGGAAAGAAAAATAACGAACTTATTATTTCAAATAGACGGGACTGATTGACACATTTTAACTTGAATGAGACTTGATGCAGCACTAGAGGCGCGTGAGGGACCTACGAATATATCCCCGAAATGTAAGGATACACATTTTCCTACGATAAGCATTATATATCTATTAGATACCTATAATACGATAGTATTAGAGGTATTAAATGCAAGTAATGCATTATAAACTTCTCTTTGCTCCGAAAAGGAAACGTATAAAGATAACCGGGATGTAATACCAAATGAATCAAAAGCATTGAATGTCCCCTCCCACTCTCCATTTGTCTCCCCTACTGATCCAATATCCATCATTCTCATGAACCTCAACCTATCCTTTCCCAGTTCTGTCCGTACAACTTATGTATTGGAAAATGTAAAGTTTCATGGCAAGACTGTTGATGTGACTTCTTTGAAAAGGAGAAAGTTCTCTACTTCTGCTTAAGAAACTAGTGGGACACCCTATCATCAACACAACATGTATGAAAATGGCTCTTCATCTATAGTAATTGTTCAAATTTTCGTACTACTGAACGAGTTGATGCCAATGTGTTTTACTACCGCCTGTATGCGTGATCATTCAAAGTTTGAATAGGAGGATGTGGTATGTGTGTCGAGGGAGGAGATTAAAAGGTGTTCTCCATCGAGAAAAGATGGTATTAATGCATCACATGGAACACATTTGCGGTACTCATACTGCGCTTTCCTTTAGAATCTTGGAGTTCAGCTAGAGCTGTAAGCTTTTTATCTTGCATCTATAATATATATGTAATTATATATACATTTATATTATTATTGTGTTGTCTTCATAACTGTACTGGAGATATATTGAAGGATGGCATGTGTTTCATCTGTTAGGGGTGAAAAATATATTTCTCAATTAGCCAAGGTTGACTCCTCCAATACCTTACTATGACATTTTGGACATTTGGATAAAAACTCAATTAATTCGATTAGCCGGTATCCTGGTTGATATTCATGCACATTTTTCTTTATTTGTTTTTAATGAAAAATCAACATGTCCTCAATTGAAGGGAATCAGCTCTATTGGACAAGAATCAATCCATCTGATATTTGCAGTCAATTTGGTTATAGTAGCAAAAGTAGAGGACCAATAACCTTGGTTTGATTCATGTTTAGGCATGTAATTGACCGGACCGGATGTGACCCATGCATATCCCTACTTAAAATGATGCTGATGAAAATTCCCCCATGGATATCTTTATTCCCAAATAAGTGTTTATTAAGTTTAACTCGGTAAGTGTATCCTATTTTAAATCTTTATTTTGCTTTAAAAAAAGCAGTGTTTATTTAAATATAATATATTTTATAATCAATTTCTTTGAGTGATTGAATTGATACTTAAATTAGTGAATCACCCTCACAGGGTTGATGTATGGTTTGGTTCTGATTACTATGACTAAAGTCATTTTTGTTTGTGCTTTCGATGAGATTATGATAATATGTTATGTTTATGGATTTACTTGCACGCCACAAACTACTATTGGGACTGTTATGGTTTTATGCCAGCGTTTTTAGAAAAAATGAATTATTATTTAGTTTGCAATATACGTTCAACCCTTTACTGTTTGTAAAACGTATAACATACTTAGAACATTACATATTGTAAGCATTCCTTGTAAAAATCCTGTTCGGCATAATTTGATGTTTATGTTGAAACCATACACCCCAACAAAACACACAAAAAACAGTTAATAAAACTCTACAAATCCCAAGATTATACCTCAATTTAAACAAAACATTACATTATCAAATCATCGAGATAATATTTATGTTTTTCATTCACCGCAACTTTTATATAGGATATATCCATTTCACCGAAACATTTTCACTGTTTAACCTGCTTCACAACAATAAGCGTACGAGGTTCTTTCTGATCAGTTGGTCGATAAAATTCACCAAAAATATTTATATTCATTTGTCTTCATCACGACTGTTATCTGATATGTCACCTTTATTTCAAAAAAAAATCTTCCCCACCTTTACTTTCATACTTGAAATGAATTTTTAATACTGAAATTGAACTGTGAAAAGTTAGTACTATTTTTCGATTCTATCAGACATGTAGTTTCATGAACTCACTTGAAATAGAAATTCTACAAGTGTAGTTTTACGAAAATATCCAAAACACCTTATCTTTTTTCTTCCAATGCCTAACGTCTCGCGATGAGGTAACTCTACCTCTGACTTAAAGGGCCCTGTTTGATTAAATTATTGAATACACCAATATGTGGATTAGATATATCTATGTACATATAGTATACACATTACTATCTATACATTACACGAGTACCGTTAAATAAGTCAGGAACTAACCACGAAATGGTTACAATAAATATTCTTCGATAAGAATACTCATTTAACTATAGCAGTTACATAGGGAATTAGTTAAAATGCACAATAAAAGGATGTAGTTTACGTAAGTAACGCTCTAATTCATTTCCTTTTTTTTGAGCTGTTACTTAAGAAATATGCTCGGGCCACGAAAGATATGGAAGACAAGAGTCAATTTTTCAGTTGATGAGACACATCTCAATTGATATATATAAATATATATATATATATATATATATATATATATATATATATATATATATATATATATATATATATATATATATAATGCTCTTGTGCGGACTAGGCCGTATTTTAAGAATGCGGACCGAACATGTGTCACCTAACGGTGCGCCTAGAAATTATCGATATTTTAAGAATATATAGTATGTCCGCTCTTTAGGCGCCTAAAGAGCGGACATACTATATATTCTTAAAATATCGATAATTTCTAGGCGCACCGTTAGGTGACACATGTTCGGTCCGCATTCTTAAAATACGGTCTATTCTGCATAAGAGCATTATATATATATATATATATATATATATCAATTGAGATGTGTCTCATCAACTGAAAAATTGACTCTTGTCTTCCATATCTTTCGTGGCCCGAGCATATTTCTTAAGTAACAGCTCAAAAAAAAGGAAATGAATTAGAGCGTTACTTACGTAAACTACATCCTTTTATTGTGCATTTTAACTAATTCCCTATGTAACTGCTATAGTTAAATGAGTATTCTTATCGAAGAATATTTATTGTAACCATTTCGTGGTTAGTT
This sequence comes from Sambucus nigra, assembly GCA_949130495.1. Lineage (NCBI taxonomy): Eukaryota > Viridiplantae > Streptophyta > Magnoliopsida > Dipsacales > Adoxaceae > Sambucus > Sambucus nigra. The sequence continues at coordinate 117,595 of CASBWL010000244.1, forward strand.
CCTGACTTATTTAACGGTACTCGTGTAATGTATAGATAGTAATGTGTATACTATATGTACATAGATATATCTAATCCACATATTGGTGTATTCAATAATTTAATCAAACAGGGCCCTTTAAGTCAGAGGTAGAGTTACCTCATCGCGAGACGTTAGGCATTGGAAGAAAAAAGATAAGGTGTTTTGGATATTTTCGTAAAACTACACTTGTAGAATTTCTATTTCAAGGGAGTTCATGAAACTACATGTCTGATAGAATCGAAAAATAGTACTAACTTTTCACAGTTCAATTTCAGTATTAAAAATTCATTTCAAGATGAAAGTAAAGGTGGGGAAGATTTTTTTTTGAAATAAAGGTGACATATCAGATAACAGTCGTGATGAAGACTAATGAATATAAATATTTTTGGTGAATTTTATCGACCAACTGATCAGAAAGAACCTCGTACGCTTATTGTTGTGAAGCAGGTTAAACAGTGAAAATGTTTCGGTGAAATGGATATATCCTATATAAAAGTTGCGGTGAATGAAAAACATAAATATTATCTCGATGATTTGATAATGTAATGTTTTGTTTAATTTGAGGTATAATCTTGGGATTTGTAGAGTTTTATTAACTATTTTTTGTGTGTTTTGTTGGGGTGTATGGTTTCAACATAAACATCAAATTATGCCGAACAGGATTTTTAAAAGGAATGCTTACAATATGTAATGTTCTAAGTATGTTATACGTTTTACAAACAGTAAAGGGTTGAACGTATATTGCAAACTAAATAATAATTCATTTTTTCTAAAAACGCTGGCATAAAACCATAACAGTCCCAATAGTAGTTTGTGGCGTGCAAGTAAATCCATAAACATAACATATTATCATAATCTCATCGAAAGCACAAACAAAAGTGACTTTAGGCATAGTAATCAGAACCAACCCATACATCAACCCTGTGAGGGTGATTCACTAATTTAAGTATCAATTCAATCACTCAAAGAAATTGATTATAAAATATATTATATTTAAACAAACACTGCTTTTTTTAAAGCAAAATAAAGATTTAAAATAGGATACACTTACCGAGTTAAACTTAATAAACACTTATTTGGGAATAAAGATATCCATGGGGGAATTTTCATCAGCATCATTTTAAGTAGGGATATGCATGGGTCACATCCGGTCCGGTCAATTACATGCCTAAACATGAATCAAACCAAGGTTATTGGTCCTCTACTTTTGCTACTATAACCAAATTGACTGAAAATATCAGATGGATTGATTCTTGTCCAATAGAGCTGATTCCCTTCAATTGAGGACATGTTGATTTTTCATTAAAAACAAATAAAGAAAAATGTGCATGAATATCAACCAGGATACCGGCTAATCGAATTAATTGAGTTTTTATCCAAATGTCCAAAATGTCATAGTAAGGTATTGGAGGAGTCAACCTTGGCTAATTGAGAAATATATTTTTCACCCCTAACAGATGAAACACATGCCATCCTTCAATATATCTCCAGTACAGTTATGAAGACAACACAATAATAATATAAATGTATATATAATTACATATATATTATAGATGCAAGATAAAAAGCTTACAGCTCTAGCTGAACTCCAAGATTCTAAAGGAAAGCGCAGTATGAGTACCGCAAATGTGTTCCATGTGATGCATTAATACCATCTTTTCTCGATGGAGAACACCTTTTAATCTCCTCCCTCGACACACATACCACATCCTCCTATTCAAACTTTGAATGATCACGCATACAGGCGGTAGTAAAACACATTGGCATCAACTCGTTCAGTAGTACGAAAATTTGAACAATTACTATAGATGAAGAGCCATTTTCATACATGTTGTGTTGATGATAGGGTGTCCCACTAGTTTCCCAAGCAGAAGTAGAGAACTTTCTCCTTTTCAAAGAAGTCACATCAACAGTCTTGCCATGAAACTTTACATTTTCCAATACATAAGTTGTACGGACAGAACTGGGAAAGGATAGGTTGAGGTTCATGAGAATGATGGATATTGGATCAGTAGGGGAGACAAATGGAGAGTGGGAGGGGACATTCAATGCTTTTGATTCATTTGGTATTACATCCCGGTTATCTTTATACGTTTCCTTTTCGGAGCAAAGAGAAGTTTATAATGCATTACTTGCATTTAATACCTCTAATACTATCGTATTATAGGTATCTAATAGATATATAATGCTTATCGTAGGAAAATGTGTATCCTTACATTTCGGGGATATATTCGTAGGTCCCTCACGCTCCTCTAGTGCTGCATCAAGTCTCATTCAAGTTAAAATGTGTCAATCAGTCCCGTCTATTTGAAATAATAAGTTCGTTATTTTTCTTTCCAAAACAATCCCTGCAAATACCCAAAACAACGAAAAAAAATGCTATATGCACGTCGATTCGATTCTCTGTGCAATTCGATTCTCAAATCCGATCACGATTATCAAATTTCATGCATTTAATCAGTACTGTATCAACATTGAAAAGTTAAAACCATCAGTACCTTCATCAATTCATTTGGGGAAAATTTGAGCAACCGTTCATCTACTTTTGGACTTACATCGGCACCTTCATCATTTCCATGTGATTCAATCTCTAAATAGGTACATTTCACTTCATATAGTTTGTTATATTTTGTATCAAACTAAGTTTGTACTTAAATTAGAGTTTTATATTCTTACGTTTTGTTAAGGTTTCATACGCTTAGTGTTTATAGGTTTCATATTCTTATACTCAAATTGTTATCTTTTTAATATGCACTGATTAAGCAAATGTATCTATTTTCATCATTGAATCTGCATGCAACTTTTATTTATAACAGCATTAAAAGTGCTTAAACTTTTTAGTAATTTATCTATGTATCATCTTTATAACGTTTCATCAGTGCATTTGGGGAAAATTTGAGCAATTATTCATCAATTTTGGATTTACGTTTCTAACTTCGTCATTTCTCAAGTGATTCAATATCTATTACATTTCATATTACACACAATAGTATGCTAGGTTTTAAATTAAACTAAGTTCTTACTTAGATTATTCTTTGTAGATTTTTAGTTTTTTTTAGTGTTTCATTCACTTAGGGTTTAGAGGTTTCATATTCTCTTACACAAAATAGTTTGTTAGCATTTTAAAATGCACTGATCAATTCCTGTTGGATAAATTAAAGTTAATAACTCGATCTGAACCTGAACCAATACTAGTATTATCACATATACTACCTTCCCATATACATCAAATGAATTTATTGGACCAAGCCGAAATAATGGACCCATTATTAAGGTTCCTAGAAAATCTCTGCAATGCCAGCAGATAAATCGGATGACATGTTTGGTTTAAGGTTTCAAGGCCTAGAGATGAACAAACGGAAAAAAATAAGAACCCAATTGAGGAAACTCTACTACTGAAAAGGAAAAGAGAGAAAAGGATACCAATCTCAAATGAAGGATAATAACACCACCATAAACTTACTTCAATTTTGACAATATTGTGCTTGAATTTATCAATGAAGAATTTTTGTCCCCACACCACAAAACACTAAACACTTGAAAGTGATGCATTTATCATTAAGAGTAAGATCAATTGAGTTAAAAAGATATATTCAAATTTTTTAAATCAAATCTAGTTCAAGAAAGTATATACAAATTAGTACAAGTAAAATAAATATTCAAAAACTAAAAAACATATGTTTGTACACAAATTGGTATAAGTAATGATAAAATAAAAAATAAAAAGACTTGAAGGTGCTCTTTTGTTCATATGCCATGCTTACACACACACACACACACACACTCATATATATATATATATGCATGTATATGTATGTATGTATGAAGAATGTTACGTATCTATATACATATACCTATGGATTTACATGTAATAACCCGAGGTCTTGGAGACGATAATTTATTTATTTCGGGAGAGATAAATAATATTTTATTGGAGAAATAATAAAATTGGCAGTTCAGGCCAGAATTTGGAGTTGTTAGAAAGTGTCTCGAATGGAATTTCTGAGGGTACCATTGTTTCCGGAAGGGTCGAGAAAGTCGAAATGACTGTACTTGGGGTCTATTTGGGTTCCGAAATAAAATAGGACCGTTTGACTCGAATTAAGGTTACCGAGCCATTTAAAGTGTGTATTATCATTTAAAGATGTGTACCTTGGGAAATTAGGCTTAAAAGCCACGTGAGAATCATTCTCACTTAAGAGAGAAAGAGAAAAAGAAAGAAAGAAAGAGAGAAGAAGAAAGAAGAAGAAAGGAAGGAGAAAAAGAGAGAGAAAGTGGAGGATTTCCGGCCATTTCGCGATCTAGAGGCGGATTCAGACCCTACGAACCCGAGGCAAGTGATTAAACTTGCTAAATAATTGTTGTGTACCATTTATTGCATGATTTGTGGATGAAATGTATGGGTTTTAGGTTTAGTTTGATAAAACCTAACTTTTTGGGAAAACTTTAGATTTGTGGTGTATAAATGATTTCTAGGTTAGAAATTAGTTTATATGTATTCTAGGATGAATATTGATGATATATATGTGATTGGGTTGAAGAGAAATGAAGAGAAAATGATTAAAATGAATTTTGGAATTTTGGAGAAGATGATGAATAGTGATTCAGCGTCACTTCCGAATCGATTCGGCCATGATGCGAATCGATTCGGCTTTTGGTCAAAAAAATAAAATTGTAGATCTTTTCGATACGGTCGCGTGAGCGCTGACTGGGTATTTTTCTGATTTGTTTTGGATTTTTAATGATTTTTCTACGAAAAGCTGTCCGAGATCGAAATCGTTAGTCAGAAATTAAGGTTAAAATTATTTGGAGATAAATATTAGTGGATTCCCAAATAGGGTGTTGCACATCTAAAGAACTCGAGGAGATGGGAAAATTTGGGTTCGTAGAAATAAAATCCGAGTTATAATTTAAATGAAGGTTTGGGATTTTTTTGACTTTTAAGGAAAATAGCCAAATCTGTGGCTTCCGGTAGGCCGAATCGATTCGGCCCCTTAACCGAATCGATTCGGAAGTATGCAGGTGCCCAGGTCTGAGTGACCGAATCGATTCGGACCCCATCCGAATCGATTCGTCCTGAGACAGAGTCCCAGGTCTGATGACCCGAATCGATTCGCCTTCCTGGCCGAATCGATTCGCTGGGCCGAACCGATTCGGAATAGGCCCGAATCGATTCGAAAACAGGGCTTTTGTGGGATTGTTTTTCTAAGGAGAATTTCATCCCGTTTGGTTCGAGGTTATCGAATGGGGATCTCTATAGGAGACATTTGAAGTATGTTTTCGAGACTTTTAGTGAGTTTCCCTTATAAGAAATTATTGGAGTCATATAGACTAAATTTGAGGAATACCGATTAGAAATTATAGCGTATACTAAGTGGGGTATATGTGTGAGTATTAACGATTAGTATATCATGAGAGAGTATACTAAACTATGATGTAATTTAACTGCGCCTAAGTGCGTATAATAAACATGAATGTGATGTTTCAGGTATACCTTATATAATGGTGTATCTTTATTATGTGGGATGTATGTAGACCTTATATATGGTGTATATACATGTTAAGCATACCCCCTCCTTGCTATCATTGGGAAGTTTCGTGCGTTGAGGGTGAGCATCCTGACAAATATGCAGGGTGTGGATATTCCCCAGGTCATAGTCTTCCTTTGTGGTCAGAAAATGACATATATATATATTTACTTATTTTGGGGGTGAGAGGTCGGAGTATGTGATGCTCTCACTTGCCGGTTAGGAACTATGACCGCTTCCCGGACGTCGTGTGCGTGAGTTGATCACGAGGTGGGTGTCATTGAACCCCACCAGGTGGCCCCAGTTTGCTACGTTTATGGGCTGCTGGATGATGATAGCATGTGAGCCTGCGTCCTTCGAGTTATAGCTCGGTTGGATGGTTATTAGTTGCTTGTGTTTGTATTTGGGTGTCAAGGGCATAACCGACCTTAATGACCTATATTGCCAGGATTAGTGTATCGGGGGGGTTCCTTGTTTGGATTTCGCTTCGGCGAGACGTCCCACGCACGAACCGCAGTGTAATGTTGGAACTTGGGGATAAGTTTAGTCCTTAATGCTCATCATTATATTATATTATATATCTATCACCTATCCCGACGATCGACAGTGCCAGGAGTAGTGTAATGGGGGGGTTCCTTGTTTGGATTTCGCTTCGGCGAGACGTCCCACGCATGAAACGCCGTGTACTGTTGAGACTTGGGAATATTAATTAATTAAAATTGGATACTAATCATTTGGGTTACATGCATCTTGCATTGAGGGCATAATGAGCCCCGAGGATCGATACGGTCAGGAGTAGTGTAACGGGGGGGTTCCTTGTTTGGATTTCGCTTCGGCGAGACGTCCCACGCACGAAACGCAGTACCGTGTTGAAAATTGGGAGGAGTTTAGTCCTTAGTTCTTGATGCTAATAACTCATCTATTATTATTATTTATATATATGGTTTCTTGCCTTTTTGTGCATCACTAGAATAAATCTAGTACATGATATTGTTTATGTATTGTGATGATGGAGCATGATAGGATCATGTAACTTTATATGCTCAACAAAAGAATATTATAAAGATAAGCGTAATGTTTATATATAAGATAATAATTATAACTATTAGAAATGGATTATATGTAGAATCGGGTGATAGGTTAGATGGTTCCACTTAAATACTTTATTTGGGTTTAAGTTAGAATCCTCTTACCTAATTAGAATCGAACATCCTTTTTGGGAGACACGTGCATACGCTTAGTGCGCGCTTTAGATGAGAGGTGAGTTGAATTTCTATGGAGTGTTCGATTCCAGCTAAATCATGTAATAATGCATTTATAATTATTATGCATTTTAATACACTTGCTATAAATGTTTTTTCACACTCGGGTTCTGACCCGTTTCTATTTCCCCTCCCCCATGCACATATATATTGTATTACTTCAGGTGTTCCCCCGCAAGGACGCCTTTATTATCCCTCCATTCAGGATTTGTGGAGCTGTGGCAGTAGAGAACTGTTGCGGCACTTGGTTTTAGTCGATTCCTATCTTTGTATATCTAGATTAGGATTCAGTTGTATTGAGTTAGTATTCAAGTGTTATAGAGTAACACTTTCATATGATTTAATTATCTGTTTATTGTATTGTCTGTTGCCCGACAGCATATTCGGGTATTTCATTGCTGGGATTTTTATTGTACAATGTATTGTACTCTTTCATTATTGGAGCATGCACTTTCCACATTATAGATTAGATGTGTATTGTTGGTTTTGTTGTTGTTGTCAAATAAAAGTTTCAAATTTTGGCAATTCGCACTTATTGATTTCGGGTAGTTAGCCTTATATTATAGTGTTTAGTTGTTGATGTTGAGACTGTGCCATCTGGGATACCTGATTTATGTAGTATAGGGCTGGCCACCCGTTATTATTTGGAGCGGGTTGTCACATATGGTATCAGAGCATCAGGTTCTAGTGTCTTTAGGATCTGTGTGCGTTACTACGATCTTCCGTAAGCGTTCTTGGTATAGAGCCTTAGTGCTAGTACGGTTACATTCATACGTCCATATTTTTCTGTGAATCAAAAATATTTGAAAGGCGTTCTGATCCAATTGTTCTTGTTTCAGATGCCACCAAAGGGAGGTCGTTCAGTCAAGGCAAGGAAAGGACAGCCCCAATTGCCTCCAAGGAACATGACTACGGATGATGTTGCCAGTATAGTGGCACAAGTAGTAATTGCTGCCGTTTCTACGATGGATCAGCAACCTGCCGCTCGAGCAGCCCTACCCCATTTAGGATTGTCCTTTTGGGAGAGAGTGAAGGAAGATTTTAATAAGGGGCATCCTCCCGAGTTTGCAGGGGGAGTTGATGCAATGGCTGCAAGTGCATGGAAAAATAGTATGCAAAGGCATCTTCGTATGCTTGAGTGCAGTGAGGTGCAGAAACAATTTTTAGTCACCTTTAAGTTATCGGGTGCAGCTCTTCAATGGTGGGAGTCTGTCACCACATCTGAACAGAGAGATACTTTTCCTATCAAAGAATTTTGGGGACTTTTTGATCATAAGTATTTGCTTTTCCCTACGCAGGATATGGGAATTTTTCAAGGAAATAGGACAGTGGCAGAATATGAAGAAGATTTTTCTCTATGGGCGAGATTAGTACCTAATGAGGTAAATACGGAGGAGAAACGTATATCAAAGTTTGTTCGAGGTTTAGATTGGAAAATCCAACTACAATTGTTAGAAAGTCCTAAGTTAATGACTTTCGTCGAGGTTGTAAATGTGGCACTAGTAAAGTGTCGAGAGTATCATTTTCGTTCTCAAAAGGGTAAGAACTTTGGAGATTCGAGTTCATCAAGTAAGTTTGGCAAAGAGAGCACCAGTAATGCGAGTGGGCAGAAAGAGTTCATGGGCAAGTGTTTCTTTTGTAAAGAAAGAGGTCATAAAAAGAGAGATTGTCCTCAAAGAGGTAAAGGACCGCGATTTGATGAAATTTTGGAAGTGCAACCCCTACAGCAGATTCGAGGTCGCTTTAGACCGGGGGACTATGTTTGGGAGCCTATTGATGAGGATGGGCAATCGGACTAGAGATGGATGTTGTAAGTAATTTTCCTTACTATAGGGATTATTACTATATGAAGTTTTGGAAATTTCGTATGGGAAATACATGTGAATCGGGTAGTGCTTTAGCCCTTTTTGTTTATGTATGGTAGGTAATGACCCTAAAGGGGGAAATTTTGAGCAAGATATGCTCTTATTCTATTATCTTGGTTATGGTGGTAAGTAGTAATGATAGAAGCTACTTCTTTTTATGTAGTCATGATAGACTATTGAAATTGTTGTATTCCAGATATGGAATTGCCTTATATATGGCAGTATATTGAGATGATGTAAGCTGTTGTTTATGTTTGAAGTGATTGTGGTTTGATGGGACGCAGGTAAAGTTTTAGCTCCTGATTATGATTATATTTGTGAGCTATATGTTATGCATATGATGAATAAAAAGACCTTGTGTTGGACATAAGGCATTTTATATCAGAATATATATATATATATATATATAATCTTTTTCAAAATAAACTATTTTCAATATAAAACTTTTATCGGCCTTCGGGCCCTTTCAAACTAAATTTTCCACAAAAACGTTTTCAAACTCAAGTCCGGATCTAACAAACTCTCAATCCCCGACGTCGTCACACAGTAGTGTATTGGGAGGGTTCCTTGTTTGGATTTCTCTTTTGCGAGACGTCCCCCGCACGAAATTGGCGATCGTCAGGAATTGAGAGGAGTTATTTCTTTGGACCATTCAAATTTTCTCTACTAAAATTTTAGTCTTACTTATTATTGGAAATGTGAAACTTTCGAGGCAAATAAGCCTCATTATGATGGTTGTGAGCATAAAGCTCAATTATAAAGGGTGTATGGGCGCCCTTGTTATGGAAATAGGTTTTGTTTACTTCATAATTAGCTTAATAAATAAAGTAAATTAAATCAATTCATCGTGGGAAGTTAGAAGTGTGGAGATAGGATTAGTAATAATGGGTAGATTAGGACTAGTTGAGCTTTGGGAGAATTAGGCTTAGCTAAATTTCGAGGACGAAATTCTTGTAAGTGGGGGAGTTTGTAATAACCCGAGGTCTTGGAGACGATAATTTATTTATTTCGGGAGAGATAAATAATATTTTATTGGAGAAATAATAAAATTGGCAGTTCAGGCCAGAATTTGGAGTTGTTAGAAAGTGTCTCGAATGGAATTTCTGAGGGTACCATTGTTTCCGGAAGGGTCGAGAAAGTCGAAATGACTGTACTTGGGGTCTATTTGGGTTCCGAAATAAAATAGGACCGTTTGACTCGAATTAAGGTTACCGAGCCATTTAAAGTGTGTATTATCATTTAAAGATGTGTACCTTGGGAAATTAGGCTTAAAAGCCACGTGAGAATCATTCTCACTTAAGAGAGAAAGAGAAAAAGAAAGAAAGAAAGAGAGAAGAAGAAAGAAGAAGAAAGGAAGGAGAAAAAGAGAGAGAAAGTGGAGGATTTCCGGCCATTTCGCGATCTAGAGGCGGATTCAGACCCTACGAACCCGAGGCAAGTGATTAAACTTGCTAAATAATTGTTGTGTACCATTTATTGCATGATTTGTGGATGAAATGTATGGGTTTTAGGTTTAGTTTGATAAAACCTAACTTTTTGGGAAAACTTTAGATTTGTGGTGTATAAATGATTTCTAGGTTAGAAATTAGTTTATATGTATTCTAGGATGAATATTGATGATATATATGTGATTGGGTTGAAGAGAAATGAAGAGAAAATGATTAAAATGAATTTTGGAATTTTGGAGAAGATGATGAATAGTGATTCAGCGTCACTTCCGAATCGATTCGGCCATGATGCGAATCGATTCGGCTTTTGGTCAAAAAAATAAAATTGTAGATCTTTTCGATACGGTCGCGTGAGCGCTGACTGGGTATTTTTCTGATTTGTTTTGGATTTTTAATGATTTTTCTACGAAAAGCTGTCCGAGATCGAAATCGTTAGTCAGAAATTAAGGTTAAAATTATTTGGAGATAAATATTAGTGGATTCCCAAATAGGGTGTTGCACATCTAAAGAACTCGAGGAGATGGGAAAATTTGGGTTCGTAGAAATAAAATCCGAGTTATAATTTAAATGAAGGTTTGGGATTTTTTTGACTTTTAAGGAAAATAGCCAAATCTGTGGCTTCCGGTAGGCCGAATCGATTCGGCCCCTTAACCGAATCGATTCGGAAGTATGCAGGTGCCCAGGTCTGAGTGACCGAATCGATTCGGACCCCATCCGAATCGATTCGTCCTGAGACAGAGTCCCAGGTCTGATGACCCGAATCGATTCGCCTTCCTGGCCGAATCGATTCGCTGGGCCGAACCGATTCGGAATAGGCCCGAATCGATTCGAAAACAAGGCTTTTGTGGGATTGTTTTTCTAAGGAGAATTTCATCCCGTTTGGTTCGAGGTTATCGAATGGGGATCTCTATAGGAGACATTTGAAGTATGTTTTCGAGACTTTTAGTGAGTTTCCCTTATAAGAAATTATTGGAGTCATATAGACTAAATTTGAGGAATACCGATTAGAAATTATAGCGTATACTAAGTGGGGTATATGTGTGAGTATTAACGATTAGTATATCATGAGAGAGTATACTAAACTATGATGTAATTTAACTGCGCCTAAGTGCGTATAATAAACATGAATGTGATGTTTCAGGTATACCTTATATAATGGTGTATCTTTATTATGTGGGATGTATGTAGACCTTATATATGGTGTATATACATGTTAAGCATACCCCCTCCTTGCTATCATTGGGAAGTTTCGTGCGTTGAGGGTGAGCATCCTGACAAATATGCAGGGTGTGGATATTCCCCAGGTCATAGTCGTCCTTTGTGGTCAGAAAATGACATATATATATATTTACTTATTTTGGGGGTGAGAGGTCGGGGTATGTGATGCTCTCACTTGCCGGTTAGGAACTATGACCGCTTCCCGGACGTCGTGTGCGTGAGTTGATCACGAGGTGGGTGTCGTTGAACCCCACCAGGTGGCCCCAGTTTGCTACGTTTATGGGCTGCTGGATGATGATAGCATGTGAGCCTGCGTCCTTCGAGTTATAGCTCGGTTGGATGGTTATTAGTTGCTTGTGTTTGTATTTGGGTGTCAAGGGAATAACCGACCTTAATGACCTATATTGCCAGGATTAGTGTATCGGGGGGGTTCCTTGTTTGGATTTCGCTTCGGCGAGACGTCCCACGCACGAACCGCAGTGTAATGTTGGAACTTGGGGATAAGTTTAGTCCTTAATGCTCATCATTATATTATATTATATATCTATCACCTATCCCGACGATCGACAGTGCCAGGAGTAGTGTAATGGGAGGGTTCCTTGTTTGGATTTCGCTTCGGCGAGACGTCCCACGCATGAAACGCCGTGTACTGTTGAGACTTGGGAATATTAATTAATTAAAATTGGATACTAATCATTTGGGTTACATGCATCTTGCATTGAGGGCATAATGAGCCCCGAGGATCGATACGGTCAGGAGTAGTGTAACGGGGGGGTTCCTTGTTTGGATTTCGCTTCGGCGAGACGTCCCACGCACGAAACGCAGTACCGTGTTGAAAATTGGGAGGAGTTTAGTCCTTAGTTCTTGATGCTAATAACTCATCTATTATTATTATTTATATATATGGTTTCTTGCCTTTTTGGGCATCACTAGAATAAATCTAGTACATGATATTGTTTATGTATTGTGATGATGGAGCATGATAGGATCATGTAACTTTATATGCTCAACAAAAGAATATTATAAAGATAAGCGTAATGTTTATATATAAGATAATAATTATAACTATTAGAAATGGATTATATGTAGAATCGGGTGATAGGTTAGATGGTTCCACTTAAATACTTTATTTGGGTTTAAGTTAGAATCCTCTTACCTAATTAGAATCGAACATCCTTTTTGGGAGACACGTGCATACGCTTAGTGCGCGCTTTAGATGAGAGGTGAGTTGAATTTCTATGGAGTGTTCGATTCCAGCTAAATCATGTAATAATGCATTTATAATTATTATGCATTTTAATACACTTGCTATAAATGTTTTTTCACACTCGGGTTCTGACCCGTTTCTATTTCCCCTCCCCCATGCACATATATATTGTATTACTTCAGGTGTTCCCCCGCAAGGACGCCTTTATTATCCCTCCATTCAGGATTTGTGGAGCTGTGGCAGTAGCGAACTGTTGCGGCACTTGGTTTTAGTCGATTCCTATCTTTGTATATCTAGATTAGGATTCAGTTGTATTGAGTTAGTATTCAAGTGTTATAGAGTAACACTTTCATATGATTTAATTATCTGTTTATTGTATTGTCTGTTGCCCGACAGCATATTCGGGTATTTCATTGCTGGGATTTTTATTGTACAATGTATTGTACTCTTTCATTATTGGAGCATGCACTTTCCACATTATAGATTAGATGTGTATTGTTGGTTTTGTTGTTGTTGTCAAATAAAAGTTTCAAATTTTGGCAATTCGCACTTATTGATTTCGGGTAGTTAGCCTTATATTATAGTGTTTAGTTGTTGATGTTGAGACTGTGCCATCTGGGATACCTGATTTATGTAGTATAGGGCTGGCCACCCGTTATTATTTGGAGCGGGTTGTCACATTACATATGTATATGTGTAGAGATAGTTGCACATGTTTGCGAAAAATAAGATTCATGAAACGGAGAAGAAGAATGGAACCTTGGGTTGCTTTGCAGATTAAAAAAAAAACTAACTAACCATAGTGACATTTTATGGAATGTAATTACCCTTCTTCAAAATTTGAGGTAAATTTCAGGCAATGATGGAGAAAAATTCAAGAGTGAATTTGAAGGGTACGAATGGACAATGTTAATCATGGAAGGAAAATTTCTATGTATTCCATAACTACACAAAATCAACGGCGAGTACTAAAATAGTTTGTAATTTATTAAGAATGTTATGATTTAGGAATATCTGATATACACGTGATAGACTATGAAATTATATCAATTAGTTGTCATTCAACAACATTAATTGCCTACTTCTATAATCCATAGTTTAATATACATTTACAATCCAATACCCTATATATATATATATATATATATATATATATATATATATATATATATATATATAGAGAGAGAGAGAGAGAGAGAGAGAGAGAGAGAGAGAGACTTAGTCATTGTTATCTAGAACAACATTATTTTATCTCTCTCTAGATAATAACGACTAAGTCTCTCTCTCTCTCTCTCTCTCTCTATATATATATATATATATATATATATATATATATATATATATATATATATATATAACAATGATTACGAAAGAGTGGTTCTTATACGTGTGTTTCAAATCAAACCAATTTTCACCAAAAATTATCCAACTTTTAATTAGCACCAAACCAAGTTGTGGAAAACCAATTTTTACTTTAAACCAATTTTATCTTGATTAATCCCAAACATGCATCTAGTGATTAAATAAAGTCAAGTAAAGTAAATAATACTCATAATGCCAGATGCACGAGGAAAAACCCAAGACGGGAAAAAACCTCGGACGGCCCAAGCCAGACAATCACTATGAATGTGGAATTACAACGAACAGACAAAAGACTCACTCAACGAATCGATCCCTATGGGTCTTGATGCTCTTCTGATTTTCAACCACTCCTCTTATAGTGCCCACGAAGAAATTCCTTCTTCCACGATACCTGTCCACAACACATGCGTCCACGTATGTCTCGGTGTCCACCGAATGGATTTGATACGTCTACGATGTCGAACAAGAAATCCTTATCTTTTCTTCACCGCAAAACCCAGATGTTCACGTATAGAACAAACCTTCTTGGTGCAGAAAGATCACATAAACATATAGTAATGATAACTCGGATCTTTGCAAAATCTAAGGATGTGTTTAAGCTTTGAAACCTTAGAAAAACATGTGCAAACACGTCTCTGGATGGTAAACTATTTTTTGAGAATGCGCACACGTTAATTCTAACAAAAACATGCTTTAAATTGGAAAACTTGATCGCCTAAAAAACAGTGTCGCTCGAACGAGATCGACATGTCGTTCGCGTGATATGGCTATCTCCCTCGAACGAGCCGAGATGTCATTTGAACGACTCGTATATCATTTTGACTTTTTCTTTAAAACATCTCTTCCAAAAGAGGTCAAACTCTTTTTCGAGCTTATCAGAATAAAATGTAGTGTAAAACGTTTAAAACACTTTTAAAAGAGTTTCCTTATAAAAATTTATCCTTACCCTTTTATGAAAATAATTTCGAGCACTATTAATTATACGCATTCATACCTGTGTGATCTCGGAATGCAATTAACTTGAAGACGAATAAACTTGCACCAATTAAAATTCAGCATGATTAATTCTTTGAAGCTTTGTCTCAACGTCTTAAATTTCTTCAATACATCATAGACCAAGTGGGATCGTGATAAAATAAAATCTCCCTATGACATATTACAAACACAGTTTTGTTCACGAAATTAAGTCAAAATAATACAGGGACTCAATTGGAAATTTGTGTCCTTACAGACTAAGGATATGTACAATGCCTATTATCTCTCATGTGATCAAGAACGAGTAAACATGGAATCTAATATATCCAAACACGCAAACACGAGCTTTTGACACTTGGATCTTTATTGCTATTGATCCACTCAAATCCAGAGTTATTTTCAGAAGAAGTATATACAAATATGTATATCACAGCAGGTATGTAAATCGTTAGTTTGTGGTCACAAATAATACAACACATGCCACTCTCATTGAGTCCTTTTCATGTAATCAAACTGCAGTCTCTTTCCATAACTGTATGTTCATGAATCTCCATTCCCAATGCTATAAATGCAAATAAGATTTAAGATTAAAAATTATAGACTTATTCAATCAATGCATCCAATTAACACATTTTCCCTTTCTCCTTATACATCAAATGTGGTGCTACCAATGTCATGTCCGACGTTACAAAGAGAATTCTCCAATTCTTATATGGATAAGCATTGTTAAATGATGACCACGTTGATACTATTGACCAACGAAAATTCATCTTAATAGAATCTCATCTAGATTAATGAGGACTATAATAGGAAAATTTTGAATGAATCAAAAGGTTCAAACCACTATATAACCAACACAGACTAATTTTGAGCGCACTCAGTGTGTATTTCAAGGTCGTTAAGCGTGCAATCGCTCTTTCACTTTACCAAAGGTTTACTAATCAAATTAAGTTACTCTACATGGATAATTCTCTAAACAAAGTTCTAAAGAAAAACATATTGAACCCCAAAACACAGATGGGCAAGCAACATGGTTCATTAGTTCATGACAAAATTAAGTAAGCACTACCTATTTAATTATTTTTTGCAATTTCTTATCTTAATAAAAGTGAAGTGGAAACTAAAAAAATTCCTCTCTCACGGAGTTATCAAATAGAAACATATGACCCCCAAAACATAGATGGGCAAGCAACATGGTTCACTAGTCACAACAAAACTACGTGAACAATAGCTATATAATTATTTTTTTGCAATTTCATATCTTAATAAAATAGGAATGAAAACTAAAAAAATCATCTCTCTTTTATTAATAAAATTTAATTGGAAGATATAAGACAATTATAACTTACAAATCATATAACAACAAATAGTGTCACCAAACTTAATTTTCCAAATTAAAAACGAGAAACACAATAGAGAGGCAATACCTCATATGTTTATTGGATATATGAATACCCTAATCATAACTCCCTATAAAATAAGAAGAATTTAAACAAATCACATATCAAATTACACTAACTTATAGACATATATGTTTGTGGGTCTATGTTTATATACACGTAAAATCCACTTTAGTATTGATTGTTTATGTATACCATGGACTTGGGGAAAATTGGATATGAAATTAATGTGAAGATGCCATTATTATCATGAGGCTAAAGACCTTTCCCCAAATTTTAACCTGTCTAAGAAGATCCAAATGCAATGATAGTTACTTTATAAATATACTAAAAGGGTGGTTTAATATTTCTTAACAAAAATTGCAAATCCTACAACAACTAATTTTCTTGAATTCCGATGCCAAAAGATCAAAGAGTCATAAGATCCACATTCAGAAACAAAACTAAAAAGGGTATCTTGTTAGAAGTCAATTTTGAGAGATTGAGCATTAATATTTACAAATACTTAAAGATTTAAACAAAACTAAAGATTTACACATACATATAGATTTAAACAAAAATAAAAGGGGAATATATATAGAGAGAATGAGTGATATACTTGTCTGAGAAGAAGAACAAAGCCCTAGGTTGGTAACGATGAATGATAGAAATAATAGGTTACGAGTTGGGGCTTTTTATTTGGGTGTGTAAAAGTCGGGTCTTTTCGTTTGTTGTGAGGAAAAATTTCCTTATTTTCTTTTTAATATTCCCTTCTAAAATATCAAACTAAAATTATTAACGGATACATTAGATTGGTAACGGTAATTTATCGTAAGAAATATCAATGGTACAATACTTTTAGTAATGAAAAACTTAGTCCATTACTAAAAGAGGGTTTTGGTGTCCTGAATTACAACAAATAAAAATGATAAAAAAGTGTATAAGTTACATCTTTTAGGTTTAAATAGCAAAACAGATACTTACGAATGTGCTCCAATAGCTAATATATATAGATGCTGATTTTTTTTATCTCGCATTACCAAAAGATTAATGATCAAAACTAAGAGAGCATCAAGGTATTCATGAAAAATGGAGAATCTAATAATTTATATGGGTCAATGTGGACAGAAGTAGGGTCATTCTGATCAACAACATGCTGACAAGAAAAGGTAAATCCGGATTTTAACATGGAGAATGAAAATCATTATGTAATCAAGGGGTCCAAAAGTAAATTTGGCTCTCATCACATTATGCAAGGTTAATAAATTGTTGGTATCTGTATATTGAGTAATGCTAGGCATCAATTCAAAAATAATTCACAAACATATGTGGTAGTAGTTGATTGGCAAAGAAATGGGTCCTGCGTCATTGTGTTCATTTCATTCTTAACCAATTAAATACTGCCACATCAGTTTGTAAAAATATTTGTATAGACTATTGTGTCTATCATTACTCCCTATTTATTATTTTATATTAGCTTTACTAGGTATGGGTATATGGAGAATATTAATAATAGTGTACATGGGCTATTTTTTTCAATTAGTCCTTGGGCCAATTTATGTTATTTTGGCCATATATGGTCTTAGTAATCTTGCATAATCCTTCAATCAAATAATCATTCTCACAAAATATAGCAAAATAGTTACTAAAATAAATAATAACCATAACCATATGGACCTAGAGACTAGAGTGCCTTTACTTTGGCTTCCTATTCCTAAAATTAAGAAAAAGTTAAAAAAAAAACCGTAAATGTGTAAACATATTTTTAGTATAGATGAATTTTTTGAATTTGAGGTTTTATTAGTGATTTGTTGTAACCCTTGTGAGGAAGAATCTAAATTCTTATTTTTCTTACTTTATAGCTTCCTCATACCTACACATGCAACTATAATACACTCTTGTCCATCCCTTAAAATGCTAATAAATTAAGTCAATAATACCCTTTGATAAAAGTACTACATAAACAAACCTATATAATATACAAACAAACCTCAAAGGGTTGAACTGGTGGTTTTCGATACAAACTACAAAACCGAATTGACGCGTGGATCTTACAGCTTATTTCTCCAATTCCAGGTTGATTTCAACTGCTTGCTCCCGAAAAGCATCATAATTTATGCCATGTAACAAACCCTAACTAAAGTTGTCTTGTGTTAGTTAGGTACTAGGGTTGAAAATATTATCTTCTTCTCACCAATTGATCAAATTACTCGTTCAAATCTTCATAATAATTACATGGTTAATTAGGTTGAATATTGGGAACAAGATATGAATATGGATATCATGAAGAATTCAGATTGCTTGAATTATAGATCTGATTCAATCGTTGCATGCATGACCTTATAAAAGACTAAGATTAATGATATGGGGCTTGTAAACTTAGGTAAGAAGCCTATCAAAGTAGATAATTCTGAAGAGTTACAATCCAGTTGCACACAACCATCAGTCATTATGTAAACTCACTATAGAAATCGAATGAGCCAATAAGATGAGATTTTTAAAAGAAATACAACCCCCCACTCCCCCCAAAAAAATATGTGCATAAAGGTCAATGCAAATAATTTAAGTAAAGAAAGAGAATATGGCTGATCTTTTTGCTCCTTATCAATCTAAGAATGACTTATTGGCTCATTCAATTTCTTGTGCATAAAGGTCAATGCAAATAATTTAAGTAAAGAAAGAGAATATGGCTGATCTTTTTGCTCCTTATCAATCTAAGAATGACTTTGTTCGAATCTGAATACACGGACATTATAATGGAAAAGTTGACAATATTTGTTCTTTTTTCTTGATTCAGAATAATATAGTAAATGTGGCTATGTTCTAAGATTCCACATCTCCAAGTAGAAAATGGTCGAACGTGGTGGTCTATAATAATTTGATCTACGAAAACTCAAGGCCACGTAAATCAATATTTAATATTCATTTATTATAAAACTTGGGGTATCTAGGCCTCTTAGAGCACATCATACCTAAGGGTGGGTTAGCACCTCAATTCCATAAGCAAATCAATACTTTGTTTTATTTGAATAAATTATCATTAATATAAGGAGAAATTTCAGATATGAGGGAAAGCTATCTGCCACAAGAATACATCAATTCTTACCAACCTACTCAACAAAAAGACTAACAAAAAGCCAATAACAAGTATTAAAGGCCGAATCTGACGTAGATCTTTTTATAACCATTCGCAATCCAAAAATTAATTAATACTTTTTTCATAAGGAAGGTGTTTAAAAATCGTATACTCAAAATTTTGACTTTTTTAATATTGTAATTTTAGGTTAATAAGTTGATGGTGTCTCTTTAATTCTTTTTATTATCTTTTCAGAGATCATGACTTTCTTAAAAATGGTTATAGTTGTTTCCATGGGTCTTCGTTGAGTCATTTTATGATGTAAACTCAACGGAAGATTAAAATACACACAAAAAAGAAATAGCCAAGGTTTTATCTTTTAATCCACATCCATGAATACTTAATAATGTAAAATCAATATAAGACAGTGCCAGATGCCTTATTAAAAGTATGACTAGACCTAATCGTTGTTTGGTAAGGATAATAAAGTAAGGAAACCAAATACAAAATAATCAACTAATTATGATAATAATCACCTAGTTAAAATTAATATAAATAGACCACAAAATATCTGTTTCTCTTGATATATGCCGCTGGACCGTGGGTCCCATGCACTCCCCGTTTACATCATTTTACCCTTCTTCGAAAAACATAGACCTCAATCTTTCAGGGTTGAATTTCACTCTCCTATGACAATAGAATAAACATTTAGAATTTTTCAGCAGCTTCAGATTTTGCCCCAATCCAAATATTTTATTTTTTCTTGACCCCCAAGCTAAATTAATAACACTTTAAAAATTGGGGATATACCTATATTTTTTACCCACAATATAGTTCATGTTTAAATTTGTACCGAGATTCCTTTAAAACACACGGCAAAACAAATTTTCCTTATGTATCCATACCTTTGCTTATTCGAGTTATTTGTTGTAATGAAGAGTAGAAGACTCTATTGGTTGCATTGTTTCTTATTTTCTCCCACTAAATTTTCCTTTTGTATACATTATGTTGCTTATTCAGTGATATAATATCCCCACTCAAAATACTCTAAGGAGTATGTGTAATAAGTACAAACCATTTATAGTCTGCATAGCTCAGCCAATGTGTTCCTTTAAGAGTATCGAGGTTAAATTTTTAGACACTTTGTTTCGACATGTTGTAGCTGTGAATTAAAGAAATGACTAGGAACCAAACTTGTGGGTGTTTATTGGTAGTCAATGTTATTACGACTTCCAGTAAACATATTTTAGTCCTAAACACTGCCCATGGTGAGGATTTTTTTTTTCTTAACTTTTGTTTATGCTAAAACATTATATTAGGGCATAAGAGATCTTTGTGCTGAATTACTGAACATTAGTAAGAATATTCAACATCTTTAGGCGGTATTGGTAAATTTTAATTTATTTTTAGGTTCTCACGAGGTTCGATAGGGATATGCTTTAGGCAAAATTTCTTGTGAGGATTTTGGAATTATGATTGACAGTTATGTTTTAATGCACATTCAACCTATAGGTCCTGCCTTCACATGGATTATCTCTCCTAATGTTACTAGGAGAAGAAAAGAGAGAAGATTGGTTGGGCCTTGTGTAGTCTTAATTGTATTCACAAATGGCCTTTAACCATTTGTCTTGTTCAGCCCAGGGTTAACTCTAATCATTATCCTATCATCATTAACGTGAAAAGTTCCCAAAGTATCCATGCTTCTCCTTTTATTTTTTTGAATGTGTGGACTTCCTATTCCACTTTTAATGATACCAGTTGGTGCACGCATGCATTGCCCGTCTATCCAATGTGGGAAGTCATGATAAATTCTAGATGTTTCAAGGGAACATGTGTACAAAATAATTGAAAAGACTATTTTTCATTTGCGTTCAAGTCTGATATATAGAAAAAAAACATGCTAAAAAACTAATCATGAGCATATTCTTCAAATTTTATAAATAAAAATTTGAAAACACCTTGATATCATCATAATTGTATTGTAATAATCGAAATTCAAATAATGCATTATTTCATATATGTACCTACTTAAACCGCATTCAAAAAATGCATACAAACCATATTGATATGTGTCATCTACAAAAACCATTTGACATGGGAAAAGTTCTCATTTTGAGGGATAAGAAGCATAACAAGTTCGACAGATACACACGATTTAAATTTGGTTTGAATATGCGTTACACTTAGAATTATTCGTAGAAGCAATCACATGTTATGTTATAATTTGAACTATAAATGAAATCTGAGGTCTGAATTAGTTAAATGGGAGTCTAATTCCTTTCAATTTTTTTTTTAGTGGGGAGGTGAATTCTAACCAAGGTAGAATTGTAACAACCCTCGCTTTTTGGAGGCTGATTTTATATTAATTTACCGCATAAGGTAATTATAAAAAATATTGGAGATAGAGTAAATATTAATTAAATGAGTTGAAGGTTAATATTTACCGGGTTATTGCATATTTACTGTATGAGAAAGTAAATATCATTATGTTGTATGTTTTATAGTATCATGTGTTTTAAATGGCATTATGGTTTATATGAACCCAGAACTTGAAATAAATTATAAATTTTCCGGATGCCAGTTTTGAGGGTGTAGTTAGTCCCGGTATGTCTAAGACAGTTAAAATAAGTGTCATATTGTATTTTTGTATTTCGGGCACTTTTACATGGTTTTAACTTAAATACGTATTTGAGAGTCATTTTAATGTGGTATTAACCACTTATGTTGGGAACTTTAGACTTAAGCCAAGATTTTTAGCCTTCCAAATACCCTAATTTCCTCATTTTATGTCTTAAACTTAGAGAGAAAAGGAGAGAAAAAGAGAAGAAGAGAAAAGTGGAGAAAGAAGAGAGAAAATGAAGATTGAAGATGGATTGTTGCTCTACACAAAGAAACCTGATATTTCAACTTCAAGGCAAGTTTTCTACTTGCTGATATGTGATTTAAGATGAATAATTTGTGTGATAGTTGTGTATTTCCATTTATGGATCGAAAATGGAATTTATGGGATTTAAACCCTAATCTTAGTTTTGATGATAAAATTTTGATTTAAAATAGTTATAAATCATGTAGGATAATCTTTGGGTAGATAAAGGTTGTTGGTTGAGTTCAAAATGGAAGAGATTTGAGATTTGCGAAAATTAAAATCATCACTTGGGTTTGGTTTTTGGAAAAAGAAGAGCCCTAGGTTTTCTATGACCGGTCGACCGCGATCCCAGGACTGGTTGATCGGGCCTTCACGGGAGGGCTTACTGCTTTCCCTCTAAGGCATAAATATCATGTGGAGTCGACTGCGGTTCTCTGACCGGTCGACCGGACCCTCCATTCTGAGCTTTCTGCTTTTCTTTTTAGGCAAAATCTGGAGATGCGGTCCACCGCGGTCTCAGGACCGGTCGATCGGTCCCCTGTTTTTCATCCTTAAACCTTATTTTGTTTCCTCGATTTATTCTCTTCCATAGGGACTAGGAACCTTCTTGAATGAGGTAAATTTAGAGTTTTAGAGTCCAAGATATGAGGGGTAACCATTCTAGATTAGGAATGCGTGATGTGGGGACTTTTCCGGGGATATGCCACTTGGTATTAGGGCATTATTTCCTTCTAGTTGATTATTATGAAACTAGGAGTTGTAGTGTTATACTTGGGAGACTTTAGACGCTGAACGGAGCTATTTTAATCTTGATGGTTCATAATAACACCGTGAATGAATGTTGGGAGAATAAAATTGAAAGTTTATTCGTTCCCTTGAGGTATGCTAGTCTTGGGGTTGTAAAGCAACACCCTGAAATATTTGGAGATAATTAAGATTTTACTTACTCCTTTGAGGTTGTAGTAACTCTATAATTTATCGTTTGGCTCCGGTAGATAAGGTGAATTATTTACAAAATGTGAATGATTATGGTTTCGGATAAAATGAAACATATATATGGAAAGAAAATGAAATGGAAATGGCAATAATGATGGTAAATGATAATTTACTTAATCATGAATATGGTAAATGGTAATTTACTTATACGCACCTCTCTAAATGACATCATAAGGGAAGTTCGCACGCTTGGTGATGCTCCCTGGCTAATGAATGCAGGGTGGATATAGTCCATAGGCCCTATGAGCGATTATGTTATGTTTTCAGCGCTGGTGAGGAGATTATGGGTGTGGTCTTGACTCTCCCGCATGCATATGGCCACTTCCCGACGTCTTGCATTATAGGTGCCCAGGTTGTCTGTTATAGATAGGCCCTGAAAGATGATGGTCATTTAGGGTCACGTCCAGTGGGGAAAATCTAAGGGGCGGTCTTAGAAATGTTATATGTACATAAATATAACTATTCATAATCAAGTGGGACTTGATGTATGAGATATGCCATAAAGAGCATGATGTAGTGCCATAAAGAGCATTTGATGATGATTATATTCCTGATAAGGAATGTAATGCCATGAAGGGAAGGTAATTGAGATAAAAACCACAAAGTGCTTAATGGTAATTATATATTCCTAATAAGGAATGGTACTAAGAAATGATTCAGAGTACATGATGAAATTTTTAGATTTATGTTAATTATTCTTATTCTCTTACATAACTTAATTAAATTATTAACTCATTGAAATGTTCTAGATTATGCTTTTAAATTGTGTAGGTAGATTCTTATTTCTTTTAGTCATGATTTACCATCCATAACTGTCATACTTTTTATTCATCTGGTAATCATATAAAAACTGGGCCCTGACCCGTTCATATTTCTTGTTGTTCATGCATCTTGTATCCGCCCAGGTACTCTGCCGTAAAGGATGCCTGTTCTGCCTTTCCTATTCCGATGATGTTGATGAGCCGTGATGCTTTGCGGGTATTACAGGTTATATTGTATAGCTGCTTTTATTTTTGCACCCTCGTTAAGATCAAGTCTTTTATTCGGGCGTGAGGCCCAAGCCTTTGTAATTGTTTAATGTAATGTATTAGATAATTTATTGAGATTGTTCATCATTATTGTAGAGTCTGTGGACCAACAGCATATTTGGCCCTTTTTCTGCATATTCCTTATCTTTGTAGTATATATACATTCTTGGGTTTCCCCTATCTTTTCAGTAGTGGGTTGTTTAAATTCTTTCTTTAACTCAATAAAAAAAATTTTGGCAACCCATTTTCTGAAATATTGGGTGGTTATCCTGGATACTCTATATTTTATTGTGATGCTGAGAATGATTCCATCTATGATTCCTGTTATATTAGAGTATTGGGTTGGCCACCCCTTATTTTGGTGAGCGAGTTGTTACAGATGGTATCAGAGCATCAGGTTCTAGTGTCCTTAGGAATCTGTGTGGACACCTTATGTTTTCAGCGTTGCTTTTGATTTGACATAGAGCCTTAGGATTAAGATCGTTGATCTCTCCTGTGAGATTTTGTTCTTCTACCATGAGGTAGAACCCATATAATCTTTTGCGCATTTGTGTGAGATTTCTAGGTCGATTGGAGGAAGGGCACTAGGGAAGGTTGGTGTGAAGTCTTCGCGAGATGGAACTACTAGAAACTGTGATTTGTAGTCGGGGATGAGGACCGTTTTGGAGGTCGCTCCCTTTTGTAGCATTTCCTTGTCTTGATGTTGCAACTACTAATTAGAGTGGATGCATAAGTTCCAGGAGCATTGGCCGTAGGAGGGGTATGGAAGTACTAGATGAAAAGGAGGGAGGAAAATCCTTCACCCATAGGAGTAGTGTTGAAATTGTGGGAGCGTAGTCACCATACTTGTAGGTGCAAGATGTTTTGCCCATGGCGAAACTCGGTGGACATTTTCAATAGAAAGTTTCTCTGGGATAAATTGGAATGAGGAGAAGGTGGGTCCTCAAATGTTCACACGAGGTTCGGTCAGAGTCCGACCGTGAATACAAAGTTGTAAGGTTATGGAGGCCTTGCATAAAAAATATGGTTGGTAAAAGGAAGGGGAGGCCAGTAGCGTGTTCCCTTTTGTTGAGAAAGTAGAAGGGATTGTGTGGGCAAATTTTTGGCAGCTAGGGTCGGAACAATGGCTATGACGTGGAATGTATAACCACTCATTTTGATCTTGTTGACCAGAGAACAAGGGCGAGGATAAGATGCCTGGTCGGGGCATTGATGGAATTAACATTGGTTCGAATAAGACTCGAGTACGGCATCTGAGAACCATTAGGATTGACCGGGGTATTTAACAAGAACGTTGGCAATAATTCCACCTTTGTAGTGGGTGGTGTAGTTCCTATGTTTCGATAGGGTAGTATTGTATTTACTCTAGAATCGGGTGAGTATATTGACTTTGTGGTAGTATCTATGCTACTATTAATAGGGTAATTATATGACTTCCGTAGTAGGGACGTTTTATATTTTCTTTCGCTCGTTAAAAGGCTAGTGATGATATTTTAGTATTATGTGTGTTATGCGCTATTTTTATGGCATGCATTATGCTAGTAAAGGTATTATTGTTCTTCGGGGTGATAGTAAGCGATTAAAATTGCGAGGCTATCTTACTTCTAGTTTCAGGGTGGAACTAGTTATCCTATAATATCTCTCCTGGATACAGGTTGAGACTTTGTAGGGGTGGGTCGAGGTAAGTAGAAGGTTTTTATTACTTGCTATGTTATCTTGCTTGAGTGTTTGGTTGCTCGTTTGCATGGTATGTGATTGTTATGCCTTATCTCCACGACCAACAAGGTTGAGTAGTAATGCATAGGAGGGGTTCCTTGTTTGGATTCCGCTTTTGCGGGACGCTCCATGCATGAACCTCAATGACGTTGGGAGTGGGTAGATGCTACTTTTCCTTTCTCTAAATTGTTTATATTTTGTTTTATTTTATTTTGCTGGTGGGAAAGTTTAGCCTTGAATCACGTAGTAGAGTGATTAAGGGCTATTAAAGTGCGTGATAGAAGCACTGTATATAGTTATCTCCTCTAATCGATGCGAGGGAGGATGAGATATGGAGTCGAAATGAGACATCGGGTTATACCTTGATGAGAAGGCCAAGTTTGGTATATAATGGGATAAATATTTGTAAGACTTTACAGAAAGTAAATGTCTGATTTGTTGGAATTTTAAAATTTTAGTATGGTAAAACATAGAAGTAGAATATTATTATTAGGTTTGTGAATTAGTATTATACCAATCCCGATCATGTGTCTTAGATCATCGTATCTCGACGATCGACGATGCGAGGTAGTAGTGTGATGGGAGGGTTCCTTGTTTGGATTTCGCTTCGGCGAGACGTCCCACGTATGAAACC
Organism: Sambucus nigra; assembly: GCA_949130495.1. Classification (NCBI taxonomy): domain Eukaryota; kingdom Viridiplantae; phylum Streptophyta; class Magnoliopsida; order Dipsacales; family Adoxaceae; genus Sambucus; species Sambucus nigra. Next base: position 144,176 of record CASBWL010000244.1, read on the forward strand.
GAACGAATGTTGGGAGTTGAGATAGGTCTGGGGCACCAGGGACATACTTAGTATTATACATCTACGACTTAGATAAGATATATATAAATATCGACCTTAGGATTATTAGGATGTAAGGCGTTTAGGGCATGTGATGTTGGTTAGGAAGGGTGTAAGAGGTTGACCCCAAACAGGTTGTGGGTTAACTTTCAGAAGGATTAGGTCCCTAGAAATAAGTGGTACGAAAATTTCAAGTGATTTAGAAGGGTAAGCCAAAGGAGATGAGGCTTTTCCTAGATAGAGCGTTACGTCAGTAACTTGACTTTTGAGGAGTTAAAGGGATGAATTGACTTCTACTCTTGAGTCCATGTGGTTAAGCTCGAAAGTGAATTTAACAGTTAAGTCTCTTCCAGGAATGTGGAGTAATGATACTGAAGCGTGGAACCGTTGTTTTGTGTGTCTCACAAGCTTAAAACTTGGTGGGAAGTATTACTCCACGCTTGGATTGAAATTCATTGCGGTAGAGATCGCCTTAAAGAAACGAGGCACTACTTCCTGGGTAGGAAATCGGTCTTTCTTGCGAGCAACAAGTTCTTACAAGGTGTGGTGAGAAGAATTGAGTTGGTGCATGAAGTTCATAAAGGTCTATCGATGGGAAACTTCCCTATGCTAAGGGAATATGAATTGTGTAGTAGACGTGTCTAGGAAGAAACCCATCGTAGATATTAAGGAAAGCTAAGTAGAACGGGCATAACTTAGAAGACTCAGTAGAAAGAGTATTTATGTCCATGATTGACCACTTCACCTACAAGTGTGAAGAGACTAGTAGTGGAACGAAGAAGGGAATGTTCATAGATGTCTTCATTGAATTGCTGACACCGAACTGGTCATGATCCTATTTGAGAAAATTGTTGATCATTTGACCAATTCGTTGCTTTTTCGGCCATATGGGTGGATTATATTTAGAAGAGTACACCCCGCTGTTTATGACCGTATGAGGTGACTATCACTGATGATGGGCCGAGACTAGATATTCATGCCAAAGGTTTGGTAAAGTTTACATGAAGATGGGAACCGTATGGAAATTTCATATATCTTACCATCCTAAAATGGATGAAGGTATGAGGTTAACTTTATGCCGAAAGGCATTTATCGAATTTACGCCTTAGCCTGAATAGCGGGAATGAAATTTTTTTATCAATACTTGGACTTTTTGAGAAGCCGTATGGATTATTTCCTAAGGTATGGCACCTTTTGTGGCCTAGTTGTAACCGGGTGAGCAATTCGCATACTCGTTGGATGGAATTCAGGGGACAATATGTTCCGTGGACTCAGAGTAGTCTCGGAGCATTTCTTTAAGGATTGGGCTTGTTAAGCCATATGTTTTGAAAGTCTACACCTATGCAAAGAGAAGTTGATTGGTGTTGGGATTAAGCCATTTAACGTTGGTGTAAGTATCCCTGAGGAAGTATGTAAAGTGATTTAAGGAATATAACTGTTTATGCCGATTTGAGTGGGTATCTGCTTCCGTTGTAAGACGGTTGGATTGATAGTTCATGAGGAACGATTTGGTACTATAATGGAACACAAAGACTATTGACTGAGATCGATATAGACGACCTTAGTCCAAATACTTTTGGGACGTTGCGATAACGAGGGGTTTATTTAGGATGGTAGAATCCCAGTGGGATAGTTTACCCTTTATGTGATTAGGGTACGCCCGAATTTTGAGGGAAAAATTCCCTCATAAGGGGGGGAGTATGTAACAACCCTCGCTTTGGGAGGATGATTTTATATTAATTTACCGCATAAGGTAATTATATAAAATATTGGAGATAGAGTAAATATTAATTAAATGAGTTGAAGGTTAATATTTACCGGGTTATTGCATATTTACTGTATGAGAAAGTAAATATCATTATGTTGTATGTTTTATAGTGTCATGAGTTTTAAATGGCATTATGGTTTATATGAACCCGGAACTCGAAATAAGTTATAAATTTTTCGGATGCTAGTTTTGAGGGTGTAGTTAGTCCCGGTATGTCTGAGACAGTCAAAATAAGTGTCATATTGTATTTTTGTATTTCGGGCACTTTTACCTGGTTTTAAACTAAATGCGTATTTGGGATTCATTTTAATGTGGTATTAACCCCTTATGTTGGGAACTTTATACTTAAGCCCCGATTTTTAGCCTTCCAAATACCCTAATTTCCTAATTTTATGTCTTAAACTTAGAGAGAAAAGGAGAGAAAGAGAGAAGAAGAGAAAAGTGGAGAAAGAAGAGAGAAAATGAAGATTGAAGATGGATTGTTGCTACTACACAAAGAAACCTGAGATTTCAACTTCAAGGCAAGTTTTCTACTTGCTAATATGTGATTTAAGATGAATAATTTGTGTGATAGTTGTGTATTTGCATTTATGGATCAAAAATGAAATTTATGGGATTTAAACCCTAATCTTAGGTTTGATGATAAAATTTTGATTTAAAATAGTTATAAATCATGTAGGATAATCTTTGGGTCGATAAAGGTTGTTGGTTGAGGTCAAAATGGAAGAGATTTGAGATTTGGGAAAATTAAACTCATCACTTGGGTTTGGTTTCTGGAAAAAGAAGAGCCCTAGGTTTTCTATGACCGGTCGACCGTGATCCCAGGACCGGTCGATAGGGCCTTTGCGGGAGGGCTTACTGCTTTCCATCTAAGGCATAAATATCATGCGTGGTCGACTGCGGTTCTCTGACTGGTCGACCGGACCCTACATTCTGAGCTTTCTGCTTTTCTTTTTAGGCAAAATCTGGAGATGCGGTCCACCGCGGTCTCAGGACCGGTCGATCGGTCCCCTGTTTTTCATCCTTAAACGTTATTTTGTTTCCTCGATTTATTCTCTTCAATAGGGACTAGGAACCTTCTTGAACGAAGTAAATTTAGAGTTTTAGAGTCCAAGATATGAGGGGTAACCATTCAAGATTAGGAATGCGTGATGTGGGGACTTTTCCGGGGATATGCCACTTTGTATTAGGGCACTATTTCCTTCTAGTTGATTATTATGAAACTAGGAGTTGTAGTGTTATACTTGGGAGACTTTAGACGCTGAACGGAGCTATGTTAATCCTGATGGTTCATAATAACACCGTGAACGAATGTTGGGAGAATAAAATTAAAAGTTTATTCGTTCCCTTGAGGTATGCTAGTCTTGGGGTTGTAAAGCTACACCCTGAAATATTTGGACATAATTAAGAGTTTACTTACTCCTTTGAGGTTGTAGTAACGCTATAATTTATCGTCTGGTTCCGGATGATAAGGTGAATTATTTACAAAACGTGAATGATTATGGTTTCGGATAAAATGAAACATATATATGGAAAGAAAATGAAATGGAAATGGCAATAATGATGGTAAATGACAATTTAGTTAATCATGAATATGGTAAATGTTAATTTACTTATACACACCTATCTAAAATACATCATAAGGGAAGTTCGCGCGCTTGGTGATGCCCCCTGGCTAATCAATGCAGGGTGGATATAGTCCATAGGCCATATGGGCGATTATCTTAAGTTTTCAGCGCTGGTGAGGAGATTCCGGGTGTGGTCTTGACTCTCCCGCAGGCATATGGCCGCTTCCCGACGTCTTGCGTTATAGGTGCCCAGGTTGTCTTGTATAGATAGGCCCTGGAAGATGATGGTCATTTAGGGTCGCGCCCAGTGGGGAAACTCTGAGGGGCGGTCTTAGAAACATTATATGTACATAAATATAACTATTCATAATCAAGTGGGACTTGATGTATGAGATATGCCATAAAGATCATGATGTAGTGCCATGAAGAGCTCAATAAAATGCCATAAATAGCATTTGATGATGATTATATTCCTACCATGAAGGGAAGGTAATTGAGATAAAAGCCACAAAGTGCTTAATGGTAATTATATATTCCTAACAAGGAATGGAACTAAGAAATGATTCAGAGTATATGATGAAAGTTTTAGATTTATGTTAATTATTCTTATTCTCTTGCATAACTTAATTAAATTATTAATTCATTAAAATGTTCTAGATTATGCTTTTCAATTGTGTAGGTAGATTCTTATTTCTTTTAGTCATGATTTACCATCCATAACTGTCATACTTTTTATTCATCTGGTAATCATATAAAAACCGGGCCCTGACCCGTTCATATTTCTTATTGTGCATGCATCTTGTATCCGCCCAGGTACTCTGCCGCAAAGGATGCCTGTTCTGCCTTTCCTATTCCGATGATGTTGACGAGCAGTGATGCTTTGCGGGTATTACGGGTTATATTGTATAGCTGCTTTTATTTTTGCACCCTTGTTAAGATCAAGTCTTTTATTCGGGAGTGAGGCCCAAGCCTTTGTAATTGTTTGATGTAATGTATTAGATAATTTATTGAGATTGTTCATCATTGTTGTAGAGGTCGTGGACCAACAGCATATTTGGTCCTTTTTCTGTATATTCGTTATCTTTGTAGTATATATACATTCTTGGGTTTCCCCTATCTTTTCAGTAGTGGGTTGTTTAAATTCTTTCTTTAACTCAATAACAAAATTTTTGGCAACCCATTTTTTGAAATATTGGGTGGTTATCCTGGATACTCTATATTTTATTGTGATGCTGAGAATGATTCCATCTATGATTCCTGTTATATTGGAGTATTGGGCTGGCCGCCCCTTATTTGGGTGAGCGAGTTGTCACAGATGGTATCAGAGCATCAGGTTCTAGTGTCCTTAGGAATCTGTGTGGATGCCTTATGTTTTCAGCGTTGCTTTTGATTTGACATAGAGCCTTAGGATTAAGATCGTTGATCTCTCCTGTGATATTTCGTTCTTCTGCCATGAGGTATAACCCATATAATCTTTTGCGCATTTTTGTGAGATTTCTAGGTCGATTGGAGGAAGGGTGCCAGGGAAGGTTGGTGTGAAGTCTTCGCGAGATGGAACTACTAGAAACTGTGATTTGTAGTCGGGGATGAGGATCGTTTTGGAGGTCGCTCCCTTTTATAGCATTTCCTTGTCTTGATGTTGCAACTACTAATTAGAGTGGAAGCATAAGGTCCAGGAGCATTGTCCTTAGGAGGGGTATGGAAGTACCAGATGAAAAGGAGGGAGGAAAATCCTTCACCCGTAGGAGTAGTGTTGAAATGGTGGGAGCGTAGTCACCATAATTGTGGGTGCAAGATGTTTTGCCCATGGCGAAACTCGGGGGACATTTTCAACAGAAAGTTTCTCTGGGATAAATTGGAATGAGGAGAAGGTGGGTCCTCAAATGTTCACACGAGGTTCGGTCTGAGGCCGACCGTTAATACAGAGTTGTACGGTTAGGGAGGCCTTGCATAAAAAACATGGTTGGTAAAAGGAAGGGGAGGCGGATAGCGTGTTCCCTTTTGTTGAGAAAGTAGAAGGGATTGTGTGGGCAAATTTTCGGCAGCTAGGGTCGGAACAGTGGCTATGACGTGGAATGTATAACCACGCATTTTGATCTTGTTGACCAGAGAACAAGGGCGAGGATAAGATGCCTGGTCGGGGCATTGATGGAATTAACATTGGTTCGAATAAGACTCGAGTACAGCGTCTGAAAACCATTAGGATTGACCGAGGTATTTAACAAGAACGTTGGCAGGAGTTCCACCTTTGTAGTGGGTGGTGTAGTTCCTATGTTTCGATAGGGTAGTATTGTATTTACTCTAGAATCGGGTGAGTATATTGAGCTTGTGGTAGTATGGATGCTACTATTAATAGGGTAATTATATGAATTTCGTAGTAGGGACATTTTATGTTTTCTTTCACTCGTTATAAGGCGAGTGATGATATTTTAGTATTATGTGTGTTATGCGCTATTTGTATGGCATGTATTATGCTAGTAAAGGTATTATGGTTCTTCGGGGTGATAGTAAGCGATTAAAATTGCGAGGATATCTTACTTCTAGTTTCAGGATGGAACTAGTTATCCTATAATATCTCTCCTGGATATAGGTTGAGACTTTGTAGTGGTGGTTCGAGGTAAGTAGAAGGTTTTTATTACTTGCTATGTTATCTTGCTTGAGTGTTTGGTTGCTCATTTGCATGGTATGTGATTGTTATGCCTTATCTCCATCACCAACAAGGTTGAGTAGTAATGCATAGGATGGTTCCTTGTTTGGATTCCGATTTTGCGGGACGCTCCATGCGTGAACCTCAATGACGTTGGGAGTGTCGCCTCCATTTTTGGGGATTAATTGAATTAAATGTGTATTAATTGGAAATTAATCCGGATAAAAATATTAATGAGATGTGAGTTAGTATTTGATTATAATGTGCATATTTGGCAATATATGAATATTGGAAATATTAAAATTGTCGCGAGATTAAAATACGGCAATTTGGGAAACTTTGTTGGGACGCGCGTGACAGTCGCGTCAGGAATATAATTATTTGAATTAAAAAGTGAATTTTATTTTTATCACACATATGGTCATTTTGAGTGCACCAACGCGTCCGGAAGGGTCGAAATAGTCAGAAAACACTAGCCGGGGGTTAATTTTGGGTCCCGGGGCATTATTGGGCCATACCGGTAACTTATAGGGGCATTTTGGTAATTTCGGAAATCTGGGAATTAAAACCCACGAAAATTAGAAACAAAAATCTGACTTATTCTCTATCCACTAAACCCACTAACTACACCAAGGGACTTAATGGGATACGTGAGAAGTTAAGATATAACTCCAACTTACCAAAAACCAACCACACCTCCATTGTCATCATCCTTAGAGAAACTTGTAGAGAGAGAGAGAGAAGAGAATTCTGCAGAAAGAGAGAGGGAGAATAACTCAGCCTTCAAGATTTAACATCAAATTCAGAGAAAGATTAAAGCAAGTGGTTTAATTACAATTGATTCAATGCCATGCTTTTCCATGTTTAGGAATTCTCGAATTTATCTTGGAAGATGATATAGACCCATGAATTGGAAGTTTAAAACTATGAACTATGTTAGGGACTGCATGTAGAAACATTCTGTAAGAATTATGAACTCAGAATTATGACCCTTGATGATTTAAAAATGGATTTTAGAAGAAGTTTATTAATGTTCATGAAAGAAATAGAAATCTGGAATTCTTGATGAAGATTTGATCCATACAAAGCCCTTGAATGATGAATTATTGGTTTTAGAACGTTTACACTGTTGTAGGATGGTTGTATGATGATATTATAACGTTATCTTAGAGTTTAATGCTTGTTAATGGTGTTTTGGGTTGATTTGTAAACTGCAAAACGAAGCAGTCCGCAACCATACCTGGTGCGATCGATCGATCGACATTCATCAGTCGATCGATCGACCACCATCGACCGATCGAAGGAAAAGGTCGATCGATCGACCTTCCCAGAATGAGTAAAGTTTTTTCCCATTTAAATTTTAATGATGTTAACCCTTGATTAATATTGTTGGAGACCATATGAATACCCTTAACCTTAAGGAAGACCAGTAGGCATGGTTATGAAATTTGGACCTTAATTAGAATTCAATTTGAGGAATTATTCTAAACTAATGAAATTCGATAAGTGAGATAATATTTGGGTTAATAGTGTATATTTGAATAGATGAAATGAGGTTTGGGGAAGAAGTAAGGACCTTAGGAATAAAGATGTTAAACGTGGGAATAATATGAACTTAATAATCTATTTTAGATAGGTTTTAAGTATAAGAAACTACGATGTGAGACGTGTCGATAGTTTTACTTTTATATTATCGGGAGACGTAAAATATACAAATTTGGAATAATGGTATAAGGATGTAGAGTATACCTTTATTAATACTGAATTATCTAAGATGTGTGAATTCTTAGTATATGATTTTTATATGTATGACATACCTACCATACTTGCTATCACGGGAGGTTACGTTCTCTTAGGGCCTTCTTATCCTTGTGTTGCCCGGATTTAGATTGGTACCTCGAGGACATAGTTCAAGAGAACGACTTATTTGTGAGTTAATAAGCCAGCTGACTATGGAGCGTAGGTATGTATGTGACCATGGATATGTTGAATTATGTTCGCCTCCATTTTGGTGTGTGGTGTTTATTCCAACAATTCCTGAGAGATTCGGAATTTGTGATCCTTATGTACGTGATGTATCGGGATGGATAGCAGAGTATGTGTGCACCGCAGCTTAGCCTTTGGGTGCTTGTATTGTATATTTATGATGTGAATAATATACGGTTAAATGAAAAGGGAATTGCTATGTTAAATTGTGGGTATAGTAATTGTAATATTATGAAAAGATAAAAGGGGACAGATATCAATAAATGGTTTTGTTAATAATTGGGGAATCCGAGAATTAAAGTAGAACTCTCTATTTAATTGTTAAGGTTGGAATTAAACGTAAACCGAGTAGGAATGTTAGAAACTCTTTGGAACTAGATAGTTATGAGAAAACACATGATTGGGTACAGGAACGTTAGGAGTGCACAGTTAGACGAGAGGTGAGTATTTCTTGTGAGAGCACGTCCTAACATGTATTTTGCATTTATTGTTTTAAATGTTGTTAAAGCACTTGCTGTTTTCAAAATACTCTCCACATTCGGGCTCTGACCCGTTTGATTTCAAATCTATCTTTTTTGTAAAAACCATTTTAGGTGCCCAGCCACAAGGACACCATGCTTAGAATCCTCATTCAGGTGATGAGCTGTAGTTGTTTGTGGAAGTTACAGGACATTGATTATAGACGCTTCATCTATCTTGACTCTATACTCAGTATTTATCAGTTGTAGGGCATGTCGTCCATTTCTTTTAGAGGCATTTCATTTATTTCAGTTATTCAGACTTCGGGCATGTAATTAATTCAGAATTCAGACTTGTCTTATTATTTTCAGTTGTGGGATTGTTATGAGGAGTTTTTCTCCGGACTTATTACTATTGTTGGTTATTTCATGTCTTCGTTATGGTGAATGGATTTATGTTGTTCTTCCATTATTCTTTTAATGCATGTTAATCAGACTCAACTTAAAATTTGGCAACTTACTTTTTAAATACTAGGTAGTTAGTAATCTTTAAAATGTTTTTGACAGTGATGCTATTAACTGAACCAACTTGACATTTTGTATTGATTTAATAAAGGAGTAGCTACCCGGTATTTAATTAGTCGGGGTGTCACAGGTGGTATCAGAGCATCAGGTTCAAGTGTCCTTTAGGATCTGAACGGCTTATTATGTTTCCGCTGAGATTTCATTGATGTAGAGCCCTATATTTTAGGATTGTTGTATTCTTTTGTATATGCTACGTTCTTCAGCTATTTTAAGTTTATAACTGTGAACTTATAGACTTTATTCTTATTTCAGAATGCCTCCACGACGTGCACCACGGGTTCCCAGGGATCCTACGCCAGAACCACAGCCCGCACCAGTTAAGGGCACGATGAACGCCGCTGAGGTTGCAGCCATAGTAGCCCAAGCGGTAAATGCTGCATTAGCCGTAGTTCAGCAGGCACCACCTCAGGCGCTAGTTCAGCCATATGCATTCCCGTCTGCTTGGGAACATGTACGTGATGCTTTTCAGAAAGCACATCCACCGGAGTTTGCTGGAAGCTCCGATGTTGTTGTTTCGAGTCAGTTGAGAAAGGATTTACAGAGGCACTTGAGGATGTATGAGTGCACTGACGTTCAGAGGCAGGTACTGGCTACTTTTAAGCTAGTGGGATCTGCACTACAGTGGTGGGAGTCTATTACCATCGCACAGGAGAGAGATATTCTCACGATTCAGGAGTTCTGGATGTGGTTCGACCACAAGTACTTTCCGTCTGCTGTTCACACGGAAATGAGGAGGAAGTTGATGAACCTTCGATAGGAGGGTAAGACTGTGGCCGAGTATGAGGCCAAATTCACCAATTTGCTGAATATTGTCCCAGATGAGATATCGACGGAAGAGAAGAAGATTCAGAAATTCATAGATGGATTGACTTGGAGGATCCGTCAGCATTTATTGGGGAACCTCTCGTTGTCCACTTATTCTGGCGTGGTTAACGCTGCATTGCTCCATTTCCAGGACCACCGCTTTCACTTGACAGAGGGGAAGCGATCAGGAGAGTCCAGCCATCAGGGCAGGACAGGGGGAAATGGTGACAGCGGGGTACAGTCAGCTCAGGGTCAGTATAGGCAGAGTGATCAGGGTTCCCAGCAGGGGGATCATAAAAGGTTCCGATCAGGGGGTTTTAGGAACGGTCAGGGAGGATTCCGGAATGGCCAGCAGGGTCATAACAGCCATCAGGGCCAGCAGGGTCAAAATGGTCAACATCAGCAGTTTCACCAGGGCCAGCTAGGCCAGGGCAGAAATGGTAACGGCCACCGGGGCCGAGGGAAGCAGGGACAGAGAGGAGGAAACTTCCCGGGGAAGTGTTTCATTTGTGGTAAGATTGGCCACAAACGTCAGGATTGTCCTGATAAGGGCAGGGCCCCGCAGCAGCATCAGGGTGCTCGACATGAGCCACAGAGGCCACTTTTTCCACCTGCTCTTCCAGCTCCAGCCCAGGTGCCAGCACTACCAGCCATTCCAGCAGTTCCTATGCAGCAGGGGCAGTTACAGTATGGACGTGTCTATAACGTCCACCAGGTAGCAGCTCCACAGGCACCACCCGCGATTGAGGGTATGTTTCCTATCCATGGTACTATGGGTCGGGTTTTGTTTGATATGGGGGCAACACACTATTTTATAGCTACACATTTTGCGAAAGCCTTAGGGTTGTTAGCCATAGCAAAGAGCACAGTGACGTGTGTAGACTCACCATTGGGGAGTGGGTCGCTTATTTTCTTTATATGTCGGGGAGTAGGGATAGAGATTGGTAGTTTGGTATTACCTGCTGATATGTTAGTACTAGAGATGACCGAGTATGATGCCATTATTGGTATGGATTGGCTTGTTGCATACCGAGCCATGATTGACTGTTTCAGTAAGAGTATTATCTTTGCCATTCCCGGGCAGGAGATGTTCTTAGTGGCGATGCCTCGTTCTGAGGGAGGATCGTCCACTCATTTGTACTATATAGAGGAGGATACCTCTAAGGAAGTGGTGATACCACTTGATTCGATTCCGGTTGTTCGAGAGTTTGCCAATGTATTTCAGGATATACCTGTATTACCCCCCATTCGTGAGATAGACTTTGTTATAGACTTATTACCAGATACGAGACCTATAGCACGCGCACCGTACCGTATGGCTCCGGCAGAAATGCGAGAGCTATGAGATCAGATTGAGCATTTGTTGGGTCAGGGGTTTATACGGAGGAGTACTTCGCCGTGGGTTGCCCCTGCGTTGTTCATAAAGAAGAGAGATGGTTCACTGAGATTGTGTGTGGACTACCGGGAGTTGAACAAGGTCACGATACGGAATAAGTATATGTTGCCTCGAATCGATGACCTATTCGACCAGTTGAGAGGATCTTCTTGCTTCTCAAAGATTGATTTGCGATCTGGATACCATCAGTTGCGTATCAGGGAGGAGGACATCTCGAAGACTGCGTTCTTATCGAGATATGGTTCTTACGAGTTTCGGGTTATGCCATTTGGTTTGACCAACTCTCCAGCAGCGTTTATGGACTTGATGAATAGGGTGTTCAGGGATTTCCTAGATCAGTTCGTCATTGTCTTCATCGATGATATTCTGGTTTACTCCTAGACAGAGGAGGAGCACGCCGAGCATTTGAGACAAGTTTTGCAGACGATACGTCAGAATGAGTTGTATGCAAAATATGAGAAGTGCGGGTTTTGGCTGAAGGAGGTCCAATTTTTGGGACACATTATTTGCGACCGGGGGATATCTGTTGATCCGGGGAAGGTATCCGCGGTGAGGGAGTGGGGACAGCCCACAACACCGAATGAGATCCGTAGTTTCTTGGGCTTAGCAGGATACTACAGGAGGTTTATTCGGGGTTTCTCCACGATAGCGGGTCCCATGACACATCTAACTCGTAAAGGTGTGCCGTTCATTTGGAGTGATGCCTGTCAATTGGCATTCGATGAGTTGAAGGATAAGTTAACCTCAGCACCTATGTTAGCACTGCCGAGATCGGGAGTTGATTATCTTGTTTACACCGATGCGTCCTTACAAGGACTTGGAGGTGTACTGCAGCAGGAGAGTCATGCCATAGATTATGCTTCCCGTAAGCTTAAGCCTCACGAGAAGAATTACCCTACCCATGACTTGGAGTTAGCGGCAGTGGTATTTGCCCTTCGTATTTGGAGACATTACCTTTTGGGGGAGAAGTTTCGATTGTTCACGGATCACAAGTCCCTACAGTACCTATTCACGCAGAAGGAGTTGAATATGCGGCAACGGAGGTGGCTTGAATTTGTGAAGGATTATCAGTTCGATATCCAGTATCACCCCGGGGAAGGATAACGTGGTGGCAAACGCGTTGAGCCGTAGGCCAGTAGATGAGGTGGCAGGGGTGTGGAAGGCCAAGTGGAAGGATTTGGGACACCAGGATGCAATGGCCCGATCATTCATGTCTGTGATGACCGTTACACCGTAAATTGTCACGAAGGTGGTAAAGGCACAGGCAAAAGATTCGTTCTGTCAGGAGTAGATAGTTCGATTACTAGCAGAGGGAGCTGAGTCCTATACTATTAGCTCAGACGGGGGATTACGCTTCAATGGGAGATTAGTAGTTCCGGAAGGGGAAGAATTACGGCACGAGGTGATGGCAGAGTCGCACGGCTCACGGTTCACGATACATCTCGGAGAGGACAAAATGTACCAAGACATGAGGCGACAGTATTGGTGGAGCGGGATGAAGAGAGATATTGCCGAGTTTGTTTCAAAATGCGCCACTTGTCAGCTAGTAAAAGTGGATCATCAGAGACCGGCAGGACTTCTACAGCCATTAGAGATCCCGATGTGGATGTGGGAGAGCATATCCATGGATTTTATCACGGGGTTACCTACGTCACAGAGAGGTCATGACTCCGTATGGGTGATTGTGGACAGGTTAACCAAAGTCGCTCATTTTCTACCCGTAAGGACAGACTACACTTCGGGACAGTATGCCCAGCTCTTTATTGCAGAAATAGTGAGACTTCACAGTGTGCCCCTAAATATCGTGTCTGACCGAGACAAGATATTTGTTTCACGATTTTGGGAGAGTTTTCAGGAGGCCATGGGCACAGAATTGCGGTTGAGTACGGTGTATCACCCGCAGACCGATGGGAAAACTGAGCGTACAAAGCAGATATTGGAGGACATGCAACGTATGAGTATCATTGACTTTGGGGGTGGATGGGAGCAGTATCTTCCACTGGTGGAGTTTGCTTACAACAACTCCTACCAGTTCACCATTGGCATGGCTCCATTTGAGGCGTTGTACGGTAGACCTTGTCGTTCCCCAACATGTTGGTTGGAGGTGGGGGATAACAAACTACTTGGGCCGAAAGTGATTCAGGATACTTCGGCAAGGATAGAATTGATTCGGAGTCGCATTCGGGTAGCTCAGGATCGGTAGAAGAGCTATGCTGATGCGAAGAGGTTCTTCAGAGAGTTCCAAGTGGGGGACCAAGTTTTACTCAGAGTATCTCCTATGAAGGGGATTATGCATTTCAGGAAGAAAGGGAAGTTGGCATCGAGATATGTGGGACCATTTCCTATTATTGAGCGGATTGGACCGGTTGCGTATAGACCTGGGTTACCGGAGCATTTGCATCGGATTCACGATGTATTTCATATTTCCTCGCTAAGGAAATATCTTAGAGACGATTTGGCTCATTCTCGCATTGCCTTGGAGGACATCGATCTCCAGTCGGATAGCTCCTACGAGGAGGGGCCGATTGCTATTTTGGACCGAAGTGAGCGGAAATTGCGGTCAAAGATAGTTCCGTTAGTACGTGTTCAGTGGCAACATCATAATGTCGAGGAGTCCACATGGGAGCGCGAGGATGAGATGCGCGAACGTTATCCAGAGCTATTCTTATCAGGTACTTTCTAGTTCTAAATTTTGGGACGAAATTCATTTATTAGGGGGGAAGTATGTAATACCCCGTATTTTCGTGTTATTTATTTTTGGGGATTTATTGAATTAAATGTGTATTAATTGGAAATTAATCCGGATAAAAATATTAACGAGATGTGAGTTAGTATTTGATTATAATGTGTATATTTGGCAATATATGAATATTGGAAATATTGAAATTGTCGCGAGATTGAAATACGGCAATTTGGGAAACTTTGTTGGGACGCGCGTGACAGTCGCGTCAGGAATATAATTATTTGAATTAATAAGTGAATTTTATTTTTATCACCCGTATGGTCATTTTGAGTGCGCCAACGCGTCCGGAAGGGTCGAAAAAGTCAGAAAACACTAGCCGGGGGTTAAGTTTGGGTCCCGGGGCATTATTGGGCCATACCGGTAACTTATAGGGACATTTTGGTAATTTCGGAAATCTGGGAATTAAAACCCACGAAAATTAGAAACAAAAATCTGACTTATTCTCTATCCACTAAACCCACTAACTACACCAAGGGACTTAATTGGATACGGGAGAAGTTAAGATATAACTCCAACTTACCAAAAACCAACCACACCTCCATTGTCATCATCCTTAGAGAAACTTGTAGAGAGAGAGAGAGAGAGAGAAGAGAATTCTGCAGAAAGAGAGAGGGAGAACAACTCAGCCTTCAAGATTCAACATCAAATTCAGAGAAAGATTAAGGCAAGTGGTTTAATTACAATTGATTCAATGCCATGCTTTTCCATGTTTAGGAATTATCGAATTTATCTTGGAAGATGATATAGACCCATGAATTGGAAGTTTAAAACTATGAACTATGTTAGGGACTACATGTAGAAACATTCTGGAAGAATTATGAACTCAGAATTATGACCCTTGATGATTTAAAAACGGATTTTAGAAGAAGTTTATTAATGTTCTTGAAAGAAATAGAAATCTGGAATTCTTGATGAAGATTTGATCCATACAAAGCCCTTGAATGATAAATTATTGGTTTTAGAACGTTTACACTGTTGTAGGATGGTTGTATGATGATATTATAATGTTATCTTAGAGTTTCATGCATGTTAATGGTGTTTTGGGTTGATTTGTAAACTGCAAAACGAAGCAGTCCGCAACCATACCTGGTGCGATCGATCGATCGACATTCATCAGTCGATCAATCGACCACCATCGATCGATCGAAGGAAAAGGTCGATCGATCGACCTTCCCAGAATGAGTAAAGTTTTTCCCCCATTTAAATTTTAATGATGTTAACCCTTGATTAATATTGTTGGAGACCATATGAATACCCTTAACCTTAAGGAAGACCAGTAGGCATGGTTATGAAATTTGGACCTTAATTAGAATTCAATTTGAGGAATTATTCTAAACTAATGAAATTCGATAAGTGAGATAATATTTGGGTTAATAGTGTATATTTGAATAATTTGATGAAATGAGGTTTGGGGAAGAAGTAAGGACCTTAGGAATAAAGATGTTATACGTGGGAATAATTGGAACTTAATAATCTATTTTAGATAGGTTTTAAGTATAAGAAACTACGACGTGAGACTTGTCAATAGTTTTACTTTTATATTATCGGGAGACGTAAAATATACAAATTTGGAATAATGGTATAAGGATGTAGAGTATACCTTTATTAATACTGAATTATCTAAGATGTGTGAATGCTTAGTATATGATTTTTATATGTATGACATACCTACCATACTTGCTATCACGGGAGGTTACGTTCGCTTAGGGCCTTCTTATCCTTGTGTTGCCCGGATTTAGATTGGTACCTCGAGGACATAGTTCAAGAGAAAGACTTATTTGTGAGTTAATAAGCCAGCTGACTATGGAGCGTAGGTATGTACGTGACCATGGATATGTTGAATTATGTTCGCCTCCATTTTTGTGTGTGGTGTTTATTCCAACAATTCCTGAGAGATTCGGAATTTGTGATCCTTATGTACGTGATGTATCGGGATGGATAGCAGAGTATGTGTGCACCGCAGCTTAGCCTTTGGGTGCTTGTATTGTATATTTATGATGTGAATAATATACGGTTAAATGAAAAGGGAATTGCTATGTTAAATTGTGGGTATAGTAATTGTAATATTATGAAAAGATAAAAGGGGACAGATATCAATAAATGGTTTTGTTAATAATTGGGAATCCGAGAATTAAAGTAGAACTCTCTATTTAATTGTTAAGGTTGGAATTAAACGTAAACCGAGTAGGAATGTTAGAAACTCTTTGGAACTAGATAGTTATGAGAAAACACATGATTGGGTACAGGAACGTTAGGAGTGCACAGTTAGATGAGAGGTGAGTATTTCATGTGAGAGCACGTCCTAACATGTATTTTGCATTTATTGTTTTAAATGTTGTTAAAGCACTTGCTGTTTTCAAAATACTCTCCACATTCGGGCTCTGACCCGTTTGCTTTCAAATCTATCTTTTTTGTAAAAAACCATTTTAGGTGCCCAGCCACAAGGACACCATGCTTAGGATCCTCATTCAGGTGACGAGCTGTAGTTGTTTGTGGAAGTTACAGGACATTGATTATAGACGCTTCATCTATCTTGACTCTATACTTAGTATTTATCAGTTGTAGGGCATGTCGCCCATTTCTTTTAGAGGCATTTCATTTATTTCAGTTATTCAGACTTCGGGCATGTAATTAATTCAGAATTCAGACTTGTCTTATTATTTTCAGTTGTGGGATTGTTATGAGGAGTTTTCCTCCGGACTTATTACTATTGTTGGTTATTTAATTACTTCGTTATGGTGAATGGATTTAAGTTGTTCTTCCCTTATTCTTTTATTGCATGTTAATCAGACTCAACTTAAAATTTGGCAACTTACTTTTTAAATACTAGGCGGTTAGTAATCTTTAAAATGTTTTCGACAGTGATGCTATTAACTGAACCAACTTGACATTTTGTATTGATTTAATAAAGGAGTAGCTACCCGGTATTTAATTAGTCGGGGTGTCACATTACCATCCATAACTGTCATACTTTTTATTCATCTGGTAATCATATAAAAATCGGACCCTGACCCGTTCATATTTCTTGTTGTGCATGCATCTTGTATCCGCCCAGGTACTCCGCCGCAAAGGATGCCTATTCTGCCTTTCCTATTCCGATGATGTTGATGAGCCGTGATGGTTTGCGGGTATTACGGGTTATATTGTATAGCCGCTTTTATTTTTGCACCCTCGTTAAGATCAAGTCTTTTATTCGGGCGTGAGGCCCAAGCCTTTGTAATTGTTTAATGTAATGTATTAGATAATTTATTGAGATTGTTCATCATTGTTGTAGAGTCTGTGGACCAACAGCATATTTGGTCCTTTTTCTGTATATTCGTTATCTTTGTAGTATATATACATTCTTGGGTTTCCCCTATATTTTCAGTAGTGGGTTGTTTAAATTCTTTCTTTAACTCAATAACAAAATTTTTGGCAACCCATTTTCTGAAATATTGGGTGGTTATCCTGGCTACTCTATATTTTATTGTGATGCTGAGAATGATTCCATCTATGATTCCTGTTATATTGGAGTATTGGGCTGGCCACCCCTTATTTTGGTGAGCGAGTTGTCACAGATGGTATCAGAGCATCAGGTTCTAGTGTCCTTAGGAATCTGTGTGGACGCCTTATGTTTTCAACATTGCTTTTGATTTGACATAGAGACTTAGGATTAAGATCGTTGATCTCTCCTGTGATATTTCGTTCTTCTGCCATGAGGTAGAACCCATATAATCTTTTGCGCATTTGTGTGAGATTTCTAGGTCGATTGGAGGAAGGGCGCCAGGGAAGGTTGGTGTGAAGTCTTCGCGAGATGGAACTACTAGAAACTGTGATTTGTAGTCGGGGATGAGGACCGTTTTGGAGGTCGCTCCCTTTTGTAGCATTTCCTTGTCTTGATGTTGCAACTACTAATTAGAGTGGATGCATAAGGTCCAGGAGCATTGGCCTTAGGAGGGGTATGGAAGTACCAGATGAAAAGGAGGGAGGAAAATCCTTCACCCGTAGGAGTAGTGTTGAAATGGTGGGAGCGTAGTCACCATAATTGTGGGTGCAAGATGTTTTGCCCATGGCGAAACTCGGGGGACATTTTCAACAGAAAGTTTCTCTGGGATAAATTGGAATGAGGAGAAGGTGGATCCTCAAATGTTCACACGAGGTTCGGTCAGAGTCCGATCGTGAATACAGAGTTGTACGGTTAGGGAGGCCTTGCTTAAAAAATATGGTTGGTAAAAGGAAGGGGAGGCCGATAGCGTGTTCCCTTTTGTTGAGAAAGTAGAAGGGATTGTGTGGGCAAATTTTGAGCAGCTAGGGTCGGAGCAGTGGCTATGACGTGGAATGTATAACCACGCATTTTGATCTTGCTGACCAGAGAACAAGGGCGAGGATAAGATGCCTGGTCGGGGCATTGATGGAATTAACATTGGTTCGAATAAGACTCGAGTACGGCGTCTGAGAACCATTAGGATTGACCCGGGTATTTAACGAGAACGTTGGCAGGAATTCCACCTTTGTAGTGGGTGGTGTAGTTCCTATGTTTCAATAGGGTAGTATTTTATTTACTCTAGATTCGGGTGAGTATATTGATCTTGTGGTAATATTAATGCTACTATTAATAGGGTAATTATATGACTTCCGTAGTACGGACGTTTTATATTTTCTTTCGCTCGTTATAAGGCGAGTGATGATATTTTAGTATTATGTGTGTTATGCGCTATTTGATTGGCATGTATTATGCTAGTAAAGGTATTATGGTTCTTCGGGGTGATAGTAAGCGATAAAAATTACGAGGCTATCTTACTTCTAGTTTCAGGGTGGAACTAGTTATCCTATAATATCTCTCCTGGATACAGGTTAAGACTTTGTAGGGGTGGTTAGAGGTAAGTAGAAGGTTTTTATTACTTGCTATGTTATCTTGCTTGAGTGTTTGGTTGCTCATTTGCATGGTATGTGATTGTTATGCCTTATCTCCATGACCATCAAGGTTGAGTAGTAATGCATAGGAAGGGTTCCTTGTTTGGATTCCTCTTT
Organism: Sambucus nigra; assembly: GCA_949130495.1. NCBI lineage: Eukaryota > Viridiplantae > Streptophyta > Magnoliopsida > Dipsacales > Adoxaceae > Sambucus > Sambucus nigra. Next base: position 163,180 of record CASBWL010000244.1, read on the forward strand.
TGTGGGACGCTCCATGCGTGAACCTCAATGACGTTGGGAGTGGATAGATGCTACTTTTCCTTTCTCTAAATTGTTTATATTTTGTTTTATTTTATTTTTCTGGTGGGAAAGTTTAGCCTAGAATCACGTAGTATAGTGATTAAGGGCTATTTAAGTGCGTGATAGAAGCACTGCATATAGTTCTCTCCTCTGATCGATGCGAGGGAGGATGAGATATGGAGTCAAAATGAGACATCGGGTTATGAATTGATGAGTAGGGCAAGTTTTGTATATAATGGGATAAATATTTGTAAGACTTTACAGAAAGTAAATGTCTGATTTGTTGGAATTTTAAAATTTTAGTATGGTAAAACATAGAAGTAGAATATTATTATTAGGGTTGTGAATTAGTATTATACCAATCCCGATAATGTGTCTTAGACCGTCGTATCTCGACGAACGACGATGCGAGGTAGTAGTGTGATGGGAGGGTTCCTTGTTTGGATTTCTCTTCGGCGAGACGTCCCACGCATGAAACCGAACGAATGTTGGGAGTTGAGATAGGTTTGGGCCACCAGGGACATACTTAGTATTATACGTCAATGACTTAGATAGGATATATATAAATATCGACCTTAGGATTATTAGGATGTAAGGCGTTTAGGGCATGTGACGTTGGTTAGGAAGGGTGTAAGAGGTTAACCCCAAATAGGTTGTGGGTTAACTTTCAAAAGGATTAGCTCCCTAGAAATAAGAGGTACGAAAATTTCAAGTGATTTGGAAGGGTAAGCCAAAGGAGATGAGGCTTTTCTTAGATAGAGCGTTACGTCGGTAGCTTGACTTTTGAGGAGTTAAATGGATGAATTGACTAATACTCCTGAGTCCATGTGGTTAAGCTCGAGCGTGAATTTAACGGTTAAGTCTCTTCCAGGAATGGGGAGTAATGATACTGAAGCGTGGAACCGTTGTTTTGTGCGTCTCACAAGCTTAAAACTTAGTAGGAAGTATTACTCCACGCTTGGATTGAAATTCTTTGCGGTAGAGATCGCCTTAAAGAAACGAGACACTACTTCCCGGGTAGGAAATCGGTCTTTCTTGCAAGCAACAAGTTCTTACAAGGTGTGGTGAGAAGAATTGAGTTGGTGCATGAAGTTCATAAAGGTCTATCGATGGGAAACTTCCCTTTGCTGAGGGAATATGAATGGTGTAGTAGACGTGTCTAGTAAGAAACCCATCGTAGATATTAAGGAAAGCTAAGTAGAACGGGCATAACTTAGAAGACTTAGTAGAAAGAGTATTTATGTCCATGATTGACCACTTCGCCTACTTGTGTGAAGAGACTAGTAGTGGAACGAAGAAGGGAATGTTCATAGATGTCTTCATTGAATTGCCGACACCGAACTGGTCATGATCCTATTTGAGAAATTTTTGATCATTTAACCAAATCGTTGCTTTTTCGGCCTTATGGGTGGACTATATTCAGAAGAGTACATCCCGCTCTTTATGACCGTATGAGGTGCCTATCACTAATGATGGGCCGAGACTAGATATTCATGCCAAAGGTTTGGTAAAGTTTACATGAAGATGGGAACCGTATGGAAATGTCATATATCTTACCATCCTAAAATGGATGAAGGGATGAGGTTAACTTTATGTCGAAAGGCATATATCGAATGTACGCCTTAGTCTGAATAGCGGGAATGAAAATTTTCGATCAATACTTGGACTTTTTGAGAAGACGTATGGATTATTTCCTAAGGTATGACACCTTTTGTGGCCTAGTTGTAACCGGGTGAGCAATTCGCATACTCGTTGGATGGAATTCAGTGGACAATATGTTCCGTGGACTCGGACTAGACTCGGAGCATTTCTTTAAGGATTGGGCTTGTTAAGCCATATGTTTTGAAAGGCTACACCTATGCAAAGAGAAGTTGATTGGTGTTGGGATTAAGCCATTTAACATTGGTGTAAGTATCCCTGAGGAAGTATGTAAAGTGATTTATGGAAAATAAGGGTTTATGCCGATTTGAGTGGGTATCTCCTTCCGTTGTAAGATGATTAGATTCATAGTTCATGAGGAACGATTTGGTACTATACTGGAACACAAAGACTGTAGAGTGAGATCGATATAGACGACCTTAATCCGAATCCTTTTGGGACGTGGCGATAACGAGGGGTTTATTTAGGATGGTAGAATCCTAGTGGGATAGTTTACCCTTTATGTGATTAGGGTACGCCCGAATTTTGAGGGCAAAATTCCCTCATAAGGGGGGGATTATGTAACAACCCTCGCTTTTGGGAGGCTGATTTTATATTAATTTACCGCATAAGGTAATTATATAAAATATTGGAACTAGAGTAAATATTAATTAAATGAGTTGAAGGTTAATATTTACCGGGTTACTGCATATTTACTGTATGAGAAAGTAAATATCATTATGTTGTATGTTTTATAGTGTCATGTGTTATAAATGGCATTATGGTTTATATGAACCCAGAACTCGAAATAAATTATAAATTTGTCGGATGCCAGTTTTGAGGGTGTAGTTAGTCCCGGTATGTCTGAGCCAGTCAAAATAAGTGTCATATTGTATTTTTGTATTTTGGGCCCTTTTACCTGGTTTTAACTTAAATGCGTATTTGGGAGTCACTTTAATGTGGTATTAACCACTTATGTTGGGAACTTTAGACTTAAGCCCCGATTTTTAGCCTTCCAAATACCCTAATTTCCTCATTTTATGTGTTAAACTTAGAGAGAAAAGGAGAGAAATAGAGAAGAAGAGAAAAGTGGAGAAAGAAGAGAGAAAATGAAGATTGAAGATGGATTGTTGCTACTACACAAAGAAACCTGAGATTTCATATTCAAGGCAAGTTTTCTACTTGCTAATATGTGATTTAAGATGAATAATTTGTGTGATAGTTGTGTATTTGCATTTATGGATCAAAAATGGAATTTATGGGATTTAAACCCTAATCTTAGTTTTGATGATAAAATTTTGATTTAAAATAGTTATAAATCATGTGGGATAATATTTGGGTAGATAAAGGTTGTTGGTTGAGTTCAAAATAGAAGAGATTTGAGATTTGGGAAAATTAAAATCATCACTTGGGTTTGGTTTTTGGAAAAAGAAGAGCCCTAGGTTTTCTATGACCGGTCGACCGCGATCCCAGGACCAGTCGACCGGGCCTTCGCGAGAGGGCTTACTGCTTTCCCTCTAAGGCATAAATATCATGCGCGGTCGACTGCGGTTCTCTGACCGGTCAACCGGACCCTACATTTTGAGCTTTCTGCTTTTCTTTTTAGGAAAAATCTGGAGATGCGGTCCACCGCGGTCTCAGGACCGGTCGATCGGTCCCCTGTTTTTCATCCTTAAACGTTATTTTGTTTCCTAGATTTATTCTCATCAATAGGGACTAGGAACCTTCTTGAATGAAGTAAATTTAGAGTTTTAGAGTCCAAGATATGAGAGGTAACCATTCTAGATTAGGAATGCATGATGTGGGGACTTTTCCGGGGGTATGCCACTTGGTATTAGGGCATTATTTCTTTCTAGTTGATTATTATGAAACTAGGAGTTGTAATGTTATACTTGGGAGACTTTAGACACTGAACAGAGCTATGTTAATCTTGATGGTTCATAATAACACCGTGAACGAATGTTGGGAGAATAAAATTGAAAGTTTATTCGTTCCCTTGAGGTATGCTAGTCTTGGGGTTGTAAAGCAACACCCTGAAATATTTGGAGATAATTAAGAGTTTACTTACTCCTTTGAGGTTGTAGTAACGCTATAATTTATCGTCTGGCTCCGGATGATAAGGTGAATTATTTACAAAATGTAAATGATTATGGTTTCGGATAAAATGAAGCATTTATATGGAAAGAAAATGAAATGGAAATGGCAATAATGATGGTAAATGATAATTTACTTAATCACGAATATGGTAAATGTTAATTTACTTATACACACCTCTCTAAATGACATCATAAGGGAAGTTCGCGCTCTTGGTGATGCCCTCTGGCTAATGAATGCAGGGTGGATATAGTCCATAGGCCATATGAGCGATTATGTTATGTTTTCTGCACTGGTGAGGAGATTCCGGGTGTGGTCTTGACTCTCCCGCAGGCATATGGCCGCTTCCCGACGTCTTGCATTATAGGTGCCTAGGTTGTCTTGTATAGATAGGCCCTGGAAGATGATGGTCATTTAGGGGCGCGCCCAGTGGGGAAACTCGGAGGGGCGGTCTTAGAAACGTTATATGTACATAAATATAACTATTCATAATCAAGTGGGACTTTATGTATGAGATATGCCATAAAGAGCATGATGTAGTGCCATAAAGAGCACAATGAAATGCCATAAAGAACATTTGATGATGATTATATTCCTAATAAGGAATGGAATGCCATGAAGGGCAGGTAATTGAGATAAAAGCCACAAAGTGCTTAATGGTAATTATATATTCCTAATAAGGAATGGAACTAAGAAATGATTCAGAGTACATGATGAAAGTTTTAGATTTATGTTAATTATTCTTATTCTCTTGCATAACTTAATTAAATTATTGATTCATTAAAATGTTTTAGATTATGCTTTTAAATTGTGTAGGTAGATTCTTATTTCTTTTAGTCGTGATTTACCATCCATAACTGTCATACTTTTTATTCATCTGGTAATCATATAAAAACCGGGCCCTGACCCGTTCATATTTCTTGTTGTGCATGCATCTTGTATCCTCTAGGGAAAGTTAGATTAAAAAAATAGACATACATATTTCCTTTTTTTCATACCTTATCTAAAGCAAAGGTGGATAAAACTAGAATTGCAAGCTTTGCAATTAATGGGTCCACTATCAGAGTTTCTACCCTCTTTGAAGAACATGTTCTAATTTTTTTTTTAAAATCTTTGTATTCTTCTAGATCAAATAGGATGAAGCCATCCTATATTCATTCTTAATATTATCAATAGTGATGACAACAGTACTCTTGAACCCATTCCCTCTAATGAAGAGATACAAAGATGTGGTGTTTTTTTTAAACCCCTATAGTACAACTATTTTATATGCCTCTAATGATGCATTGTACACTTATTATTGGAATTCCATAAGTAATGATGTGTGTGTGGTACTGAAAAAGTTCTTTCTTCCTAGTGTGGTTCAAGGTAACTTGAATTTTGTCCTTATTTTGGTTCTCATCTCCAAAATTATGGATACTAATTTTATAGAGAAATATATTCCTATCACTCTTAGTGATTTTTTTAAAGATAATTACTAAAATATTTGCCTCTACGTTGGCTCCTATTGTTGATAAAGTCATTTTACCTAGCTAATGTGGGTTTGTGAAAGGTAGGCTTATTCCAGTTCCATTGCTTTTGATTGAGATCATGTGAATCTTTTGGATAGAAGGGGTTTTGGATGGAATCTTACTGTTGAAATTGACTTTGGAAAGGCTTTCGACACCATTGATTGGTACTTTCTCCTTTATGTGCTTCTGCAGTTTAATTTTGGCACTTATTTCATTAATTAGGTGAAATATATTCTCTATTTCGCTAAGCGGTCAATGATTAGTATTGGGAAGAGTGTGGTATTTCTTAACTGCAGTAGAGGGGTTTTGCAAAGAAATCCCCCTCCTCTTCATTTTAGTTGAAGAAGTTCTTAATAGATCCCTTACTAATCTGGTCTCAAGGGGTTAGTTATTTCTCATTTCAACTCTTAGTGTTTGTATTACTCTATCTCATTTATTCTATGCATATGACCTGTCGTTGATTATCTATATAGTTCCACCTAAAAATGTGAATGAGATACCCCGTATTTTTATGACTTTTAATTATGAGGTTAATTAAATTGAATTACTTTTAATTATGGGATTTATTAAATTAATTTGGGATAATTAATTGGAAAATTAATTCGGATTTAAATGCTAGTGGGATGAGAGTTAGTATTTGGTTATTATTATGTTGTTGAATATTACTGAGTGATTATGATAATATGTGATCATTGATTTTATTAAAATTGTCGTGAGTTGAAAATACGGCAGTTTCGGTAATTTAGTTGGGACGCATGTGTCAGTCGCGTCAGGGCCCAATTTAATGAATTTAAAAGTATTATATTTTTATCAACCGTATGGTCATTTTGAGTGCGCCAATGTGTCCAAAAGGGTCGAGATAGTCAGAAAACACTAGTCGGGGGTTTAGTTTGGGTCCCGGGGCATTTTTATTCCAAACCGGCAACCCAAAAGGGTATTTTGGTAATTTTAAAAATTGAGGAGTTAAGACCCACGAATTTTAGAGTTTAATTATATATTATTAGAGAGGCTACTAAGGCCATTATCATCCAAAAATAATAGAAGTGGGCTACGAAAGTTTGAGGGAACTTACAAGAGGTTCCAAACTAAAACAACCACCCACCACCGTCAATTTGGAAGGAATTGTGACCGGAAAGAAGAGAGAATCAACCCTTGATCACCAACAACGATTCAGCACAGAAAACCTAAGTCAGGTGATTTGGTTTCATTCCTTGCATTGAATATTTCCTCCATGCTTAATGTAGAAATTAACGTATGTATTGAAAGATTGATGAAAACCCAATGGAATTGTTAGGGATTGCATGTAGAATTGTTCTGGACGAATTTAGTAGCCAAAACATAGCATTTTATGATGTAAAAACGTATTTAAAAAGGAGTTTTCATGTTCAATTAAATTATGGGTTCGTTTTGTTAGGGTTTGTGGAAAAATTTGGAGATTTATGGATTTTACATGTTGATTTGAAGGAATTAACCCAAAAACTATGTTAGGAAGTGATCTAGGGTGGTTTGGAATAATTTAAGAACCTTAAAATCTGATTAGTATGAATTTGGGATGATTTTGGAGAGGAGAAAATTTGAGAAAAATGAAATGGGTGAAATCTGGGCACTTTCGAAAATTTCGTTAGAAGACCAACCCAGGTCGTTCTTATGACCTCGTTCGAACGAGCTCCTAACGAGATTCCAGTAGCCCTTCTAACAAATTCGATCGAAGCCCTTCGTTCGAACGACACTCATTCGAACTACCTCGTTCGAATTAGATTTCTAACGAGTTGACAAAATGACCTTGTTCGGCTGATTTTTTTGTTTCGAACTTCACATATGCCTATTTATGAGTATTATTTTTGGTTGAACTTCAATAATTTTGACCCTAGAGAATTGATGTTGGGAACTTTGTGAACACTTAGACTTGAGGAAGACTAGTAGGTATATTTGTGAGGCCGGAGTATAATTTAGGATTAAATTTTGGGGAAATACATATAAGACTTGGTAACCTTTATGAGTTAGGTTTTAAGTAATTGAGATCACGACGTGAGATGAATCGGCGGCCTATATTGTATATTATCCAAATACTTATAAATTTGCAAACTTAAATGATTGTATAAGGAGGTAGAATATACCTCTATTAATATTATAAGATATCTAAGATGCGTGAATGCTTAGTATATGGATTTATATGTGTATAACATACCTACCATACTTGCTATCACAAGAGGTCGACATTCGAAATGAGCCATCTAATCTTCATGTGCCTACCGGGGGGGATTTAGATTGGTACCTTAAGGACATAGGGATGTGAATGACTTATTCATGAGAAATAAGTCAGTTGACCATGGGAGCGTAGGTATGTGCGCGACCCATGGGTATGTGAACTATGTTCGCCTCCATTATGTGTTATTGTTGCTTATTGAAACAGTTCCGGAGAGATTCGGAATACGTGGTCCTCATGTACGTGATGTACCGAGATTCGATAGCAGAGTATGTGTGCACCGCAGCTTAGCCTAGGGGTGCCCTTATTGTATATTTATTTATGATGAGATTAATATGCTGGTAATTGAAATGGACTTTTAGTAAAGTATGAATGTGAATACTTGTAACATTGTTAGCAGAGTTAAAAATGGGTCAATCGCATCATACTATTATAGGTAAATATGAGAAATAAAATGGGGGACTCACAGTTTAGTTGGAAATGTTTAGTATTAACCCTTATATTATGAAGTAAGGTCAGGTTGTGGATTGGACTAGTTAGATAGTGGTATAACTAGAACTGGTATGGGTACGTTAGGAGTGCATAAATAGATGAGGGGTGAGGAACTCATGTGAGTGCATGCACTATCATGTATTTTATATTCACTGTTTAGTGTTATTAAACACTTGCTATATTTTAAACTGTTTTCACAATCGGGCTTTGGCCCGTTTGCTTTCAAATCTATTTTCTTGTAAAAACATTTTAGGTGTCCATCCACAGGGATGCGAAGCTTAGGAGTTCCATTCCAGTGATGTGCTGTAGCTGCTGTGGAAGTTACAGGACCTCGATAGTAGGTGCCTCCACTTTCTACTTTGACTCCATCTCAGATTTATTCATTTGTAGGGCATGTCTCCCCTTTTCTTTTAGAGACAACTTAAATACTCATTTTTGGATTTAATTAATTAGTGATTCAGACTTTGTATTTGTTTTATCCAGTATTCGAATTATTTCGAGGAGTGTTCCTCCTGATTCATTTATTCCATTATTATTTTATCGTGACTGTGATGTGGTTGTGGTATCATTATTTCATAATTTAAATTGGTTGCATGTTAATCTAATTCATTTAAAATTGAAAACTCACTTTTTAAATATTAGGTGGCTAGTAATGGTTTACAAACGTTTTCGACAGTGATTCTACGAACTGAACCAACTTGACATTTTGTATTAATTTGAATAAAGGAGTAGCTACCCGGTATTTAATTAGACGGGGTTTCACAAGTGGTATCAGTGCATCAGATTCTAGTGTCCTTTAGGATCTGTGCGGCTTATTATTCTTCCAAGCGTAGCTTTCTTTGATATAGAGCCCTATGTTTAGGATTATTGATTTCTTTGGTGAGATTTCGTTCTCCTGCTATGACATATACGCTAGTGAATCTTATTTTCATTCGGGTGTGTTCGGGTGCCGAACAATGCAGTACATCAGGCGAAGACTGTTGGGCGGACAATAGGAGGCAAAGATTAGTTGAGGTTATTTAAACTTATTAAATAAGTATGACCTTAGTTAAAGTCACCCATATTATGGCACGGAAGTCCAGGACGGTATAGATGGCTAAGGCACGATTTGCGACTTCGAGGTACAACTATAGCAGGAGTGGGGTCAAATGAGACTCACCCAACAAGGTAGGAATGGGAGAGAAAGAGTTAGGTGAAACATTGAAGAGAACCCGCAGTGGAAATACTCAAAATGCAGAGATGGCAGGTTCTAGCCAAACTAATAATATATTCAAAGGCTTGGACATATGACGGGGTATGGCCAATCGGGAGTGAAAATTTGGGGTAAATTTTTCTTGACTCGTAAGAACGGAATTTCAATGGTGAGAGTCAATCACCACACTAAGAAGTGGAATGTGACATCGAGAGAAGGCATACATGTATGGTTTGACCATAAGTTCCTTCACTAGATGTTCAGGGTGAAAGGCGAATGTTGTTCTGAACTCACACAAGAGGGCCGGACAGAGGTCACTTTGTGAGAAGAAATTTAATTATTCAGCAAACTTTACACCGGGTGAAGTAGGTGAAAAGGAGAAGAGAATATTAAGGGAGAAATTACAAACAAAAAGAATTGTTAACTCTTCTGGGGAATTCTGCTTGGACGGACAATGAAGATGGTAATAATGTCAAGTAGTGTTAATTTGGAGGTAAACATTTCCTTGGGTGGGGGAGATTCAAGAATCGAGGATCTTTGTAGAGTACGACTGAGAAAATGGTGTTGGAGAAGCACCACAAGGGGAAGACGAACCCGTTAAAATGATTCGAATAGCTGAATTATTACCGAGAGATGGTGATTTCAGTAAGAGATGTCGAAACTAGTAGTGTGTTCCTTAGGTTCATTAAGCTAAGGGAACAATGGAGGTAATCAACAGAGCCGAGACTACCAATGTCCGAGAGAAGGACCACCTTAGCATGGTCAGGGTGACCGAAGATAAGTGGAGTGTGTGTAGAGGTATTTTGTGGGAAGTGAAGCCCATGCATTATAAATGTTTTCTCGATGCAAGTGTAAGGATAAAGGTAGTGTGCCTGGCAAGGGCATTAGTTATTGAAATATTCGGTTTGGTACGGACATGTGTGCTAAGTCCAGGAACCATTTGAGTAGTTAGGATGATTATCAGGATAGAAGTATGAGTTACATCCTCAGATGATGTTGCATGTTGGTTGTGGCATGAATGAGTTGCTACATTTGTTATTATGGTTATTTTTGCTTGAGAGTTGAGTTTAGTGAGTATCGACAATTTTTTTATTATTTATGTGAATAATTTTCCCAGATAGCGTGGGGTTATCTTTATTGTCATCCGCAGAGGATGAATGGGTATATTGATAGTGGTATATATTATATTGGGACTACTCGTTTTAGTGTTGCGATATACGAGTATGATATTATCCTAATTATGGTTTTATAATATGCTCATACCGATAGTGTGCTGGTATTACAAGTTTATTGGGATTACTACCTTGGGGTATAATGTTTTGATCTGGCGAGGCCCCATCTGTGAGAGGGTCTGGCTCGTAATTGTATATATATATATATATATATATATATATATATATATATATATATATTATTGTGATTTCAAAAAGTATAATGGTCTCGGATATTTAATCCCAGTCTGCATAGGGATTTACTTGGTATGATTAGTATGTAATTGGTTTACTAGTCAGTGAAAAGATTTAGCTCGCTATTATAATTAACGCTGAGGATGTAGTAGTAAAGAAGAGTGAATTGTTTTATCACCCTTTAGAGATTTGTGAGTTTATGCTCATAGTTGTGTGTCTGGGGACGGGATTTTGGGATCCCCGATTATATTTGCATGTTGTATATGGAATGCGATTTCCATCAATGTCAAGAGAAAATGTCTTTCGAAAAGAGTTATTTATTTAAGTGTAATTGAGGTAGGAGATGTAACTTTGTTGTTAAGAGACGGGAATATAGGGGTACATGTTATGGACTGAGGGCTTAACGGATCCCGATGACCGACAATGATAGGTAGTAGTGTATCGGGGGGGTTCCTTGTTTGGATTTCGCTTTACGAGACATCCCACGCATGAAACTTAGCGTAATGTTGGTAGTAGGGAGATGTTTGACCATTGGTCCATAAATTGGATACCTCGATCGTTATGTAGGTAAGTAGTTATAACGGGAAGTTAACAAGGTAAATTACGATGTAAGGCCAGTAGAGCCAGTTGTTAGTAATGAAGTACTGATAATGTTGGTTTTATTACGATGGGTTGAAGGATGAATTTAGGTTAAGGAGGATTTAGGATTTCATATTTAGAGGTGATTGGGAACGCCGAAGTGGTATAGCCACGTTGAAAATGCAGCGGCAATAAAGAGTTTCAAATACGTATGAAGCGTAGATAATGTTTAAAACCGTATGAGTGGGTTATAAGGGGTGAAGACATCTTGGTTTGCTAATGTAGTAATCGCCGGAAGAAGGGATATAGATGGGATTAAACGTCACAAGTGAAGGTGTTAATGAATATCATCTGCAACCAGTGTAGCAAGTCCGAATTTGGTGAAAAGGCAGTGGAAAGCCATTTAATAACGGGTACCTCTTGAGAAGACAAATATTAAATTATTATGGACAATTTGGAGTAGAGTTCCGACCAATCGAATGTTGAGGGTGACTCAAGAGTAAATAGAATGAGGATGTCAATAGGGTATGAAGGGTCCATATGTGCACAACGTGGTGAAAATTGCAAGGGTCAAAACTTTTGGTATACGTTGAGAGGAGACCATTAAGTATCACTTAACGGGAAGTATTGTACGTGAAAGTCGGCATTGAAAGGGGTATAGTATGTAGTAGATCGATTGGGGTAAGATGATCAACCAGATAATTTTATATCAAGCCGACGAATCCAGAGATAGAAGAGTCAAGTTGGAAAATTTCCTTAAGGGGTTGCCAACTTATAGATAAGTATCGAGTTCCTTCGAATATGTGGGACAGGTTGTCCAGAAGTAGAGAAATTGTTATATATTTGGGTGATTTACACTATGAGATAGTGGACACGCCGGTAAGTGGTCCTACGCAGTATTATTCAATACTAAGAGGAGATCCCCGAAATCCACCTTCAACGTGGGGTAACAAGAAGTTATGGGATTACGTTTCATTCGAAGAAGGTTGTATCACCAATAGCCCGAGGTGTAGGAGCATGGTGATTGACGACTGGTGGATTGTATGAAAGAAATTTTGGATTCATTACGATCTTTTCATTTCCAAATCGGATATAACTAGTAAGTGAGGTATATTGTGGTAATGGGGAGAAGATATTAACTAATGGTAGAGTTGGGGGAAAAGCACCCGTATCTATTTATAGTGGACTAGGTGCTTACAAATGTTTTGTGTAACACCAACCGGTTGCAGTGGTTTTCCCTTATGTAAAGGTCACAACGCCGGGAACAGAGATTCAACGAATAGGCAAAAGTAGTCAGATGTTTTATTGATTTCTTGCTGAGTAGGAGCTTGGTGTTTTGATAAACGCGGGAGTTAATGCGTAGTGAGGTGCGGACTCACAATAATATTGAGATAATGCAGCCATTGATGTATAGGCTATATTTTTCATTATTCGAATATTGTTTAGTAAGAGCACAACGTGAAGTGCATTCATTGAAGTGTAACCCTATAACTGATATAGTATCATGTCTGTTAAACAAGCTTGTTGTGAAGTGAGGGCTTTAGTGATTGGGCTTTTATTTATATTTCTATTTTGAGTACCAGAGGATATCAAATTTTTCTTTCCATGTATGCCTTACTTTTCGAATTTCGGGACGAAATTCCGTTATTAGGGAGGAGATATGTAATACCTCGTATTTTTATGGCTTTTAATTATGAGGTTAATTAAATGGAATTACTTTTAATTATGGGATTTATTAAATTAATTTGGGATAATTAATTGGAAAATTAATTCGAATTTAAATGCTAGCGGAACGAGAGTTAGTATTTGGTTATTATTATGTTGTTGAATATTACTGAGTGATTATGGTAATATGTGATCATTGATTTTATTAAAATTGTTGTGAGTTAAAAGTACGGTAGTTTCGGTAATTTAGTTGGGTCAGTCGTGTCAGGACCCAATTTAATGGATTTAAAAGTATTATATTTTTATCAACTGTATGGTCATTTTGAGTGCGCCAATGTTTCCATGAGGGTCGAGATAGTCAAAAAACACTAGCCGGGGGTTTAGTTTGGGTCCCGGGGCATTTTTAGGCAAAATCGGCAATCCAGAAGGGTATTTTGGTAATTTTAAAAATTGAGGAGTTAAGACCCACGAATTTTAGAGTTTAATTATATATTATTAGAGAGGCCACTGAGGCCATTATCAGGCAAAAATAATATAAGTGGGCTACAAGAGTTTGAGAGAAGTTACAAGAGGTTCCAAACCAAAACAACCACCCACCACCATCAATTTGGAAGGAATTGTGACCGGAAAGAAGAGAGAATCAACCCTTGATCACCAACAAAGATTCATCACAGAAAACCTAAGGCAAGTGATTTGGTTTCATTACTTGCATTGAATATTTCCTTCATGCTTAGTGTAGAAATTAACGTATGTCTTGAAAGATTGATGAAAACACAATGGAATTGTTAGCGATTGCATGTAGAATTGTTCTGGACGAATTTAGTAGCCAAAACATAGCATTTGATGATGTAAAAACGGATTTAAAAAGTATTTTCATGTTCAATTAAATTATGGGTTCATGATGTTTGGGTTTGTGGCAAAATTTGGGGATTTATGGATTTTACATGTTGATTTGAAGGAATTGACCCAAAAATTATGTTAGTAAGTGATCTAGGGTGGTATAGAATAATTTAAGAACCTTAAAATCTGATTAGTATGAATTTGGGATGATTTTGGAGAGGAGAAAAGTTGAGAAAAACGAAATGGGTGAAATCTGGGCACTTTCGGAAATTTCGTTAGAAGACCAACCCAGGTCGTTCGAACGACCTCATTCGAACGAGCTTCAAACGAGATTCCAGTAGCCCTTCTAATGAGTTCGTTCGAAGCCCTTCGTTCGAACGACACTGGTTCAAACTACCTCGTTCGAATGAGATTTCTAACGAGTTGACAGAATGACCTTGTTCGGCCGATTTTTTGTTTCGAACTTCACATAGGCTTATTTATGAGTATTATTTTTGGTTGAACTTCAATAATTTTGACCCTAGAGAATTGATGTTGGGAACTTTGTGAACACTTAGAATTGAGGAAGACTAGTAGGTATATTTGTGAGGCCGGAGTATAATTTAGGATTAAATTTTGGAGAAATAAATATAAGACTTGGTAACCTTTATGAGTTAGGTTTTAAGTAATTGAGATCACGACGTGAGATGTGTCAGCGGCCTATATTGTGTATTATCCAAATACTTATAAATGTGCAAACTTGAATGATGGTATAAGGAGGTAGAATATACATATATTAATATTATAAGATATCTAAGATGCGTGAATACTTAGTATATGGATTTATATGTGTATAACATACCTACCATTCTTGCTATCACAGGAGGTCGACTTTCGAAATGAGCCATCTAATCTTTCTGTGCCTACGGGGGGGATTTAGATTGGTACCTTTAGGACATAGGGCTGTGAATGACTTATTCGTGAAAAATAAGTCAGCTGACCATGGGAGCATAGGTATGTGCGTGACCCATGGGTATGTGAACTATGTTCGCCTCCATTATGTATTATTGTTGCTTATTGAAACGATTCCTAAGAGATTCGGAATACGGGGTCCTCATGTACGTGATGTACCGAGATTCGATAACAGAGTATGTGTGCACCGCAACTTAGCCTAGGGGTGCCGTTATTGTATATTTATGATGAGATTAATATGCTGGTAATTGAAATGGACTTTTAGTAATGTACGAATGTGAATACTTGTAACATTGTTAGTAGAGTTAAAAATGGGTGAATCACATAATACTATTATAGGTAAATCTGAGAAATAAAATGGGGGACTCACAGTTTAGTTGGAAATGTTTGGTATTATCACTTATATTATAAAGTAAGGTTAAGTTGTGGATTGGACTAGTTAGATAGTGGTATAACTAGAACGGGTATGGGTACGTTAGGAGTGCACAGATAGATGAGGGGTGAGGAACTCATGTGAGTGACGCACTATCATGTATTTTATATGCACTGTTTAATGTTATTAAATACTTGATATATTTTAAATTATTTTCACAATCGGGCTCTGACTTGTTTTCTTTCAAATCTATTTTCTTGTAAAAACCTTTTAGGTGCCCAGCCAGAGGGACGCCAAGCTTAGGAGTTCCATTCCAGTGACGTGTTGTAGATGATGTGGAAGTTACAGGACCTCGATAGTAGACGCCTCCACTTTCTACTTTGACTCCATCTCAGATTTATTCATCTGTAGGGCATGTCGCCCATTTTCTATTAGAGACAGCTTAAATACTCAATTTTAATTTAGTTTTGGATTTAATTAATTAGTGATTCAGACTTTGTATTTGTTTTATCTAGTTTTCGAATTATTCCGAGGAGTGTTGCTCCTGATTCATTTATTCCATTATTATTTTATTGTGACTGTGATGTGGTTTTGGTATCATTATTTCATAATTTAAATTGGTTGCATGTTAATCTAATTCATTTAAAATTGACAACTCACTTTTTAATTTTTCGGTGGCTAGTAATGGTTTACAAACGTTTTCGACAGTGATGCTACGAACTGAACTAACTTGACATTTTGTATTAATTTGAATAAAGGAGTAGCTACCCGGTATTTAATTAGATGGGGTGTCATAGAGAATGCCTCTTTAAAGTGTGTTCTTAGGAAAAGATGGTCTGAATAAACAAAAGTCCAATTTTCATATTTTTCAAAATTTTAAGGACGAAACACCTTGTATTTTTTGGAGATTTTTAATTACACGCCTGCTCGTAATTTAATTAATTTGAGAAAATATAGTTAATTGAATAAATTTTAATTAAAGAATATTGGAATAATATTTACGTGTTATTATATTTACCTGTGTGATAAGTAAATGAAAACGTGTTATTTTACATTACTTAATAAGTGGGTAAAATTGACGGGTTAACGATATCTCATTCGGGATACGCATGTGGGGTCGTCTTGGGAATGAGATATAAAATTGATTATAGGTGACTCATATAGTGATTTTGAGAGTATGGATGATACGGGATGGGTCAAAGTATACAAAACTAAGCACTCAGGGGTTATAATCGGGTTCTGGAGACATTTTAGGCTAAACGGGTCCCATATTGGGGGGGGGGTATTCAGGTCATTTTAAGATTAACACTGGATTAGGGGGATAATTACGGATGTTGGATGATGGGGGCAGTCATTCCATCATTCTAAAATACTTAGGCTTGAAAGAGAGGAGCAAAGAGAAGGGAAACTCAAGAGAAACCTCAAGAAGGTCATTCCGGGGAGAGATTAAGATGATTACGAACTAGAGTTCTTTCGTAAGAAGATACATAGAGGATGAAATTCAGATTCTTCAAAAATCTAAGGCAATTGTTTAAACTTGATTTCATACTTTATGCATGTTTTAATTCATATTAGAGTTGGTGGGACATATGAATTTTGGGTGGGATTCACATGACAAAAATGCGATTTTAGGGATTGATGTCATAGAATTTTAATTGGTTATTATCACATATGAAATCTGACTTTGATTCATATATAAAAGATGAAATCTCGAGAAAAATATGAGGATGGTTCAGGATATAAAGATGTGATCTTGAATGATAAAATGGGAGAATTATGTTATCTTACATTAGAATTCAGATGTGAATTAATTATGAAATAATTGATGTTGAATCCCATGATTTAGATTGTTATTGGAGAAATTGATACGTAAAAGATGCATATTGATGAGTAGGAACGTAAAGGTGATAATATTATGGGTTTGGATGAAGAATGAAAAAAACATATGGGGGTGAGGAAGATGATGAAACCCCGTCTATAAAACAAAGCATCCCTTCCTAGGCCAGAACTAGGGGTGAAACAGTTCGGCTCGGGGGCGAATTGGTTCAGACCACCTATTCGACCCAAACTTATTATTTTAATTGGTTGGAGTTTGGGTTATTTTAGGATGTCCATAGATGATATATAATACTTTTAGAAATTATATGGGATATGATATCGCCACGGGTTAGTCAGAATAAAATCGGGGTGTGGAATTATGGGTTTCAGATCAATTGGTAATTTGGATAGAATAGGGATAATGGGCTAGTGCCACGAGTGACATAGACACATTTAGCAAGTTTTTATGTATATATATACGTGTATAGTTACAATATATATATATATATGTATGAATATATCTGTGTGATTGATATATGTGAAACATACCTACTCTAGGGTTGCTATTGGAGGTTGCGCGTAGTGGACGGTCCACCCTGGCATTGATCAACAAGTGTTGGATCAATTTCTCATGTCATAGAGCTGTCGCTCGATCACTGCATGTCAGTTTAGAGTCTAGTGGGATAATGTGGTATGGTAATAACCCATGGATGTATGCCTATGACCGCCTCTAGTTACGCGCTTACAATTTGGGTTCGGTGGAGAGATTTTGACCCGGTGGTCCAGGTGTGGTACGTGATGCCCCTGGAGCCTGATAACGTGCTAGAGAATGCATCCGTGAGGTAGAGATTCGTGGATGCATATATACATATGTAGTGAGCGATATATATGTTTACGAGATGTGATATGAATATACTTATATTAGTGTGATAAATATATACAGTGAATATGTGAATATATAATTAATAATTGAGGTGAGGTTATATGTATCAGTTCTCGATGAGAATTAAAATGATTTAGCGTATGTGTTAGATAAATAAGAATTAATGTAAAGAATAAACACATGTGATAGTTTGGCTAGAAGTTTGGCATACGGAATAAGGTAAATGTTGGTACTTGTTACGCAGGGTAGCATAACCAGGTGTTAAAAATGCATGCATTAGGTGAGCACAGTAGATGAGGGGTGAGGATTATCTCACGAGAGTGCGACACCAGTTCAAATATGAAAGATTACACTGCATATTTATTAATGTATTTTAAATAGTTGGAACCATAAAAAACAAGAAATTTTGCGTAAGGTAAAATTTTTATTTTTAAAGCAAAAATTTTGACAAAGGATCTTAACGCGATAATTTAGTGTTCCCGCTCTGATACCACTTGAAAGAGGAAAAATACCCTAATTTTTAAAATTCCAAATGAGGGATGGTTCACAATATATTCCAAATTAAAATTCTTTTTGAATTTAACAATTAAAGCTCCCAAATTTTAATTTCTTCAGAATTAAAATTAATTCAAACAAGAAAAAACAAATATTTGATTTTTTTCTTTTAAACTCAATTAAGCAAAATTAATTCAATTCAAGTTAAAATTATTCCAAACAAACTAAAGCATGAAATTTTCAAATTAATTATCCCAACTTGAATTAAATTAAACTAAAATTACCCAAACTAAAATTAGCACCAAAATTACAAATTAAACCAATTTTTATCTTGATTAACCTAGCATGCTTCTAAGTGAAATTTTACAAGATAAAAATAAGCACACACACACAAGGCACGATGTACGAGGAAAAACCACAATAGGAAAAACCTCGGACGACCCTAGACTACAAATCCACTAAGTATGGAATTTTACAAAGACTACGACAGGAAGACTTACAACACAGACTCGACTACCTTCAAGCCTTGACGCTCCTTCGCTCTTCAACCTCCACCTAGTAGATAACTCCGGAGTCCACCGAAGTCTCGGAATCCTTCGATGGGGCTCATCTACGGTCAAAACATACAAAGGTCTTTCCTTCGTATGTACACAATGAACCAAGAATGGAAACCTCCGTAGGGAAACGTTTTTCCTTTTTGGGATGGGAATGAACCCGGTGCCAACACTGCGATCTCACAATAAATAATATATATCTGAACTTGGATCAAAACAAAATATGGGTGTATATTAGTTTTTGTTTGAAGATCAAATCAATTTAAATCACAAAAACTAAAGGGCCTTTTCTTTAATGAATTTTCTCTCTCAAACCACTTGAAAGTTATGAAAAGTCACTTGAAAAATGTCATTCCTAAACTAAAAATATCAGGTGAAAACAACGTGGGTGAGTGGGAAGTTAATTAAAAAACTGTCAAAAAACTGTTCCCGCCCAAGTCGTTTGAACGATATTTTGATGTCGTTCGAACGACACTGTTCAAACAGTATATTAACGAGATTTCAGCGGAAAATTTCCAATTCTCATTTGAAGACTTAGTTCGAATGAGATTTCGAATGAGAAAACAGATAAAAATTTAGCAAATGTTATTTGATAACTTGTTCGTAGTTCATTCGAAGGCATTGGGCATCTCATTCGGACAAGATCCCAGTTTCGTTCGAATGACAAAACTAAAAATCCATAATTGCTTTTTAACCCCAAAATCTTTTGTGAAAAGTTTGAAAATGATTTTCTGAGAAAATTAATAGAACACCCATAAAAAAGTTATCTAAGTCTCTATTTATATTAATTGCACTTATACCTTTGGAGATCTTGGACTTGATTTGTTGATGACATGAAACATGGCACGAAACCGGCAAGGATGAAATCTTCACTATGCTAGGACGCTACGTCTTCAACTAACTTGTCATAGGCTTGAAAGGATACAACACATATCTATCCTATGACTCAATTAGTTTTGTCTGGAATTAAACCAATAGTATAAATGACTCGATTGAAAATTTCCCCTTAGATTGTTGATTTCATGTTGAAATGTTAGATTAAACTCATGAAGAAATTGTAGAATGCATTTATTAGGTTTTAATGGCAAAAAAACTTACTTTCATGAATATTAAGTCATGTAGTTGGGATAATTGGGTTAAGTACATTGAAAAGTATTAAAACGAGCTTTTGAAAATGAAATGATAAACTTAAGAATTTTTTAATACTAATCACGTAAAATGATACAATTTGTGTGAAAAAGTTAGAGAAACTTGAAAAAAAATGGGTGCTAAGTTTAACAGTAATAAATGTATGTGTGTTCAAATATGTAATAATGAAAAGTTAAGACCCAAAGTGAAATAAGGAACAAGGATACTAAAGAAAAGGTATCAATTTGTAAGGAAAAGTCTTGAAATGCCAAAAGTATGGTTCTTTGGGTCGAAAGTACGATTTTATAAAAGTTTGGACTATGCAGTAATATTTGCACAAACGGGTGTTATTTTGGAAAGTTGACTTTAATGAAAAAATATTAAATGGTAAAATTATGAGAAACAATTTTGAAAATGCAGAATTAATTTTTTGAAAGGTAAAGTCTTGAAATGACAAAAGTGTGATTTTTGGGCCAAGAGTATGATTTTATGAAAGTTTGGACTAAGTAGTAACATTTGCACAAATGGGTGTTATTTTCGGAAGTTGATTTTGAAGAAAAAATATGAAATGGTAGATGAGAAATAAGGTAGAAACTTCAAAAATTAATGTTTTAAAAGCAAAATTCCTGAAATGTCAAAATAATATTTTAGTGCAAAAGTGTCATTTTATGTGAGATATGGACTTATGAATGATTTACCAAACCAAGATGGATCTAGTTAAAGAGTTTGACTTATGTGGTAAAATTCATGTTTTGCAAAGTAAAGGTGAAAAGAAGAATTTTGATAAAATATATAAAATGCAAGTTTACAAGAGTGTGTGAATTATGAAAAGGCACAGTAGAGTGTATAAATGGGTCTTTAAACTCAAAGGTTAAGTTTCATAAGAAATGGTACTTAAAGTTGTTGTCTAAAAATGGAAATACCGAGTCGAAGGTAAAATGAAAATGGACATTTTACAAAGTGTGAAAGTTGGAAATAAAGTTTGTTGGGACTTGTGGCCATCCCCGATCCTCGCGACGGGCGGGAGAGTGAGGATCATAGGTCCCGCGTGTCCCTCTCGGGAGTGCTTCGGCCGGCATCATTGATGAGGTGAAAAATGTAGAGAGATGGAGTCGCCAGTCTATTTTACTCAAAATAGACAAAAGAAAGGGGGCCATCCTGAAGGACAGCATCCAAAAACATATCGATGCATACGAAACCAAAAATGATTCAAAAAGGGTCCAAAGGCTAAGTTACGAAATGGGAAGGTGTTGGGCACCCATTCTGCCCTTAAGGTCTCTCATGGGTTTTTGCTATTTTCCTTTACTTTCCCCGTGATATGTGTGCATGTGTGTATGTAGTGGAGATAGGAATCATCGACTTGTACCATGGAAGATATAAAGCGAGTCATCCGTAGGATTGTAAAAATAATATTAGAAAATAGAATTTACGCGATTATCCTTACGTTGATCGTTATGATGGAACGATAACGTATGTGGGATAATACGCCACTAAGAACAAATATATGCATATATATGTAATCTAAGAGAATTGAATTTAGAGAAAATAGAAAATGGGATAAAAAGTAAGAATAGGACTCGAGTCTTGGGTTTTACCCCGAGACGCCGACATAGCCTATAGAGGCATCAAAGTCCACGTAGTTCGCATGCAAAACGAGGGTTGGGGTTTATCCCATAAATCCAATCGAGGTATTCTCTTATTTGTGTATGTGTGTGTGTAGAAAAAGTGTTTTAGTTTTGAGAGAAGTGTAAGAAAAGTGTGAGAATTCCCGTTTGGAATTTATGAGCAAACCCTTTTTTTCTAGTTTTTTTGGGGGGTTTTATTTATATGAAAATAAGAGGTGTGCAATAATACTAAATAAAAAAGTATATTAAGATATTTGAGATGAGGTAATAAAAGTGCTAAGTAATAAAAAAAGTTAATGAGAAAAAGGAGAGAATTAAGAAAATTGGACCTTCTTGAAGACCTTGAGCTTGATCTTAAATTTTGGAGAGCAGCCCTTGCACTTGGATGATGATGGAGGGTAGTGAATTCACCAAGTTTGATGAAAAGGATGATGAAAAGTGAAGGCTGGAAAGGGTTTTGGATGTGGAAATCACGCTGACTTCGAGAGAGGCTTTCTGGATTTTCTGAGAGTGATATCTATCAGATCTGGGCTCCCCTTGCAAATGAGGTCAACCCCTCCTTTTTATAGGCCCAGGTCTCTGTTGATTGGCAAATCCCTAGTCCTGCCAATCGAAAGGTGCTTATAGGTAGGGTCTGGAACCTGCCTTTTGGCAGTGTCTTTCAGGCCTTTTCGGATAATCGGCTGCAGAGCGCAAACCGTTGATCCGAATCGCGCACAGGGTGGACCGTTGGAAAAGTAATTTAGATACCTTCAAAATTCCTTGGACCACTCCCGTGTTAGGGAGTTAACTTTGGGTCAAATGTGGCTCAGAAGCACTCGTCGGTCCTTTGGACGGGGAATCATTAAACGCAAATAGATCGTTCATCCACATGGTAAGTTTGAATCGCGCACGGGGCAGACCGTTGGAAAGGTTAGGAGATGTACTTCGAATTCCAAAGAGTTTGATCCGGTTCGGGGAGTTGACTTTGGTCAATCGGGCCCTGGAAGAATTCGATGAACTCTCGAAGTAAAACGGATTGTTCGTCCGTATCATAAGTTAGAATCGTGCACTGGGCAGACAGTTGGAAAGGGGTTTCAGTGACCTTTGAAGATTCATTCAGTCTCAGTCGAGCTGAAGAGTTGACTTAGATCAAATGGAGCCCCGGAGCGTCCGATGGCCTCTAGATCAGGTTTCGGGGGAAAACGGGTCGTTCGTTCGCATGGTTAGTCGGAATCACGCACGGGACGGACCGTTGGAAAGTGTTTTTGGTGCCCTTTAAAGATTCATTCAATCTTGTTCGAGCTGAAGAGATTAACTTTTGGTCAAACGAAGCCTGGGAGTGCCCGATGGGTTCTAGGTCAGTACCCGAGGTATGACTTAGGTTTATAGTGATGAAGGGAGGTGCTAGGGACCTAAGGAGAGTTTAAAGGGTAGAAAAATGGGGTGTCTATAGGACTTGTCTCGTCATAGGTATTTGGCCTCGTCGATCGATAAAAAGGAAATAAAAGAAAAATGCTTAAAAGTGAATATGAAAGAAAGAAAGGAAAAAGAGTTACGATGAGGTAAAAAAAATAAAAGGCACTCGGAGGTAATCGAGAAATTTAAGAAGGCCCCAGAGCCACAGGGTGTTGCTTAAACCTTAGACCTCAAACCACTCATCAGAAGCATATTGCAACATGGTGGCAATCGGTGAAAGGCCGTATAGCACACTGGATTGGTAACCTGATTAATCAAGTGAAAATATGATTTTGAACATGACTCTCATTAATGTAAAGGCAAATTTATGAAAGAAATTCAAAAATGTTAAAGTACATTAATGGTTCAATTAACTGTATACGGGGAGTATAGTGCTTGATATTAAGTGTGAGTAGGCTCATCACCTTGGTTGAATGGTTACAACGCACATTGCATGGTGACGCTACATCTTGCTTGAGAATACTTAATAAAATGAAGGATGATTAAAAATTGCTAAAATACACTATATATGAATAGATATTACTTTGTACATAATACTATGCTAGTGTTTCACCTACTGGGCACACACTCATACCCCACCATTTTCCTACCACCCCACCCCCCAAGTACTTCAGGGATAAAGGCAAGGAAATTAAGACAACCAATGAAGGATTTACGCTTCAGTAGATCTGTGTTTACTATTCATTTTAAATGCGTAATTTAACTTCAAACTAAGGTTATTACCATTTTAACCTTAATGCAACTATTTGAAAGTTGAATTGAAATAATATAGGATGGTATGAATTTTATCGTAAATCTTATTTATTATATTTAAACTGCAAAACTCTTTTATTTAAGTGTTCCTATGAATTTCATATGATGGACATCATTTAATTAATTAAATTAAATAAATTTTTACGACATAAACAAAAAATCAAGTCTTTATTCTTAAATATTTTTTATTAAATGAAATTGAAGTATAAAAAGGTTTTCCACAATTGACACCAGAATGCAGGGCATCACAACTTGGTATGAGAGCATAGATATATGTTTTAAAGAATACGCTAACATAGCATTTTTACTTTAATAATAGTTATCTACATTGTATTTATGCTAAGGAAATAATTCATTTTGGCTATGCTAAAGGTAAGTGTAACAATTAGTTATTCGAACGAGGTTTAATCGTTCGATGTTTGGGTTTGGGTATGAAAGATAATTCATGAAGTGAATTTGGGATTTTACAATTGTTTATATATAAGAGTGAGGCATCACGATGATGGAATTTCTCACCTTAGTTATAAAAAAATATGGTTATAGAAGGTCATGTCATCAGTGATCGTTAATGATATAAATAATGTTATTGAAAGTTGTTAGTGACAAGTACATATGACACAATAGAATGATTCGGGTGGACCCTTGGATATACAAAATGTTAATATAGGGATCCAACAGGGCAAGTGTGCTAGTCTAAAACATAAGTTTTAATAGTTCAGCAAGTATACGGTAGTGTGAAAATCTTCAATACTTGGAATGAGGTTATTAGGTATATGACATAATAGCAATAATGTAAATTGCATCTAGTCATTATGACACATGGGGTGTGTCGAGACATAAAGATGCTCCTTTTAATTACAATAAGTATCTGGAAAATATTGGTCTCGTTTCTTAGGTGGAATGATAAAAAATCATAGGAGACATATGATAAGTCACTCAATGGTGTCTGACGAATACATAAATACACACACACACACACACACACACACACACACACACACACACATACACATACATATTGGGGTTCAAAAATGGATCTTTGGCATGTTGTCCTTTTCAAAATAAGACGTAAGTTCTTTGCAATGAGGAGTTTAATTTAGTATCAAGTATACCCCTTTGTAGATAGTTTAGTATACAAAGGCAAGGTACGGGTCTTCAAATGTGTAATAATGAAAGTTAATAGCCAAAGTGAAATAAGTAACAAGGATAACAAAGAAAAGTTATAAATTAGTAAGACAAGTCTTGAAATGTCAAAAGTACGATTTTTGGGTCAAAAGTATAATTTTATGAAAGTTTAGACTAAAGAATAATATTTGCACAAATGGGTATTGTTTTGGAAAGTTGGTTTTAAATAAATAATATGAAATGATAAAATGATGAGAAATAAGGTAGAAAATGCAAAATTAATGTTTTAAAACGTACTGTCTTGAAATGTCAAAAGTATGATTTTTGGGCCAAAAGTATGATTTTATGAAAGTTTAACATTTGTACAAATGGGTATTGTTTTGGAAAGTTGATTTTAAAGAAATAATTTGAAATGATAAAATAATAACAAACAAGGTAGAAAATGCAGAAATTAATGTTCAGAAAGGAAAATTCTTGACATGACAAAAGAAATGTTTGAACACAAAAGTGTCATTTTATGTGAGATATGGACTTAAAATTGATTTAACAAAACAAGAGGACTCTAGTTAAAGATTTGTATTTATGTTATAACAACTCATGTTTTGTAAAGTGAAGATGAAATGTAACATTTTTAGTCAAATGTATAAAATCCAAGTTTACAAGTGTGTGTGAATAGTGAAAGGAGGAAATACCGAGTTGAAGATAAAATAAAAATAGACTTTTTATAAAGTGTGAAAGTTGGAAATATACTATGTTAGGACATGTTTCATCTAGGGTATTTGACCTCATTGACCGGTAAAAGGGAAATAAAGGAAAAAGGCTTAAAAGTGGATAGGAAAGAAATAAAGGAAAATGGGTTACAATGAGGTAACAAATAAAAGTCACTCGGAGGTAATTAGGAAATTTAGGAAGGGCCCAGAGCCCTAGGATGCATATTAAAAATTAGACCCCAAACCACTGATCAGGAGCATATTGCGGCATGGCGACAGTCGATGAAAGGCCGTATAACACTCCTCGATTGGTCCCCCAATTAATCAAGTGAAAATATGATTTTGAGCACGACGCTCGATAATGTAAAGGCAGGTTTATGAAACAACTTGAAAAATGAAAATGTATGTTAATGGTTTAATTCATAAGATAGGGGTAGTATAATGCTAGATATTAAGTGTAAATAGGTTCATCACCTAGGTTGCATGGTTGTAACACACATTTCATGGTTATGATACATCTTGCATGAGAACACTTAATAAAATGAAGGATGATTTCATAATTGCTAAAATACACTTGATATGTATAGATGTTCCTTTGTACGTAATACTCAACTAGTATTTCTCCAACTGGACGCATGCTCATACCACACCATTTTCCAACCCTCCACCCCCCCAAGGACTTCAAGGAAAGAGAGAGGCAAGGAAGGATTTATATTCTAGTAGAGCTCTATTTGCTATTTATTTTAAATGTTTAATTTAACTTCAAGCTATGGTTTTTACCATTTGAACCTTAATGCATGTATTTTAAATTTCAATTATAATAATATAGGATGGTATATATTTTACTGTAAATGTTATTTATTCCACTGAAACTCCAAAACTCTTTTATCTCAAGTGTTCTTGTGAATTTCATAAGTTGGACATCATTTCATTAATTAAATTAAATGAATTTTCACAAAATAAATGTAAAATCAACTCTTTATTATAGAAGAGGGTTTTATAAAATGAAATTATAGTATAAAAAGTTTTTTTGTAATTGACACTCAGAAATGGGGCGTCGCAGATACTTGCGTTCAATGTGCTTCTCTCTCTTATGAGTTTTTAATTCTTTCAGATTTTCAACCACACCTCTATTATCATAATAAAATAGAATACTCGATTGCACTGAAGGAACCAGATCCATGTCACTTAGAAAGTTCTAGAGATAAATAAGCTCATTTGTTGCTTGTGAAGTGACAACATAATTCTCTTCTATGGAGGAATCAACAATACATGATTTTTTAACACTCCTTCAAATGATGTTTCCACCTCCCAAGGTAAACACGTATCTTTAGGTCAATCTTCTAGAATCCTGTCTGACTAAAACTCCGAGTCTATGTATCGAAGGGTACTAGAATGTCTGCTGAGTAAACCAACACATAATCTATTTTCCTTTTCAGATACTTATGAATGTTTTGAAAAACATTTTAGTGATCCTCACTTGAGTTAGATTGGAATCTTTTGACCATGCTAATGGCATAGAAGATGTCTCATCTTGTACACAGCATAACATAAATGAGTCTCTCTGCCACCAAAAGATATGATACATTACCCATCCTCTATATATAATTAGAGGTCATAGGACACTGATCCTTAGATAAAGATATTTCATTCTTGAAAGGGAGAAACCTTTTCTTGGAATCTTTCATGTTAAACCTTGTGAGCACATTATCAATACATGTGGTTTGGGATAAACCCAAC
Organism: Sambucus nigra; assembly: GCA_949130495.1. Lineage (NCBI taxonomy): Eukaryota > Viridiplantae > Streptophyta > Magnoliopsida > Dipsacales > Adoxaceae > Sambucus > Sambucus nigra. The sequence goes on from CASBWL010000244.1 coordinate 190,455, forward strand.
ATCCGATTTCTCCAATCACGCAAAAGTTTGATCCCTTGGATGTGACCGACTTCACCTATGTCCTTCATATCAAATTGACTAGAAAACCACACTCTTATACTGGACGATGTACCCACATCGTTCCCTATTGGGAGAATATCATCCATGCAAAGAACTGTAAATACAACCACGCATCCGTCATTCTTTTTATACACACAGGTTTGATCCAAACGTTGATCAAAACCAAAAGATGTGTTTACCTAATAAAATCGGATGTTCTAAGACTTTTATAGTTACTTGAGTCCATAAATGAATCTCATAAGCTTTCACATCTTTCCTTCTTATTCCTTAACTATGAATCCCTAAGGTTGCATCATATAGATGCACTCATCCATATTGTAGTTCAAGAATGTTATCTTAACGTCCATTTCCAAATCTCAAAATCAATATTGGCCGCAATGGATAAGAGAATACGAATATAATTTATCATGTGTATCAACGAGAAGGTTTCCTTATAATCGATCACCTATTTTTGAGTAAATCCTTTCATAATAGGTATTTCCTTGAAGGTTTCCACCTTCTCATTCGCCCCTCACTTTTTCTTGTAGATCCACTTGAAACCAATTGGTTTATCCCATCAGGAAATTATAGAGTTCCCAAAATTGATTTAAATATATCAAATGCATCATGGTATTCATCCTTTAACCAAATATCAGAATCCTTATCTTGGAGTGGCTCTTCATAGTTATTGGGATTCGATTCATATTACCGTGGGATCTCACCGAAGTGTTCACCCATATAATCTGGTTGACATATGACTTTCCCACTAAGACATGGCTCAACCTGTGGTTTAGAATAAGTGACCCATATATCCCGATTATTGTTAATACTACCACTAGGCAATGCACTATCGATATCGGGTTGTATATCATCTTGTACGAGTGGTTGATAAGAAATTTCTTGATCTTTTCCTCTCATATCATACTAGATAATCTTGCTTATGGGCTTCTAGTTTATCATATAATCTTACTCTAAGTACCAATCGTTGGTTATAACCAATAACCTCTGTCCTTAGGATTATAAAATAAACTGCCTTTAGTTCTTTTCGAGTAACCTACAAAGATATATAATTATTTTCTTGATTTTAACTTATCGGGATCCTTCTACAACACATGTGATGGGCAACCCCAAATTTTAACATGCCCAAGACTAGGTTTTCACCTAGTCCATAATTATGTAGGATTTGTTAAGACCAACTTATACTGGACGAATTTTAGTAAATAAGTAATCATCTGTAATGCAAAAACCTAAAAGGAATCAGGAAGGCTTGAATAAGTTGTCATGGATTTACCCATGTCCAAAAGCGTCACATTCCTTCTTTTTTCTATACCATTTTATTGTGGAGTGCCCAATGTAGAAAATTAGTGTGTAATACCGATCTCTGATAAGTGAGACCTAAACTTTCCCAATATAGATTCACCTTCATAATCAAATCATAGAGTATGTATTAGTTTACCATACCTATGCTCCTCCTCGAACTTATACACTTTGAATTTATCAAAGGATTTAGACTTATGATAAATAAGGTAAACATGACTAAACCTTGAGTAATCATCAATGAAAGTGAGAAAGTACTGGTAACCACCTATTTTTGGATATCCCCAGGGATACAAAAATTAGAATGAAACAATTTAAACACATATTTGGCTCTATTTCCCTTAGTCGTAAATGTCCTCTTGGTCATATTACCCTCTAAGAGAGATTCGCAGACTAGAAGTGTCTCCATTTTCACTGAATTTAATTTTCCATTGGAGACCAATATTTGAATCCTTTTTATATTAATATTGTGGCCATTTGGGATTCCTCCAGCGTGTGCTCGCCCCGAAAAAAGAGAAAATAAGCTCTCGACATGTGCAAGAATTCAATGGAGGTCCTCTTTTTGCCACTCGCACAATCTTCACGGGCTACGACGGAAATAAATTAGTTTCCATCAAAAGGGGAAGAGAAGATTGAAAATGTAGTCACCAACCTATTATCTCAAAATAGAGAAAAAATGTATCTATCGCCTAAAGAATGGCATCGAAGACAAAATGATACATACAAAGCCAAATGAATCGAGGGTTCGAGGACTAAGTTATGAAATCAGAAGGTGTTAGTATCCGTACCACCCTTTTGGTATCTCATGGGATATAATAATGTTCCCAATTTTCTCCAATATGTGACTCATGTGTATAATGTGTGTGATGGGTAAACAGGTGAGAAAAATAAATCATCCTATTCACATCATAGGAAAGACAAAGAGGAGTCATCCTAAGAAGTATACGAAAGAAAGAGAATAAAAAGAAAATATGATGTTAATGACCAAAGAGTCAAGATTCACTACGAGGAAGTGAATGTGCATGTCGGGTGGGAACACTAATTTATAGGCGTATACATACGCATAGTACTACTAAATATGATATTTAAACATAATAGCATAATGGACAAAATAGGACTCGAATCCCGATAATGGTGACTACATAAGCATAATATGCATCAAAGTCCACATAGATAGACATATCACAAGGGTGGGTTTTAACCCATAAAGCTAAATTTAGGACTTATTTTTAGTTGGGTTTGAAGAACACAAGCTCAAGTGTAAAAGTGCAAAAAAGTGAGGAAATTCTACTTTGGGTTTATCGGTGAACCCTTTTTTGGGGATTTTATGATTTTATGAAAATATATTATGTGGGTACTAGTAATAAAAAAGGACATCAGTTGATGTGAGAGAATGGAGTAAGACTAATATATACCAAAGGTAACCAAAAGGCAAATAAAAAACACCAATTAAATGAAATATATTAGAGTAGGAGTATACCTTATAGAAGGCTTTGATATTGATTTTCGAAGAGGAATAGGCTGATTTATGGTGATGGAATGATGGTAGAATAGGGATGAGATAGGTGGCAAAAGGTGGGATAAAAATGGTTTAAGAAAAGTGGAGAGAATTTTTGAAGCTTAGATTTTTTAGAGTGACGACGCACTGATTTTGAGGCAAAGATTGTTTTGATTGCTGAAAAGGGGGACCTTGGGAATGAGTTCATGCCCCCCTTAAATAGGAACAATTAGGTCTAGGGGGTATACGCTAGGCTTAGTTCCTAGCTTTCATATCAGTATACCCCTGGCTTATTGGCGAAGTAAAGTACACCTCTTCCTATAGGCAGAGGGTCTGGGTGCTTATAGGGAGTCCAAAAATGACTTTTTTGAAAAATAAGCATAAAATGCAAACTATAAGTCCGAATCGCGCACAAATGAGACTGTTGAAAAGGGTATTTAGATCCCTATAATGATCTATTAGGAAACTCTTGGTTAGAAAGTTTACCAAAGTCAAATGTTTCACGAAAATTCCCGATGGCCTTTAAACAGTGGTTGTCGGAGTAAAAGGAAAAGTACACACGAACGGTAAGGCTGATTTGTGCAGGATATGGAAAGTTGGAAAGGGGATTTATATCAGCATGAAAATTAAATGAGTTACGCTCAAGTTAGAGGGTTTACAAAAGTCAAACGAATTTCGGGAGCACCCAGTGGCATCTAGATGAGGTTTGGAGTAAAAGGATGAGTACACATGAACCATAAGGTTGATTTTCGCACTATATGGACTGTTTGAAAGGGTATTTAGAGTCTTAAGAGTGTGAAATGAAATATACTCAGGTTGGAGATTGACTAAAGTCAAATTAAGGCTCAGGAGTGCCCAATGACCTCTAGATCATGGCTTGGTGTAGGACATGGGGTCTAAGGGTGTTAAGGACCTAATGAGTCATTTGAATGGTACCTCATCCCACTCGTATTCCTTAGTTGCTCTAAGGTTCCATATATGATATGGTTGGTAAAATATTTCTCTAACTCTCCATCCTATGGGGCTGAAAATATGAAAAGTTAAGTATCTGTTATATTTATATTTAGAAACCACATGATTATTCATTGTTTTGATCATCATAGGTAATTTGGAAAATTCTTCCGGTAAAATACTTGGGAATATTAGTGTATTTACTAATCCCCATTCAATTGGTTCAATATCCCAATTATCTTCTGTGAAGAACTATAATTTTGGTATATCATCATACATATTGATTTCATTAGCAAACTAGATTTAAAGACTTTTTATCTTTTCATCCTAATCTTCAATTTTTGAAAAGATTTCTAATTGAAATATTGGTCGAGGAATAAGTTGTTTTGCTTTTTCAAACAAGAAAATCCTCTTGAAAGAGAAAATTCAAATGGAAGCGTTGGAAAAAGAAATCAACTTTTTAGAAGAATAAAGAAAATATGAGAAAAAAGAAATATTCTAATAAAAATATAACTATAAAAATAAATGTAAATGTTACACCTGTAATGAAGAAGGATGTTATGCACCTGAATGACCGAAAAAGGGGAAAAGTGCCAAAAGAATGATAAAATTTCTTGAAGAAAAAGAATTAGAAATATCCTTTGGAGATGAATTTACAGATATCTCTGATAATGAAGAAATATTATGTGAACTAGAATCAGAATTAGAAACATCAGATGATGAAGTCATATTCATGTACAATATGATAAAAATAAGAAATAGTAATGAAAATGAGTAACAGACAAGAACTCTGAGAGATGTTGTTGGTGAAGAAATAACTTTCACCAATGAATAGTTACATGAATTAGAAAACCCAATTATAACAAGTGGAGTTACTCGAAAGATATATATATCATTGAAGGTTTAAGGTTTGGAGGGTAGAGGTCTCCGCTAGTTATTAAGGGAACATGTTAAGGTCGGTTATGAGTACCTCAAGAGTAAAAGTAACCCGTTTAGAGGGTAAAGGATGATTATGTCGATCCAAGTCAATTATGCAGACCTAAAGAGTGAAAATAACTAATTCAGAGTGTCGAGGTCAATTTTGCAGACCTAAGTCAATCCTGCAGACCTAAAGAGTTGAGGTGGCCGATTCAGAGGGTCGAGGCTGATTCTGTGAACCAAGGTAAATTTTGGAAACCTAAAGGGCTGAGGCGATTAATTTAAAGGGTTGAGGTCAAATATGAAGACCTAAATAGTAGAGGCGATCGATTCAGAGGGTCAGGGTCGATTGTGTGATCCTATGTCAATTCTATAAACGTAAAGGGTTAAGGCGACCGATTTAGAGGGTCAATGTCAATTCTGTAGACCTAAAAGGTTAAGGAGACCTATTCATAGGTTGATGACAATTCCATAGTCCAAGGTTAATTCTACAGACCTAAAGGGCTAAGGTGACTATTTCATAAGGCCGAGGTCCATTCTATAGACCGAGGTCAATTTGGCGAACCTAAAGAGTGAAAGCGACCAATTCAGAGGGTCGAGGTTAATTCTGTAAAGCCAGACCAATTTTAGGACCTAAAGAGTGAAATTGACCAATTCAGTAGGTCAAACTCAATTCTGCGGACTTAAAGAGTTTTGTTGATGGGTGACATTCTCCCATTCTAATCCTGCTGGAGAGTATGACGGTAGTAAGGGCTCCACATATGCTAAAATGTTTTACTTATCTAATTTCTCTAAGATATTATGTACTTGATCCTCTAGAGATATTTCAAAATTTTTTGCAAATTTTTTAGAGATATTTTTGGATTTTTTTGGAATTCTTACAATGGAATTTGGAGGGGACTTCTGATAGGCGTAGGAAGAGTGCACCCATCGACATAGGGCATGGACTCCTGGGCTTCTCGGGGGAGGTTAAGGGTCATTGTCGATAGACATGACCAGGGGACTACTGATCGGCGTACACCCTAACTCCTTATAAAAAGAGGGGCAACCTTCTTCATTTTTCACACCTTCATTCAAGTGAATCTCTTCCTTTCTCTCTGTAGAAAGTAGTTTCAAATGTATTTATTCGAAAGAATTTAGAGAGGGTGCAATAGACAATGATTGGATGTCTATCGACAGCTGGGCCGATCAAAAGTGGTGTGATACTGAGGCATTAGTATTGGGGAGTGAGAACACTTGTGATAGTTTTGAGCCTATTCTTGATGAGAGGGTCCTACTGCGAGAGCAGGAGAATCATCATTTCGTGCGGGTGACAAACCCAAATTATTATATGAGTTCTCGCTCTTTGTTTTTATTTTTTTTATTTTACCTCTCTTCTATCCTTGGGATGCTAAAGGGTTTTGGATTATGTGGAGATGGATATCCACATAGTGAGACACCACCATTATATTTCACTATCATAGTGAGACACCACCATCAAGTGCACGACATAGTGAGACACCACCTATATATTTCACTTGGGTGTCGGGGAGATGATAGTTAAATTCATGGATATTCATTAATTTAATGGGATGAGGTGTGATGGTCACCAGGTCATGATGGACCAGAATTTACGCATCTTTAAGGTCGCAGTTAGGCTTCCCTAGGAGATATCGAGCAAATCGTTCCTAGATAGTCATTTAGGATATCAGTGTTGAAGGACACCTTATTGTCTAGACAGATCGATGAGACTGATTGGCGATAGGTGATGCAGATAATTCAGTTACTTATTTTTATTTTGCTAGGAGGGTTTGTGGTGATCACAAGTGGTGATGTCATCCATTAGTGGTTTTTCTACTTCTTGAGGATCATCTTGGAGATTCATCTATATGAATTCGGGTGTTTCACACCGGTGTCCCTTTATGCTTCTCTTGATGCTTTCAGTCGGTGTCGCCAATAGACCTTATGGGGGGCCCACGTGCCTTCTAGAGGTAATCTTCAGATCCATCTTTCTTTATTTTCTTATTGTCTTTCTCCATTCACTTTCTTAGAATTTTATATCGCTTTTTGTAGATGTGCATATGTGAGATGATTGGAACAATGTTGTATTATTATCCTTGAAGGATAGTGAGGTGGGGAACTCTCGTAGGAGGCACAGGTGGTGTTAAACGCTTTGACGAAAAATCAAGTTAGGCTTTTGTTTTTGATTTTATGTTTTTTCTTCACTTTTTAGATTTTTTATGACTAACCTTTATTTGGGGACATGTGACATTCCACCGTTGGCGTCTATTCTCGAGGGTTGAATGGGTTATAGGCATACATGTCTAGATGCGTAGGTTGATAGCACATGAGTTTGGGTACATATAGTACCTGGGGGAGAGCGTGCTGAGGCAAGTTATGGAGGGTGAGGTGGAGGTCCCATCGTCAATGCCTCATGAGTTAATGCGGAAAGTGAAGGATATATCAAACGAGGCGAATGTGGTGGTGATAGAGGGTGAACCGTATATGCTCTTCATGAACGCGACAACAGGATATGGTTGTCTAAACTTCACGATCGGTTGGTTAATGTCATCATTTATCTATGATGTGGAGTGTATGCCTCCAAAAGGATCAGGATCAGGGAGGGGTACTAGTGCGCAATATCTTCAACTGATATCTCGGGGGTGGTGCAATAGAGGAGACAACGGATGTTCATATTCATCATCTGTACATTCCTTCTTACCATATTCGGCTGGGTGGTGGGCATGTTGTCTCTCCTAAGGTGGAGGTAGGTGGTTTCGCATGTCTTCCTGAGGTGGTTTTCTACAGATAGGTATGACTTTACTTTTCGTTTCGCACTTTTTCTTATGATTATCTTCATCTATTACTAACTTTCCTGATTTTATTGGACTATTTATTTCATAGACGGTTTGTGTATCGACATCGTGGCTACGGGACATTCACGATTGAATCGCTTATGTGGCTGATCATATGAGGAATACGTCCAAGTTTTGCATGGTGACACTGGCCATTTTTTAAGAGAGCTACGACTCTGTGAGTGGGGGATTTATCGCTCACTCTCTGGGGAAGCGCACTTTCCAAGGTACTTGAAATGGTAGCTTTTAGTTGATAGGGTTTTTAGAAATTTCGGGTTGTGCCCCAAAAAATGTTTTGATCTTTTTTCTTTTCTCCTTTTTCTTCCATACTTGGAAAAAATAAGCATAATAACGAATATATACAAGATGCATTTTTCATTATTTTGATTTATCTTGAGTCAAATGACCTAGTCTAAATGCACTTTAATTTTTCACTGAGGTTTTATTTTTGCAAAGGTAAGTAGAAAAATGTGAATTTATTTTTGTTTTTATAAAGAAACACTCAAAAAACACTTGCAAGCTGATCATTTTTTTTAAAACAAGAGTCTTTTATGGAAAGTTATATGGAACAGGGGAAAGTAGAAAATTTATAAAAATAGGGGGATGCTAACCGGCATACCCCTGGCCTACCTATCATCATACTAGTCAAGTTCGAATCACTTTTCTAGCCATTATTGCACTTCTTCTTCACTTGGGAGTACTTAGGAGGAGGAGTCATGACAGTAGGTCGAGTCCTTTGTTTTTTGTGAGTGATTTTGGGTATAAAAAGGGGCTTAGAAGGGAGTTTCATCACCACTCTTCAATTTACTTTCTCTTTTCCAAATCTTCTCCTCTTCTTTAAATGGCGGTTCCTATAACCGAAAAATCCACAGCTTACCTTCAAGCTTTGGAGTCCATGTGCATTTACATCATCAACTATGAGGCTTTTAACTTGTACCCAGTAACCTTGTGGAGTAACCATTCCATGGATTGCAATCTCTTAGATGTGACATTATAATTATGGTATCCGTAGGACCATATGTTTTTCTTTGGTGTGGAAGAAGTGTGTTCCACCTACAAGGATTTTTCAGCGATGTTGGGCGTTAATCCTGGTGTTGTGGTAGCTATGTCGAACATGTCATGTGTGTTATTAGTCAATTTACTTCACATTTTTTCTTCGATTTCCCAACCATTGGTGAATGGAGGAAGTATTATTCTCCAAGTTGAATTCAATGTGTCCAGGAGACTATAATGATAATGGCTTCCCTAGTGCTCTGGCCCTGTTATTGACTTCCACGATGCGTTTAATAACTGGTAATAAGATGGTGGATCCCTAGATTTCCATGATAGTGTTATGGATGTCTTGTCACTATAATGTTGCTGCTATCATAGTAGCGGGGACTCTGAATGAACTGGATTACTGGAAGGAAGTTCTGGCCAATTTTCTACGGGAAGCCATATGATGTTGTTATGTGGTTGTCAAAGACATTGCACTTGTCACCCCCTGAGTACCCTCTGGCATGTATTCCTAATTTCTTTGCACGATATTTTTCATATTTACCCCATTTGTGGGGAACTAGGTGAATTGGTTTGTGGAGTATGGGGATAGTAATATTCAATTGTCAATGCCATGGTGGGGCAACCTACAACTTGTTCTACAATTGGAAAACTATAGGTATGTACAATTGGTAGGTCTTCGTTAGACTTCCTTCTATTTTCCTTGGAGACTTTCTTATCAAGTAGGCTGGGAGTAGATCTAACTGAATCTCTGACGATGGTCATGGGGCCTTTGTGGTAGCACTGTCGATCATCTGCATGTTTGTTTTAGTCTGTTAGAGAGCATGGGTTTGTACCTAGGGAATATTTAAAATTATTATGGAAGAATGTAGTTATGAGGATTCGTGCTAAGGTGATAGGGAAAAGTTAGTTTGTGATGTTTGATGCTTTAAAGGAAGGTATTGTGGTTTCATCCAAATTGATCAAGGTATACCATTAAATGGAGTGGATATGAAAACTGAAGAGTGCCCAATGTATGTGTGTTTCAAACAAAACTAATTTTTCTCCGAAAAAGATCCAACTTTTAATTATGCACCAAACCAAGTTGTGAAAAAATCTGTTTACTTTAAACCAGTTTTAGCTTGACTAATCCTAAACATGCATCTAGTGATTAAAGAAAGTAAAGTAAAGTAAATAATACTCACAACGCCGGATGTACGAGGAAAAAACCCAAAACGGGAAAACAACCTCGGACGGCCCAAGCCAGACAATCACTATGAACAATGTTTTACAAAGACATTAGCCTTACACTAAGACTCGATCCCCACGGGTCTTGAAGCTCCTTCTGATCTTCAACCGTTCTTCAATAGTGCTCACGCAGAAATTCCATATTCCACGATACCTGTCCACAACACACGCGTCCACGTATGTCTCGGTGTCCACCGAATGGCTTTGATTCGTCTACGATGTCGAACAAGAAGTCCTTCTCTTTTCTTCACCACAAAACCCTTTGATGTTCAATGTGTAGAACAAATAACTTTGGTGCAGAAAGATCACATAAACATATAAGAATGATAAATCTGATCTTTTCAAACTCTAAGGATGTGTTTAAGAATTTTAAACCTTTGAAAACATGTGCAAACAAGGTTCTGGTTCGTAAAACTGTTTTCCAGAAAGCACACTTACTAAACTATGATGAAAACACTATTTAAACAGGATTTAAATGCCGCCTTGAAAAACATGTCGTTCAAACGACTTGAGGAACTCGTTCGAGCAACATCCCATCTCGTTCAAACAAGATTGGATGTCGTTTGAACGATAGCGCGAAAGTTTGACTTTTTGTTTAAAACGTCTCTTCCACTGAGAGATCCAAAAATGTAAAACTCTTTTACGAGCTTATCATCATAAAATGTAGAGTAAACCTTTAAAACACTTTTAAAACATTTAAAAACATTTTTCTTTATAAAAAATACATCCTTATCTTTTATAAAATAATTCCGAGCACCATTAATTATACGCATTCATTCCTGAGTGATCTCACAATGAAATTATCGTTGAAGACGATTAAACTTGCACCAATTAAACATCGGCATGATTAATTCTTTGAAGCTTTGCCACAATGTCTTCAATTTCTTCAATACGTCATAGACCGAGTGGGATCGTGACAAAATAAAAATCTCCCCATGACATATTACAAACATAGTTTTGTTCACGGAATTAAGTCAAAACAATACAGGGACTCAATTGGAAATTTATGTCCTTACAAATCTCCCTCTTTAACTATTCCAGGACAAAACTAAACCAGTGAAATGCCTAACCGGGCCGTCAATCCGTATGATGCCTAATTCCTATCCCATAAACCCAAAAACAAAAATACAGGACACGGACTAGAATATGTAGCACCGGTAAGCATGAACTATCTGAATGTGATGTAGACTTGAAATCTCGAATCACTGAAGCATACCTACACACATGAAACAGACAAACAAATACCCAGTGAAGTATGGAGGAACAAATGATACAAATTTATATTTCTAATAAGAACAAATCACTTGAAACATGTGAGCAATTATTTGATACCAATTTGAAACAGATATAATCAAACAATATGTAAATCCAGATATCAATAGAAGCGCTCAACAAATCTCCCCCTACATCACCTACATATCTCCCTATTTTTGTCTCGAATAGATAATCCGGTGAAAAGATAAACCAATTTGAAATATCTAGCATGAGAATATGATACCAAATTGAAACCAAGTTGATACCAATTTTAAAAAAATGAAAAATGCTAGATAAACATGAAACAACCAGCTAAATAAGATCATGTAGTAGCTAGTAAACCAAGGAATCACACAAAGAGTATACCAATCAAATCAAGTGTGATAAATGGACTCATAAGAAAAATACCAATTTGGAACATAAAAGAACCTGCATATAACCGAACAGTCCAGAAATGCTTCTCGCAGTACCAAAAATATCTCAAATTAAACCAGAGGACTGCAAACCAATCAGAAGCCATTTTTGATTCTGTCGTTCGAACGAGCCAGGGATGTCGCTCAAACGAGATGAGGAAGTCGCTTGAACGAAGTACATAAGTCGTTCGCGCGAGATGATATGTCGTTTGAACGACTTCGCGCGATATGCCAAAATTTCCCAGATTCACAGAAATAATATAGAGTGTTGCCCAGAGAAAAAATTTCCACTAAAAAATTCCACGAAGGACCTGACAGATGTAAAACAGTGCTAAAATAGTAGGCTTTTCGCACATAACGCAAAAACTCATAAAAACTAAAAATGTGAGTTACATGCAAACATAGTACCGATGTGCTCAAACATGGATATGGAATGAATGGGCGTGAAACTACAACAAATGAATCACAATTCCAACACATCGAAATGATCAAGAAGCTCTAATTGATAGCAATAAATCATCAAACTTTATCATATCCATATGACAATTAAAGAGTGAGCTTAATGAACTAAACATACTATATGCACACAAATCCAGAATTTTGACGATTCTACAAACAATAGCGTCAAATTGCAATGTTTCAACATTAGGATTAGTTGTGCAAACCCGTTAAAAATTTTAATCCATCCAAACTCCCTAAATAATATCATATTTTCTTTGGAATGAACTAAACAAATTTGGCCCTTTTCTTATCATATTGCATTTTCTTTTGGGCTCTTTTAAACGGTGGCTTTCACGAAGAGTTAAAATTGGACTCTCGCAGCCCTTTCCCTTAATCAGTCATCATTTTTACCAATTTAAATCCTCACGGTAAACGGTCATTACATTCATACTTATCCTTAAGTATACTTACGCATAGATGACAATATTGAGATAAGAACGCCTCACCAAATTCAAATATGCAAGAAAAGTCAAACATCCATATAAACTCGTGCATGTGTGCGATGTTGGCATATATACAAAGTCAAATCAAAATGCATATCAACTTTGAAACAACCCCATATAAACAATGGTTAAGATCATTTTAAGCATCGATAATACTGACCAAATGTCCTATCCACATGTATATGAAACGATGGGGGGGGGGGGGGGTCCAAGCACACCAATATGCCACATCAAACATGTAAACTCAAAAACAAAAACTGAAAATCCTTTTGGCTTTTCAAACATATTTTGACTCAAAAAAAAGCAAAATATTTTTGGATTTTCAAAAGTTTTCTCAAAAAACAAAATCTTTTTGTATTTTTCAAATAAGACTCAAACAAATGAAAACTATAATACAAAATGATACAGATGTCATAATACTAGCAATGAATATATCATAAAGCAAACTAGCATATGACAAACATTGCAACACTATCATCTTTTAGATTTTGCATGGGAAGAATCAAGTGCACCCAAACGAAAATCATGAAGTTTAATTCCTAAAGCCACTAAATCCGATTTCCTAACCCATGTAGGTGTAAAACGACGCATGGGGGTTTGGGTAACCGGTGCAACTTTATTCTTAAACTTCCTAGGAGCTTGTCTAAGGTCATAACAATAACGCCTAAGGTGACCTTTCCTACCAAAAAATGAGCAAGTCTAGCAGTGGTGGTAATGATTACCTTTATACGGACCTTTTCTAACCATCCTAGTGTTTCTCACACGTGCGGGGGGAATGGGAACAACTCTCTCACCAAAACCTATACCTCCCCTATCTTCATTAATTTGGATGATGCCTAGGATCTTATCTAACTTCTCCGACCTAGCCTCCAAATCAAACTTGAATCTAGACAAGTCTATCAATCTCTCCTCCAACTTGTGAATCCTAGACTCGAGCAAACGTCTAGATTCCTCAAACACTAAAATCTCCTTTTTTAAGGACTCCATCAAACCACGAAGATTATATCTCTCTTTCTCCACAAACTCTAGTTTCTTCCTAAGCCTCTTCTCTCGTGCCCTAAGATCCTCAATCAAACTATTATTATTTTCTATGGAACGCTCATTCAACTTAGATTGCAATTTTGAGTTAGCCTTTTTCACCTTCACCGTTTTGGCATACAACTCATTAAACGCATTTTGCAATTCTTTCACATCAACCTCCTTCTCGTCACTCTCTTCACCCTCACTAATATGGGATTCACTCAAAACCTCCTTGGAAGTGTCATTCACATGAGTTGTATCGTCGTCGCTCACATGACATGCCATAAATGAAACAAAGTTATGCTCAATGCAGGAACTCTCTCACTCTTCCGGTCCACTATCACTTAAGGTGGCATTATAGACAACGAGTTGCTTGCCCTCTTTCTTAAGTCTAGTGGGACATTACTTGGTTTTTCAGAGTTCCACTGGCAAAATAGGGGTTCCGCTTGAGGGAGTGCAAAATTTTCTTGGTGAAAATGTTCTAAATCCTTCCTGGGATTTTTAGGAATTTTTTGAGAATTTTTCAGGGCTTTCTGGTATTTTCTGGAAATTTTTGTACGAGATTTTAAGGGGGTGCCGATTGGCATGGTGAATAGGGTGACATTTGGCAATGGCATGGACTTTTGGACTGCCTTGGGAAGGTAAGGGGCTAGTTCCGATCGGTGGGTGGGGGCAATGCCGGTCGGCATGACCCTTGGCATACTATATAAAGGGGGCGAATTCCCCTCATTTTTTACAGATTCTTGATTTCTTTCTTTCTGCGATTTTCCTCTGCAAATCGTTCTAGCATTCCGATCTCTAAGAAATGGCTGCCTTTGTGAGCACTATAGCACATAGGGAATTATTGGTTGTTGATGACTGGGCGAACGTGGAGCGGAGGGCCAGGGCGCCTCTTGCTTTGGGGAGTGAAAACTCCTTTGACTCATTTGATCCGATTGAGGATGAGAGGACTTTGCTATGGGAGCCATCGCGTCATTGGTCTTCTAAGGGGGTGAGCCCTGGCGGTTATGTAAGCAACCAGAATTTTGGCATTCTTCTCTTTTTAGTGATTTTTCCTTCCTTCTTGAATTTTGACAAGGTTTCTTCTTTTCACAGTCTAATATCTCTTTGAAGAACATGCATGTCCATGGGACGATGGGGCTTAAGGAAGTTTGGGAGCATCTTCCACCTGTGGTGCATTGCGTGGTATCATGAATGGGTTTTTGGAGGTTGGCTTCTGCGCTGGATGAGATGCCTCGATTGACAGTGGTCTTATATGCTTTGGGGGAGAGATGGTAGGATACTACCCACACCTTCCATTTCATTTTTGGGGACATGATCGTGACTCCCATAGACGTGCAGCAGCTGCTAGGGCTAGATTACGATGGGGAGCATATAGAGGTGGATCGCTCTCTAAGGGTAAGGCCGGAGGCGATGAGGGTGACGCTTGGTGACGTAGGGAGTATAATTTTTGGATATTCCATTCGGCAGTCCTTGCTGAAGGATGTCTTGCTCAGTAGGGTGGTTGATGTGGAGGATAAACTTCAGGTGAGGCAGATGGCCTGGTTGTTCATTTTGCTGGTGCTAGGAGGTTTCATGGTGGCGTCGAGTGGTGACGTCGTCCATTTGTGGTTCTTGTCATACATGAGGATGTTTTAGAACATCCCTCTCTATGATTGGGGGAACCTGACTTTAGCGTCACTTTATTTTCCTTTGGATGCATTCAGCCAGTGCTGCCTGTAAACTTTTACTAGAGCCACGTATCTTCTCGAGGTATCCTTTAATTTTGTGCATTTTCCTTTCATGCATTCCTATTTTCCTTATGCATCTCTTTTTTATTTTGAATTCCTATTTTTGGAAGACGTGGTTCTATGAGGTGATTGGGTGCAATACCCAGCTAATTGCCTTGAAGGACGAGACTGTTGGGGACTTCTGTCGATTGTATCAATGGCGCAAGGCCAATCGACAGTCGAAGGGATCTCTCTCTCTGGAGGCAGTGCGTCATGTATTGAATGGCCTGACCAGTGGTAGGGTAAGATTCTTTCCTTTTTAGCCTTGGTTTTTGGCATGTTCTGATTTTGTATTGACTTATGCCTTCTGGGGATTTTCAGGCGACTTTTTACCCTTGGGGGACATCCATTCAGGATACGGGGGAGATAGGGGTGAATGCGCAGATGAGGCATTTTCTGGCGCATGAGTTCGTCCATTCTTGGTATCTTGGGGAGATAGTGGTTTAGTAGATTGTGGAGGAGGAGGTGGTGGTTCCACCTGTGCAGCCTCCTACGTCTATGAGGTGGGAGCGGCTGCTATTGGAGGATGCGAGGATCGCGGTGATGATCGGCAAGTCCTATCTGTTGTACATTTATACGGTTGCGCCGTATGACTATATGGAATTTATGATGAGTTGGCTGATGGCGCCCAGCATATATGATGCCTTGACTTTCCGTCCTGCGGGTTCAATTTGGGCGGTGGGGTCTTCCCACAGTGGCTGTGGTCCGTCGGCGTCTGCGGCGGTGGCGACTTTAGAGGTTCCCTTTGTTCGATTGCATACCCCTTTGTACAACATCCGATGGGCTGATGGTTGGATGGTACCCATGTTGCATCATCCTCATGCGATGGATCTGGAGGAGATGGGTTTGACATAGGAGGTTCTTCATCCTGCGGTATACCTTCTTCCTCTTTTTGGTTCCTTTTCTGTTTTGATCCGTCTTTGATACAGATTTCTCCTTTTACTTTGCAGCAAGTTTGGGTGTCAACCACTTGGCTGAGGGAGATCAGAGACTGGATATCTTTGGTGACTGTCCATATTCAGGACGCGGTCCCAATTCCTTCTTGTTTGGTGACGTCTGCTTCGTCCGAGGATGACTCTGGCTCAGGTAGGGGTGGAAGAGGATTTTTTTGAAATTCTGTTGAGAATATCAATTTTATTTTTATTGGGTTCTTCTGATTTTGATAAAAGAGGAAAAAGGAAAATTTCCAAAAATGGGGGGTTGCCGATCGGCAAGCCCCTTACCCTGCCTATCGGCAGTCAAGTCCGATCCCATCAATTCACAGCTTTTGATTAATGCCCTCTTCAGCTTCTTATACCCTATGGGGTAGGATTCCCTCTTATTTCTGCAGGGGTTATGTCTTTTGTGAGGGTTCTCAAGTATAAAAAGGGGTAAGGGTGGAGTGTTTTCATCACACCTTCACATTCTTACTTACTTGCCTGTTATCCCTTAGTCCTGCAAGATGGCTCTCCCTGGTAGCATTGAGTTTGGTAACTACCTTGAAGCCTTGGAAGCGATGTGCTCTTATAATGTCGACTACGATGCTTTCAACATGCGTCGAGTCTTTTTATGGCACAATCAGTCCATTAAGTGGAACATGCTGATGGCGGCAGTACAATTTTGGTACCCCTAAGACCATGTATTCCGCTTTACTTTGGATGAAGTTTATCCTACCTACGAGTAATTTTCTACCATGTTAGGGATAAATCCTAGTGTTGCTGCATCTTTACCCGAATTTTCCATTCTCTTAGGGATTTTCTGACCTTGCTTTTTCATATTTCGCCTTCGACGACTAGATCACTGGTTGCTGGAGGAATGATCTCCCTCCCGGCGGTGTTGCAGTTCGTGCATTTACGGGAAGTAGGTGATGCTGGCTATGCTGGAGCCGTTGCTCTGGGTCTGGTTTCAAAATTATTGCTGGTGACTAGGGAACTACTGGTGGATCCATAACTTGCAGCCATTACTTCATCAATGTCATACCATCGTAATCCTGTGGCGTTGATACTGGAGGAGACCTTGAACAGTCTGGATGCCTGGCGAGAAGGTCGTTCTGACTTCCTACGGGGTAGCCCTGTGATGTTGTTCATGTGGTTGTCTGAAAGACTCCGCCTAGTGACTCTTCCAGAATATCCTTTGTCGGTTGTACCCAACTTCTTTTCACATCACTTCTTCAGCGTTGGCCTGGGTATTGAGATCTGGGAGAATTGGCTTGTGGAGCATGGGGCTCAAAATGTATACTGGTCAGTGCCTTGGTGGAGAGATTTGCTGCCTGTTCTGGAGCTAGGAGAATACCCGTATGTGCGGCTGGTTGGTCTCAGCTAAAATTATTTTTATTTCCCTTGGCAGCTTCTATGACAATTTGGATAGGCTCAGTTCGTGCCATCTCGGACAATAAATTTCTTTTCGATAGAGGATTTGATCGAGTGTCTGCTCCTGCGGCTTGGCTCTCTATGGGAGAGTCGGCGTCCATTGACCCATCCCTCTTAGTCTGTTGGGAGAGTTTGGCATATCCCTGGGGATTATATGAAGTGGTTGTGGAGGAGAGTAGTTAGCAATATGTTGGTAGTGGAGACTGGACAAAAGTGGCTTGTCTCTTTTAACACCACGGAAGGAGGTGTTGTGGTTTTTTCGAAGCTGGTTCGAGCCTATCGGTCCATGGAGTGTCTGCGACACTCTGTTCAGGTAGGGGAAGCTTGGGGACCCCAGGATGTAGATGATGATGACGGAGTAGGATCCTCTAGTAGTTGTGGATAGGACTCCTGGAGAGTTTATTTTGTAATGGGGGATAAATGTGGGGATTTTATTTGGGTTTTTTAGGAGGGTTCCTTTTCTTATGTAATTTGTACCGTAATTTCTTATTAGTGAAATAAACAAGTTTCTGATCATCCAGTTGCGCCTTTCGATGAATTTTGTATTTTTGAATTATCTATTCCGATCGCTAAGGCATACATAATCCTTTTGTTCAAATATATGTTAGAATGAACTGTCGTTCTCGGAGGTAAGAAAAGAATAGTATTTTGTGAAAAAAAGGGTCATTCTCATGTAAGATGTATGATCTGCCTACATACCTCTGGGTTTTTGAAATTTTATACTTTGTTTGAAAATGGTTATTTGCAGAGGATCAGTCCCACGTAGTTCTGGGCAGGGGGAAATGAAGAGTTTTTCATTCTTTTTTTTTTAGAATAGAAGGGAGACGAGAAGAGTCCTATTGTGTCGAGATTTTGGACTAGGGGCAGAACTTCTTGAGATAGTCCAGGTTGACTGGACAAGCCATATCTTCCCCATCTAACTTGGTAAGCATGGCGGCACCACCGGACAAGATCTTCTTTACAATGTAGGAACCGCTCTAATTGGGCTTCAATTTCCCTCTAGGGTCCCAGATGGGTTCTACTATTTCTTTGAGGGCTGGGTGCCCTTCTCGGACACTGCGGTCCTTGACTCTCTTATTGAATGAATGCACTATTCAACGATGGTACCCTTGTATGTGGCATAGTGCTTTTAATCTCCTTTCGTCTAATAGGGTCAGCATGTCAAGACAACTTTGGCACCAGTCTTCTTCGCCGACCTCGCTTTCAAGCATGACGTGCAATGAAGGTATTTCCAGCTCCATGAGTAGGATTGCTTCCATATCATTAACTAGAGAGTAAGGGGTAGCCCCAGTAGAGGTTTGAATTGAGGTTAGGTATCCCTAGAGGGTGTACGGGATCCGGTCGGCCCAATCCTGATAGCTTTTGGTCATCTTACTAATGATGGATTTGAGGTTCCTGTTGGTGGCTTCAACTGCACCGTTGGTTTGAGGTCGATAGGAAGAAGATTTGTGTCTCTGAATCCCATACTCGTTGACCACCTCTGTGACTTCTGCATTGAAATGCAACCCGTTATCTGTTACTAGCTCGTGCGGGACCCCATACCGGCAGATGATGTTTTTCTTGACGAATTTGGCCACTTTCTTGGCATTCAGTACTGCATACAACTCGGCTTTGACCCATTTGGTGAAGTAATCAATGGAAACTAGGATGAACTCATACCCATTGGAAGCCTTCGGTGTAACCTTCCCTGTGATGTCTATGCCCCAGGTGGAGAACGGCCAGGGAGAGGTCATGTCGCATAATTCATGTGGAGGCAAATGCTGAAGGTTAGAGAGTTATTGGCATTTGAGGCATCTCCGAACATAAACGGTGCAATCCTGGTTCGTGGTGGTTCAGTAGTAGCCTTGTCAGATGACCTTTTTGGCAAGCATGTGACCGTTTATGTGGGGTTCGCATTCGCCGTTATGGATCTTCTACATTATCTTTTCAATGTCAGCACCTGCGATGCAATGCAGATGAGTTCCCTCGATGTTCCTTTTGAACAGTGCTTTGTGACAAATGATGTACTGGGCGGCAAGTCTTCTAAGGATTGCTCAATCTCTTTTGTTGGAACCCTCGGGATACCTACCATGCTTGAGGAGATGCCAGAGATCATAGTACCAGTAATTGTCTAGCTCGAGATCTTCTATAGGGACGAGCTCAATGTGGTAGCAGTGGGTTGGTTTGTCTTACTTTTGAACAAGGAAGGGGTCATTGTGATTCCTTCGGGCATGTCGACCATGGAGGCCAGGGTAGCAAGGGCATCGGCTAGGTTATTCTTTGCTCGAGGTAGATAATGGAAGGTGATATCTTGGAATTGGGAGGCTAGTTCGTCTAAGTGGGCATGGAAGGGTTGAAGTTTCTCATCCTTGACTCTCCACTTTCTGAGCACTTGACTGATGATGAGGGCGAAATCCCTGTAGACATCTAGGCATTGAATACCTTTCCTGAGAGAAACTTGTAGGCCTACTGTTCATGCCTTGTACTTAGTCATGTTATTGGTGCAGGGGAGATCCAATTTAATGGTGATGGGAGTGTGGGAGTCATCTGGGCGATCATAAGTATCCCAATGCCATATCCTTTTTCCTTATCAGCGCCGTCAAAGAACATTTTCCATCGAAGTCAATCTTGAGTAGCATAAAGAATGTTTTCATCTGGGAATTTGGAGACCCAGACATCGGCTTCATCCATGGGGTAATCAGCGAGGTAGTTAGAGATGGCTCTTCCTTTCATGGCTTTATGTGTGACGTATGCGATATCAAACTCGACTAGGAGCATCAACCATCGGGCCATTCGGCTGGACAAGGCGAGTTTCTCAAGACGATATTTGATGGGGTCCATTCGGGATACAAGTTTGACGGGGAAGGTGAGCATGTAGTTCCATAATTTTTGGGTGACCCAGACAAGTGCGACACACACTATTTCCAAAGCAGTGTAGTTAACCTCGTACAAGGCCAATTTGTGACTGGAATAATAGATGGATCTTTCTTTGCAGGAATCTTTAAGGTATTAGGCTAGCAAATCCCCAGTTTTAGTGTCAGTTAAGGTTAGGTATAGGAGCAAGGGGAGACCAGGCTGTGGTGGCATGAGTACCGGGGTTTGGGTCAGATATTATTTGGTTTGGTCGAAAGCTTCTAGGCATGCCTCATTCCAAACTTTAGTTGAATCCTTTCGGAGGAGTTTGAAGATAGGTTCGCAAATGGAGGTTAACTGGCTGATGAACCGGCTGATATATTGCAATTTCTCGAGGAAACCTTAGACTTATTTCTCTGTTCAGGTAGGTGGAATCTCAAGTATGGCTTTCAGCTTGGAAGGATCTGCTTCTATCCCCTTCTCACTGACCATGAATCCCAAGAGTTTTCCCTTTGTAATGCCGAAGATGCATTTCTGTGGATTGAGTCTCATCTGATACTGTAGCAGTCGTTCGAAGAACTTTCGCAGAGCAGGAACATGACCTTCTCTAGTTTTTGACTTGATAATCATATCATCCACATAGACCTAAACTTTTTTGTGAATCAGATCATGCATGATGGTTATGGTTGCCCTCTGGTAGGTATCCCCAGCGTTCTTGAGACCAAATGGAATGACAGTGTAGCAAAAGGTTCCCCATGGGGTGATGAATGCCATTTTTTCTTGGTGGTGTGTGTGCATTTTGATTTGGTTGTATCCGGAAAACCCATCGACGAATGACTTGAGAGCATGACTGGTTGTGTTGTCCACGATCCGGTTGATATTGGGCAGCGGATAATCATCCTTTGGAGTGGCTTTGTTCAAATCCCGATAGTTTACACACATTCGAACTTTTCCTCCTGATTTTGGCACCGGCACTATGTTGGCTAGCCACGTGGGATATTTGATCACACGAATGAATCCTACGTTTAACTATTTGACCACCTCTTCTTTGACCTTGAGAAACCATTTAGTGCAGAGCTTTCTCAACTTTTGTTTGACCGGCCTGTAATCTGGGAGAGTGGGAATATCGTGTTGAAATATTTTAGGATCAATGCCAGGCATATCATCGTAGGACCATGCGAAATCATCAATGAATTCTTTTAGCAATTCTTCGAGTTATGCATGCTCATTCTCGTTGAGGGTAATCCCTATCCTAATCTCACGCAGTTGGCTACTAAAATCGTGGTTAACAACAATAGTCTCTTCTTTATTTGGTTATGTTATTTATTATTAACCTTATTTAGATCAGTTAAGAATTGTTCATTTGCAAAATCATCATCATCAAAAGTTTGATTAGAATCCAAACAATTAATGCAAGGCATAACAAGATACTCAAAATCTCCGTTTATTTCATTGATAGGAAAAACAGCATTGCAAACCTCGTCAAAAGAGGACTCGATTACATTTGAACAAGGATAGACAACAGAAGAAGAATAGGGGTAAACATTAGGATTAGGGGATATTTTAGCAGGTAGAACTGGCACAGCATGCCAGTTGAGGAAAGGTGTATCAGCAGCATTAATCAGATGGGATGGATCCAGTGATGTAGTGCCTGAATGAACCATGTAGAGTGCCAGCCCCCTAGTGTTTGTAAGTTGAGGAATCTTCATAGTCACTTTCCTCAGTCTCTTTGGTATTTTTGATGAGTGACTGTACTTGGTGTTGGGAACCTTTGGCCCATGGGTAGCTATCTTGGAAAAAGATATCCATTCCAGGCTTCATCTTCTTGTCTCTATGGTCATACCATGGTTTTGAAAAGCCGTAAAAGGGGAAGTCCTCACCCTCTTTGATGAATCATCCGTTCAAGAAGTCACCTGGGATAGTCTGGACACGGTCTATTCTTATCTTTGGTCGATATTTGCAGATCATTCTGAGATCTTGTTCTGATGGTTGACCCCAAACCATAAGGAGGGAAAGCCTTTTTCAGTTCAATCGACTCAAGTATCCCTTGTTGTCTTTGTCCTAGCCCCAGTCCAGGCATGAAGTACATGTTGTTGAACATCTGAATCACATTTACGTTGCCATGAGGTTCGTATTATGGACAAACCCTTTCTTTGAAGTTATCCCCTGCCGAGAGTAGAAGTGGTTCAACTCGGAATCCTGATAGGAGCATATCATTTTACCCGTGCTCTGTCTTAAGGATTGGACTGCTGGTACTTAGACCATCAGCATTGTCGTCATCCTCCAAGATGGTAATGATTTGTCCATCAGCGAAGCACTTTAATTTTTGATATAGTGAGGAAGACACGCCCTTGATATTGTGGAGCCAAGGTCGTCCTAGCAATAGGTTGAAGCAGGCTGGGATGTCAATAACTTGGAATTCGGAGACAGGGTTTATAGGGCCAGCCCCTATTACAAGATTTATGGATCCCATCACCTCCCGACAGGTATTATCGTAGGCACGCACAACAGCGGAGGTTGGAGCGAGGTTGATTTCTTTCAGGCCTAAACATTTGAAGGTTCTTAGTGGGCAGACATTCAAGGCGGACCCATTATCGACAAGAGAGAGTGGTACAACCTTCCCCATAGCTTCGACGGAGATGTTGAGTGCATAATTGTGGTTTGGCCCAATCTTGGGGATTTTTTCTTCGAAAAAGGATAGCATACGGGTAGAGGTCAAGGATCTGACCAAATTTAGTGCTTCTTTTGGTGTGGTAGAAGGAGGAATTGTGGGTCGAGTGAGCAACTTAATCAAAGAATTTATGTGTAGCTGAGAAGACATGAAAATCCCCCATAGAGTGATGTTAGCTTGAGTTTTCTTCAGTTAATCGAGGATATTGCTCTCCTCGAGGGTCATTTCTAGCATTGAAAGGTTTTCAATGCCCTTCCCTTTGTCATTGGCTGGTAGTGAGTTTGGGATCTGGTAATGCCTCCCAGACCTGGTCATGTCATTTACTGAAGAAGGGAAAAATATGAATCCCGTTTCCTCATCGATCTCGGGTTGTTTTGCAACCTTATTTATTTCTCTGAGAAGTTCTTTAGATGATATCATTCCACACATATCGTCTACCGGACGAGTTTTCTCGAAAGCGTGTTCTTCATTCGAATCTTCGAATTCTTCCCCCCATCCGGTGGCAACAATTCTGTCTTTCCATGTATAGTCGATGCATTCCACAACTTCAACGGCTTCTTCATATAGGTCATCCCATTCTGTGGGGATGTGTAAGGGTGAAGGGACCAGGCACCCCTGTAGCTTCAGAGCATCAAGTAGCTTGGTCATACTGCAAATGTTGATGGTTTGCCTGAATAATTCTACCATGATCTGGAC
The DNA here is from genome assembly GCA_949130495.1 of Sambucus nigra. Taxonomy (NCBI): domain Eukaryota; kingdom Viridiplantae; phylum Streptophyta; class Magnoliopsida; order Dipsacales; family Adoxaceae; genus Sambucus; species Sambucus nigra. The sequence goes on from CASBWL010000244.1 coordinate 214,182, forward strand.
GACATCATCCAGGATGACTTCATCGGTTGGTACACTACCCAACTATCTGACTCTTGGGCCCATTTCCATTCTTCCAAGAAAAACGTACTGAACCTCTGGCAATTAATGACCATCTATGAGGGCAATTTTAGCCCGAACTCTAGAAGTTGGTTTAACACTTATGACAATTCCATACTTCCATTTTTAGAACGAGTACGAACAGCGATGCATGCTCTGGTAAGGAGTGACAGTGCCTGATCAGCGAGGCTAGTAGGGTGTAGGAGGAAATATGGGAAAATTTGGAGAGGTTTAGGAAAGTATATGGGTGTGATTTTAGTTGAGGGATTGAATTCTGGGTTCTCTTCTAGAAAGATGGCATTGGTATGATTTGGAAGTGGGTTGTGAGTAGTGTTTGGCTTAGGATTGGATGGTGGGGCGATGGTACCCCGGTTAATTAGACCTTGTATTATGTTTTAAAGGTGAAAGCATTGGTCGGTGGTATGGCCAGTAGTTTTGTGAAAGGCGTAATGGGCATCTGCCTTGAAGTTTCTTCGGAGTGGATTTGGCAATCGACGGGGATCTAAAGGTTTGATAAGGTTTTGGCTTAACAAGGCTGGATAAACTTTGGAGAGGGGAGCATGGAGCTCGATGTATTACTTTCGGACTGGGACCGGGCGACTTTCTGGCGCCCATGATGTGGTTGGTTGAAAGATGTTGTTGATGGTTGAGACTGTAGCACTGGTAGGTTTGTCATATTTTTTGGGGGTGAACTGTCCGGACACCTTCTTTGGTTCGACTTTTGTTTTGGCAACAACTTCCTCGATTTCTACTCCTGCTTCTATGAGAGTTCGAAAGTGGGGATAGTATTATCCTCCTATCATTGCTCGGACATGGGGTAAGAAGTTCTTCTTTACTATGCTGACTTGTTCTTCCTCGGACGGTCGATTGGTCATGGTTGCTACTTTTTCCCTCTATCGGGCAATGAAGTTACTGAATGATTCCCTAGGGTTCTATTTAAGCAGCTCTAAATCACGGTGGGTGACCTCAATCTCTTTATTGTATTTGTACTGTGACATGAATTCTTGGGCTACATCCTCCCAACTACGAATTATGGACTCTTCGAGAGACAAAAACCACCAAAGGGAGATATCCTTCAAAGTTTTCTGAAACAATTAGGCCATCACTTCTTCAAAATCCCCTAGTAGAGTCATGGAACGGTGATAATTGTGAAAATGAACAATAGGGGGTCCAGTTCCACTAAATTTCTCGATGTTTGGAATCTTTAACTTCTCGGATAACCTCGCTTTAGGATAAGGAGACATGTGGGTGTAGTCCACGTAATTCCCCGAGATTCTGACTTGGTTAAACTTCTTAGTGAGCATCTTGAGATCCTCTTTGACTTTGTTCAGCTCTTGTTCCTTCAGATCAATGATCATAGGCAAGTTAGCCCCAGGTCGGGCAAGATTCGGCATAGGAAGCTGGGTAGGCGGTGGCCTATTAACAGGAGGGTCACGTGGAGCGTACTGATACTCTTCAGGAACCCAGATGGGTTCGGGTGGATCCATAGCATGAGGGAATAAGGCCTCAAGGTCTTGAGGAAAGGGAACCTGGTTTCGTTGTATCTCTCGGACCTCAGTTTTGACGTTGTCAATCTTGGACACAAGCTGAGCTAGGAGTGCCGTCAGATCCAGTTGCATAACGGGTACTTGATATGTGTTATCCATGGAAAGCGAATGGATTCCGGACTCGAAAGGAGTAATAGGGGAACGAACAAAACTCCGAGGTGACTTGACTGAAGACCAAATCTAATTAGGATCCAGGCCAAGGGCTTGCGATCGACCTGAGAAGGCGTAAAATGGGATTTACTTTTTAGAGAAAAAAAGGGGGATGAATATATTCTTAACATTTTTTTTTTAGATTGAAAGACAAAATATTTTTAGATTTTTTATAAAGAGAGGAGTAATGTTTTTGGATTTTTGATAAGGAAAGGAAAAAATGTTTTTGGATTTTGGATAAAAAAGAGAATTTTCTTTTTGGAGACGGTCTCAGCATAATTATTATAATTATTATGTTTTAACTTGTATTAATTCTCCTAAATGCAAAATGAAATGCCAGACGGAACCCGAGCCTGAAAAAATTGGGTTTGTAATATATGCAAAGCTATGGATAGACTTGTGACTAGGCTCACGAAGAGGGTTTCGTTTTAAAAATATGCAAAAATTCGAATGGAAGGCCGACCCAGAATTTTGATAGAGTTTCGGGTAGAAGTCGACAATATAACATATGTATCCTAGGGTTGACACCTATATGCAGGTATGCAGTTGGTTAGGTGAATCGGAAAGGGTTCCCCCCTTTGGCGTAACTTCCATGATATACGTCTTGCTCTTGCGGGCAATCGGTACGTGTGGACAAGCCATTTGATATCCCTGAGTGTATATGAATTGCCTCACCGTATAACTCGTGGGGATGGTACATGTGAGAGCAAATTCGATATACTCGGTGTACGTGAATGAGTTCCCTGTTATATACATCCCGTCATGACTTCGATCAAGCGGTACGATGCGTGGGGAATTGTTCGATATACGTCGAAGGTACCTGGCCAATGGAAGGTGAGAGTCATATCGCTTAGGCTAACTGCACCCTGCCGGACCAACGCCCATCACGAAGTGATCCTCCAGTTACTGGGTAAAATTTGGTCAATAACAATGTTCTTTGGTGATGTCATGTGAATCATGCATGATTCTCTTATTAGTATCTTATGAGAATGTCTTTTTCGATTATGCCAAACAGTGAGTAAAGTATAAGTACCAATGGTTCACCAAGTATGGATGGATGATGCGTGAAACATGTGGATATATGTGACCCTAGGTGAACGTAGTGCGAAGTGTACATGGAGAATTTTCTACAAGTGTGTGAATAGAAGCATAAGTATGGGATATACATGAAAAAGGGGAACATGCAAAATTTGGGGAAAATATAAACAAACATAACACCTATGTAAATAGAGTCTAGCCCTCAAAAGAAATTCCACAGTAGAGTCGCCACAGTAGCCATCCCCCGATCCTCGCGGTGGGCGGGCGCGTGAGGGAGGATCCTAGGTCGCGCGCGTCCCTCTCGGGAGCGCTTCGGCGGGCGTCATTTAGGTAAGGTGAAAAATGTAGAGACATTAGAATCGCCAGTCTATTTTACTTATAACAGACAAAAGAAAGGGATCCATCCCGAAGGACAACATCCAAAGACATACTAATGCATAAGAAACCAAAATGATTCGAAAAGGGTCCGGAGGTTAAGTTACGAAATGGGAAGGTGTTAGGCACCCATTTCGCCCTTTCGATCTCTCATGGGTTTTTGTTATTTTACTTTATTTTCCCATGATATGTGTGCATGTGTATATATAATGGATATAGGAATCATCGACTTGTACCATGGAAGAGGTAAAGCGAGTCATCCGTAGGAAGGTATAAAAATATTAGAAAATAGGATTCACGCAATTATCCTTACGTTGACCGTTATGATGGAACGATAATGCATGTGGAATAATACGCCACTAAGAACAAATATATGTATATATAATATAAGAGAGTGGAATTTAGAGAAAATAAAAATGAGAGAAAAAGTAAAAATAGGACTCGAGTCTCGGGTTTTACCCCGAGACGCCTACGTAGCCTATACAGGCATCAAAGTCCACGTAGTTCGCATGCAAAACGAGGGGTGGGGATTATCCCATAAATCCAACATGGGGATTCTCTTATTTGTGTGTGTGTATGTGTAGAAAAAGTGTTTTAGTTGTGAGAAAAGTGTAAGAAAAGTATGAGAATTCCCGTTTGGAATTTATGAGCAAACCCTTTTTTTCTTTTTTCTTTTTTGGGTTTTCATTTATATGAAAATAAGAGATGTGAAATAATACTAAATAAAAAGTATATTAGGATGTGTGAGATGAGATAATAAAGTTGCTAAGTAATAAAATAAGTTATTGCGAATTTATGAGAATTTAAGGAGAGAGTTGAGAAAATTGGAGCTTCTTGAAGATCTTGAGCTTGATCTTGAATGTTGGAGAGAAGCCCTTAGACTTGGATGATGATGGAGGGTAGTGAATTCACCATGTTTGATGAAAAGGATGATGAAAAGTGAAGGTTGGAAAGGGATTTGGGTGTGGAAATCACGCTGACTTCGAGAGAGGTTTTCTGGATTTGCTGAGAGTGATATCTATCAGATCTGGGCCCTCCTTGTAAGTGAGGTCAGGCCTACTTTTTATAGGCCTAGGCATTGTCGATTGTCATAGCCCTGTTCCTGCCAATCGACAGGTGCATTTAGGCACAATGCCAAAAGGGAGCGTCTGGGACCTTCCTTTGGCAGTGTCTTTCAGGGCTTTTCAAAAAATCGGTCGCAAAACATGAACTGTTGATCAGAATCATGTACGGGGTAGACCGTTGGAAAGGTAATTCAGAGACCTTCCACTACACCAAATCTGCCCATTTGTCAAGGTCATTGACCTTGACAAATCCACCTTGTCAAGGTCAATGACCGTGACATTTCGAGGCGAGACAACTTTTTTTGTCACGGTCGTGTCACGGTCATTGACCTTGACACAAAACTCGCGTTTTGTGTCACGATCGTGTTAAGGTCAATGACCGTGACACGTTTGTCACGGTTTATAACCATGACAAAGCCGTGACCCTTTTTAAAAAAATTATCACGGTCATAGACCGTGACACGTCCGTGACAAAATTGCCATGGACGTGTCACGGTCAATGACCATGACAATTCTGGGCAGAATTAAAAAAAAAACTGCTGGGCAGTATGGCCACTGCCACTGCCCAGCAGTATATTTGTACCTGTTATAGCAACGTTGTACCTGTTCCAAACATCATATATCCGAACAAACTAAAGATAATGTAAATATATATTCAAATAAGAAACTATTTAAAAAGAAACAACATCACCATCATTTTATCTCAAATCTACAAACTATTTGCATGGAAAAGAGATTTTGTACCGCGATGCTCGGGAACACCTCCTTATCCTTCCCTTCTCGTCCGAATAGCCACATAAGTATAGAGCATATGTGGCCTACCCTTAGGCCCACTCCCTGTCCCCTGAATTGAAATAAAGTAAAATTAGTACCCGCCCCTCAAATATAGATAAATATAAATCGTAGTTGAAATCGAAATCAAAATTGACATATAAATATAAATACATTACCTGTAGTGTCACTCAAACAGCTAACTTGAGCTCATATGGAACCTCCTTCCAACTAATGTACCCCAGGCAATCGTGTCAATTATAATTCTCTTCATATCTAAACACTAAGAAATACCATAATCTTATGGAGTTATGCGTTGCAAATTCCTTCCAACCGTTGTGTAGCCAAAAATCAGCAGTTGAAGTTGTCAACTCCACCTTTGAATGGTCTCCCATGTTTTGCTAGAAGTTCCAAGTGGTGGGGTATGGAAAGTGGAATTGACAACTTCAACCGGTGATGTTTGGCTACATAACGGTTGGGAGGAATTTGCAGAGCATCGCTCCATAGGATTATGGCATTTCTTAGTGTTCAGATAGACGAAGAGATTCAGTCTCCTCTCCACAAATAGGACACCCCAAATAACTATGTATTAATCACCTATTAAAGGTAAGAAGCGTATATTCATGGATTAGTTTAAACAAAACTTAGATGTAGTTGGAATATTTATGTATTAATCTCCTCTCCACACACGCACACTACACAAGAGTGAAAATGATAAAGTGCAGATCAAGTAAAAGCATTAAAAATGGATGTTTCGGTACAAATTGAAATATTTATTACAAATTGAAAAATTGTTTCAAATTCGGGTTATCATCAAAAATGGATTGATATTCGGTAGGAGCAGCCAAGTCATCCACACTACTATTTAGACGCATTGGCGCGTGTTGGACAATTGACAACGGCTAGTTGTTGATATACTCCGAGTAAAACACTTGCTTAACCTTTTGAAATGAACAAACAAATGGCTCATCGCTCACGTGGTCGTTGCTCTTCAACTTGGACAAGTCAACCATGATCAAATTGGTGACAGGATCAACTTTACAAGAATTTTTATCCTCAACTCTTACCCATTCACAGTAAAATACAACCTCTTTGAAGATTATATAATCCAATTCAAATATATTTTGGATTACACCATAGTAAGTCATTTCAGCTTCAACGAGGTTTTTATCTTTTGCGCTCGCTCGAAAGAAAGTAAGAGCCTTGTATGAAATTCCCGAGTTCTGTACATTTTTACTTTCATCATACACTTTAGCGCCGAAAATGTAACCGTTCAATCGATATTTTTTGTACTCTTGTGCCACGAACAAGGGTCCAGTGGCTAGACGAGCAAGCCTTGATGTCGCATCACCCATCTTTAGGAGCTGAGAATATAGATAAATTAATTATATTAGTGGTAAAATTTGAGTGTAATGTAACGTTATATAACGACTGTTTTCATTGTAATTACCTCTTGTGTCAACCATAGCCTAAATTCGCTGTCTGATTGTACCACTGTTTTTCGTCTTTTATTGTTCTCACAGGCTTCATATTTACTGCATATTACAAAATTAATCATGTATAAAATAATCTAAAATAATGTTAAACATTATAATATTTGAAACTTACTTTTTCCATTCTTCGACATCTTCATGTGTGTCAACTAGATAACGAGCTACTTGTTCATGTTGCAAACTCATTAATTTCACTCGTTTTCCCATCACATTACCACCATCATCGAGGAATTCATCAGTGTCATCAACGCTGGTCGAGTAAATCATATATTCCCGAGTATATATTGATGACTCCACGGTGATGTATTCCTCTGCAATTGATCCTGCAATATATCGCGTATTCTTGACGTAATCTTTAAAAACTTTCATCAATCTTTCAAACGGATACATCCACCGATATCTAACTGGACCACAAAGAAGTGCCTCGTCGCATAGGTGTACCAACAAGTGAACACTTATGTCAAAGAATGCTGGGGGAAAGTACTTCTCCAATACACAAACCGCTTCGTTCACAGCCAATTTTGCGGCCACTATGTGTTCTCGATTCACTACCTTCTCACACAAGAGGGAGAAGGTAATACTAATTTGCATAATAGCCCTACGCAAATCCTTGTGCTTGGAGAAACAGTGCTTAAACAATAGAGGAACCAATTGCATGATCACATGCCAATCGTGGGACTTACACTTATGTTAATCATGAGTAACATAATTCACAATCCTTTGCAAGTTGGACGAAAAAGTAGATGGGCCCTTCAAATTATATATTGTGTCTAGAAGCACCTTCCTTTCCTCACTCGTCAAAGTAAACGCACCAGGGGGAATTATTGTCCTTCACCTACTATCTTCTTTCAACCATAGTTGTGGTTTAAGTTTTAACGTTTTAAGGTCTTTTCGTGCATTTTCTCCATCCTTCGAATGACTCCCCCCAAGGCAAGTACCCACAATATGTTCAGCGAAGTTCTTCTCTGCATGCATCACATCCAATACATGGCGCACCGAGTTTTTCTTCCAATAAGGCAAGTCAAATAAAATTGACCTCCGAGACCATGCCTTTCTTATCTCAGTTTCATTCCCAGTTGGGGTCTTCTTATGCTTGACATTCTTAAATTTGGGATTCTTACTTGACATATTTGGGCCACATTCAGAAGATTTACTTTCAATTTCTGAACCTGAAAGTTGTCTCGGCGGTAGCCTATGTTCAACTCCGCCCAATAAAAAATTGGAAGCTTTCTCAAATCTGAAACTATGAGCTGGGGGTAAAAACCTCATGTGGCAATGGTATACATTTTTTAAGCTGGAGGATAGACGAAGAGATTCAGTCTCCTCTCCACAAATAGGACACCCCAAATAACCATGTACTACACATCCGGATAATGTCCCATAAGCTGGAAAATCATGAATTGCCCACATCAACATAGCTTTCAGCGTAAACTCTTCTTTTCTAAAAGAGTCAAATGATTGCACACCCTCTTCCCACAACTCATTTAATTCTTCTACCACAGGAGCCAGGTAGATATCATTGTCTTCACTTGGTGCCTTTGGCCCAGGTATCAATAAAGCCATCATCGAAAATTCAGGTCTCATACACTGTGAATGAGGGAGGTTGAGTGGGGCTAGGATCACTGGCCATACACTCTGATTGGTGCTTAGATTTCCAAATGGATTGAAACCATCTGTTGATATAGCCAAACGAATGTTGCGTTGTTCTCGAGCAAAATCGGGATACTCATAATTCATCCTCCGCCAAGCAGTAGAATCAATAGGATGACGCATGATATTACCCCCTACTTCTGCCCTAGCATGCCAAGTCATTGCCTCTGCAATCCATGGTACTGTGAAAAATCGCTTTAATCTAGGCCCAACGGGAAAATATTTCAATACTTTTTGAGGCACTTTTGAGCTTGTGCCTTCCTTACTAGTAGATTGGACATATCTAGGTTCATCGCATACCGGACAACGATCGAGATTTTCATACTGCTTTCGGTATAGTATGCAGTTATACACACAAGCATGAATCGATTTATACTTCATTCCCAAACCTTTCAAGCTGTTCTTCATAACAGGATAGCTATTTGGAAGTGTATTCACCTTGGGTAATAAGCCCTTCACCCATTTCAAAATTCCCGTCACGCTATTGCCAGACAAACCGTACTGCGTCTTCAAACTGTGCAAACCAACCATGGCATGTAAAGTTGTTTGATCTTTCTCACAACCAGAGTATAACGGTTGGGTCGCCTTAAATTTTAAACTTTGGTAGTCATCGTCAAGTTTTATCGTGTTATCTTCACGAGCACTTGAATCTTCTACATCATCAGTAACCTCATTCTCCTCAGCTTCATAAACTCCGTACGCATCATCAACTAAATCCTCTAACATATTATGATCTACGTCGTCCCCTTCTTCATCTATTCTACTTGTTGAAGGTTGTTGTGAAGGTTGGTCAGGGACAAAAGGAACTTTCAATTCACCGTGAAAACTCCAAAATCGATAACTATCTTGCATACCCGATCTTAACAAATGTAGTTCAATTGTTTTCCACTCAAACACCTTACCATTCTTACACCTAGCACACGGACACGGAAAATCTTCATCATTACGACATCTCTTTGCATATTTAACAAATTCGTTAGCACCTCTGCGAAACACATCCCCCATTCTATTAGTCTCACCCATCCACTCTTTGTATTTCGGATATCCCATCACAGCTACCACAACTAAACACCTATTAAAGAATGCATACTATAAATCTAATGGGGGATGACTCTCGAATGGTTCTAAGGGTTATTGAATGCGTACGCATAAGAACTAGAATGCTAGTATCTATGCGCACTATATTTAATTTCAAGTATGTTTCATATAATGGGTTAATTCAAATACAAAAATAAATTCATGGGTTAATTCAAATACAAAAATAAATTCATGTATTGACCACATACACACACACAAACACACACATTATCTAAGCTGTTCTATAGGTATAAAAACAATTATTATCCAATTATTATCCAACTATTATCAATTATTTATTTTGAATGTAAATAATATCCAAAACCGCACCCACCCCCACCCCCTCCCGATGTTTATTATCCAATTATTATCCAACTATTATCAATTATTTATAAAATTGATGTCTACTTTTAGTGTTGTGTATACCCCACCCCACCCCCTGCCCCCTCCCCCACCCCCTCCCCCACCACACACCACCACACACACACACACCACCCCCTGCCCCCCTCCACCACCCCCTCCCCCACCACACACCACCACACACACACACCCCACCCCCTTCCCCCCTCCACCACCCCCTCCCCCACCACACACACACACACACCCCACCCCACCACACCCCCTGCCCCCCTCCCCCACCCCCTCCCCCACCACACACCACCACACACACACCCCACCCCCTGCCCTCCTCCCCCACCCCATTCCCCACCACACACACACACCCCACCCCACCCCCTGCCCCCCCTCCACCACCCCCTCCCCCACCACACACCACCACACACACACACACACCACACCACCCCCTGCCCTCCTCCCCCACCCCATCCCCCACCACACACCACCACACACACACACCCCACTCCACCCCCTGCCCCCTCCACCACCCCCTCCCCCACCACACACCACCACCACACACACACACACACCACCACACACAAAATCGTAAGGATTTTGTTTAGAGTTCTTTCTAAGATAGACCATATTTATAATGTGACACGCAGTACGAATAGCTTCTACCCAAAAATACTTAGGTAAGGTTTTTGCATGAATCATAACTCGTGCCATCTCTTGAAATGTACAATTCTTTCTCTCAGCTATACCGTTCTGTTGAGGAGTCTTAGGAACACTAAATTCATGTTTGTAACCATTATAGTCACAATACTCTATAACCCCAGTATCAATAAATTCTCCACCTCTATCACTACGAATCCTATTTACTTGAGAGTCTTTCTCATTTTCAATTCGAAGTAAAATCTTCAAAAAGGTTTGAAATGTGTCATACTTTTGTTTTAAGAAAGCTACCCAAGTAAATCTGGTGAAGTCATCAACCATAACAAGAATATAACTCTGTCCACAGAGACTAACAGTTCGAGAAGGACCCATAAGGTCCATATGGATGAGCTCCAACGATTTAGAGGTAAGGATATCTTTGACTTTCTTATGAGGAGCCTTAACAATTTTTCCTTCTTGAAAAGAACCATAGATAATGTTAGAAATAGGTTTAATCTTAGGAATGCCTCTAACTATTTCTTGAGTAGACAATCTACTAAGGTTTTTATAACTTATGTGACCCATACGATTATGCCATATTTCATTGTCATCCATTCTGGCAATGTTACAGACCTCAGCACTATTTTGAACAGTATAACAATTGTCCTGAGTCCTGTAATAATGCACTCACCTTTTTCATTTAAAATTTTACAATTATTGTTTGAAAAGGTGACAGTATGATTTCAGTCACAAAATTATGAGATACTGAGTAGGTTTTCCTTAAGACCTTTTACTAGAAGAACATTTTCAAGTAAAGGTAATCCTTCTTCTTGGAGTGTTCCTTTACCAATGATTTGAGATGATACACCATCACCAAAAATAACTTTTCCTCCAGCAAAGTTGGTTTTGTTAAAGAGTTTGGTACCATCCCCAGTCATGTGTTTGACCATCCAGAGTCTAAATACCAACCAGAGGGAGTGTGTTCAGCTTTTAAAGCAGCAATTACAATATTACACTTCATCTGGGATAATAACTCATCTTTTCTAACCTAAACAGATCTTGTTTTCATTTTGCGCTTATTTGCTCTCAATTGAAAAAATTTGCGAGCATTAGATCTTTGTTGAAATTTTTTTTGCGCATGAGGCTGAATTTTATGGAAAGTATGAGCATTTGATTTAAAAAAGTGTCTCGAAATCCTTCTTGGAAATGATCTTTTAGGTTTAGTCTTTCTCCTTCTATAGTTACAGTTTTTGTCTGGTTATCTAGGAAGAACATAATTGTTACGGCTTCTCCTAGAATAGTTAAGGTTTTGGTACACATGAGTAATAGAGATAAGTTTGACTAAACTTCTAAAGTAGCATCCTTCAAAGGAATGAGCATATAAGTCATCGTAAGAGAAAAACAAGCTGCTCGAAGTTGGTATCTCTTTAGGAAAGTCTTTAAGCATAGGCTTGATGAATTTTTGAGGTTGAACCTTATTCCTAGGGAGTACAGTTTGAAAGATCGAATCACTCTTCCTAATAGGGGGGGGAAACATAATTAGTCTTAGGTGGACATTCACACTTAGACCAACTTGATTCCCTAATATCAAACTTAGATTGGTTTTTTCAAACTCATTTTTCAGAGAATGAAAGTTTGGACAACTTTCTACAGGTCTTTTGCCTCTTGACACAAACTTTAATGGTTCAAGGATTTTAGTTTGATCCTTCAAATTGGGGAAGAATCCTATTCCAGTTCGATTATCAGAATTGGTTTTGGAATCAGCAACAAATCCATCAAAACAGTTTGAGTTATTTTCAAATTATCAAATTTTTTGGAAACTGTTGATGTCTTCTCTTTAGATTGTTCTAATTCTAATAATGGCCCTTTATATTTTTTCTCTAGGGTTTCATTTTCTTCGATCAAATTCTTTAATTTTTCATCAAAAGTTTTAACTTCATTTTCATAAGTTAGAAATTGGATAGTATACTCTTCAGCATTAAGTTTAACCATCAGACTTAGGTCTTCTAATTTCTTAGTGATATCTTTCACTATCTTTTCTAGTCTAGTACTTTTCTTGAGAGTTTTCGCATAAAGTGTGTGAATGTCAGGGAGGTCTTCAGTGTTTGAGTCACTAAGTGCAGTGTGTGAAATGACCCCTAAGGATTCATTTCTTGAACTCACGCACCCATAGACATCGTCATTATCACATTCCCTTTGACTCACACACCCCATGGTAGAACTAGCAATATTCTCATAATTTAAAGCATCTAAACCAGTAGCAGCATGATTCATAACAACAGAAGTAGAGTTACTAGCATCATTCTCATACATACGCATATCATCATTGTATATAATCTTAGCAAAGAAAGACATGCAAGGATCAAAAACATCAGAAGATTCAGGTTCCTCATTCTCAGAATCACTTGAATCATCCCATGTTTTGTAAATGTTGGCCCTAGTATGTTTATTAGTAGTATTCAATTTCACTCTACAGTCTTGTGCTATGTGCCCTACTTTTGGACATCTAAAACACTTAATGTTCTTGAAGTATTTATTGGGTCTCATGTCCTTGTGATGTTTATCTTGACCTTTCTCATGAGGTTTGTAGTTAGACTGAATTGGATAATTTGGCTTTCCTTGTTTATTTGCCAATTTATTTCTAAATTTGACAATTTTCTTAAATTGTTTTGACATTAATGCAATTTGATTATCCAAACTATCTATATCACGTTCCTCATCAGAGTCATTAGTGGAAATAGTAAGCTCAGGTTTCATCAACTTAGTGGAAAAACTCAAGTTGGAACTAGTCTGTTTCCTATGGGACTGAGTCATTTGTTTCTTAAATTCTAATTCCATTTCCACAGTTCGAAGTTTACTACTGAGTAATTCAGGAGTGAGATTTTGATCACATATTTCCTCAATAGCATATCTTTTGTTATCAAATTTATGTGGTAACGACCTTAGAATTTTAGATACAATTTCATGTCTGTCATAAGTTATCCCATTAGCATGCAATTTTGTCACGATGTTAGTTAATTTCATGTAAAAGTCATCAAAGGTTTCAGAATTTGACATAATTAGGGAGTTATACTGCTGAACAAGCATTTGAGTTTTAGCAGCCTTAACTCTAGTGTCACCTCCATGTGTAATGATCAGTGTATCCCTAGCTTCCTTAGAAGTGGCACAAGATGAGATCCTTTTGAACTCATGTTCATTTATTGACTTAAAAATGTCATTCTTGCCTTTGTTATTGCTTCAAGAAGTTTGCTTCTCTTCTTGTGTGAACTCACTTAATGCTTTCTTAATCCTCTTATTACTTCTTTCAGTGGCTGGTTTAGTAGGATAAGTGTATCCATTTTCAACAATCTCGCAGACATCATCTCCCAAGGTTCCTTGTATGAAAGCAACCATTCTTACCTTCCAGTAAGCAAAGTTGTTTCCATCAAAGAGTGGGGGTCTGGTCAAGTTACCAAATCTTTCATTTTTCTCGACCATTGTTTTGATTTTAAGAACACAATTTCAGAAACACAAGATCTTTTAAAAGATTTCCAAAGCTCTGATACCAATTGAAAAACTGTTACTAAATCCATTTAATACAAGATTAAACTATTTAAGTAACTCTGTGCTGTTTTTTGAAGAAACTCTTTTCTAGAAAACAAATCAGTTTTAAATCATAAGACGTGTTTAAAATTTGCATGAGATCAGTTCGAGATTTGCTAACTAGTTTTGAAAAACAAAACTAAAACAGTTTTAAATCAGCACACTAATAAGAATGAGATGAGGAGATGTAGAAATATTAATGACGAGATATTTTTAACGTGGTAAAATCTCACCCAACTGAGGAAACATCCACGACTCCCTCTACGGAGTAAAAAGAAAAATCCACTAAAACAAAATATAACAGTTATAGACTATATAACACACATGCACAAAAATCTTACCTATACAAGTTTAGGAATGTACCCACTAGTGTCCTTCTAACTTTTCTGCAGTTCTGATTGTTGATGTTGTTCTCCCAATTTGCTAACTTCACTTTGTTCCAGTCTTTACGTCGACTCTTGTTTCAAGATCTTATTACCAACACTTTCAGTGTTGTAGTGTGTACGTGTTTGTGATGGTGATCTAACACATGCATGCACACACTCATGCTTATATTTACAAATAGTCCTAGCAAATTACAAATCAGATCTATATGCTGTGATTTTCAGTTTCTCTCTTCTTAGAAAACTTGAACCTTGTTTGAACTTTAAGATTAACCCAGAATCCACGGCTATGTTGCTCAGAAGACGTATCAAGATCTTAATCAATTTCAGGGTTTTGAAAAGATTTTTGAAATTAAAAACCGCCAAGTGTGATTCCAACTAGGTGAAAGGTCTTGTTTCAAAAGACCTAGAAATAGAAAATGTTATTGTTGATTTTGAGTATGAAAACATTTACAGAAAACAATTTACAACAAATTTCTCAAGACGAGAAACAATAAATGCAGATCTAGGTGTAATGTAACATAAAATGCTTAGATCTAAAATTTCTATGAAACAGAAACACTGATCTAGCTTAATGCTTAAGTTGGACACAAGATCTTAAAACGAAGAGGTTACAGCATGAAACCACTAACAAACCACTCTCAAAACTCTCAAACACTCAAGATTGTGTTTGGGATAAAACTGGTTTTGATAAACGAATTAGGGTTTGAAAAGGGTTTGGATGAATTTAGGGTTAGCGTTTCTAACTCTGGTTTCTCTCTCGCTTCTCTCTCTTCTCTCTTCTCTCTCTAAAATGACGAAGTGGCAAAAGTCTTCTAATGGTTGAGGGTTACCCTCCTTATATAGGAGGCTGAGAAGGATTAAGAAGGTATAGGTAAATTGAGGGTTGAGATTAAGTCAAGCAACCTTGACTTCCATCCAACGGTTAAAGGTAAGCGGTTGGTTATAAGGTTTGTGATAGGATGAGAGATGTTCGCAAGGATTGGGACAAGGACGCTTGCAGATCGTCGATTAACTCAATCCAAGGGATAATAAAACATGTTGGTTTACTCTCTTAGAAGAAACACACATACATCAATGGGGAAGCAACAGGTGTAAGGCAAACAGAGGATATCAAATGCGCATCTAAACTTAATTACATAGACACCCTGACTTCTCTAGAGCTTTCGATTCCTACCCAAGGAAACATTTCAGGGAAAAAACAAATAACCATTATTTATATAAAGACTCCAAAACTTTTTAGTTCCATTTTTAATTAAGAAAAAAAATTGTTTTAAAATCTTTATAAATTCCCAAAAATTATAAAAAATTGTTTTAAGGGAAATTAACACATACAAACAATTTAAACAATATGTGAACAATGTATGTTGTTCTAAAGTGTGTGAGTGACAGTGTATATACCTTGATTTATGAAACAAGAGGATATGAATTGAATTGAAGACTCTGAGGCTCTTTGGTGTCTAGGATGGGGACCCAATTTTGTCTCTATTTCCAAACTAGATGAGCACTTATACAATGTAGACTCAAGTGAGTCAAGAGTATAAGGTTCTTCAGTAGATTATTTAGTCTTTACTGACGCATCTCTACAGGGATTAAGGGGTGTGTTACAACAGGAGCATATGGCCATTGCATACACGTCTCACAAACATAATCCCCATGAAAAGAATTATCCCATACATGATTTAGAGCTCGTCGCAGTAGTGTTTTCCTTAAACATATGGAGGCATTACCTTATGGGTGAGAAATTTAGCCTCTTTACGGACCACAAGTCATTAAAATATTTATCACATAGAAAGACCTAAATATGCGGCAACGTCAATGGTTAGAGTTTGTGAAGGACTACCAATTTGATATTCACTATGACCCAGGCAAGGCAAATGTTGTAGCTGACGCCCTGAGTCAAAGACCTGTGGGGAAATTAGCATAAGTGTGGAAAATTAAGTTTAAGGAACTTGTCCAGGATGATGTTGTAGCTAGAGCATGCATTTTGGTGTTAACCATTACGCCCGATATAATTATGCAAGTAGTGAAAGCATAAGTAGGGGATAAAGACTGTCAAGACTGGGTACGATAGCTATTGACTGATGGAGCGGAGTCCTAGTCTATTAGTTCTGAGGGTGGGCTACGTTTCCATGGAAAATTTATAGTCCCAGACAATGGAGACTTGATATGTGCTGTCATGACAGAATCCCATGGTTTGATATTTGAAGTACATCCCGGCAGGGAAAAAATGTAACAAGATATGTACCGTCAATATTGGTGGGTAGGAATGAAAGGGAAATTTTTGAGTTTGTCTCCCAATGTGCCACTTGTCAGGTAGTGAAGGTGGACCACTAGTGACTAACTGGAATGTTACAACCGTTGGAAATACCAGTGTGGAAATGGAAAATTATCTCAATGGATTTTATCACAGGATTGCCGACGACGCAAAGTGGGCATGATTATACTTGGGTCAATGTCGACTGCCTGACCAAATCGGCACACTTCCTACCAGTGCAGATGGATTTCAATAAGGTACGTTATGCTCATCTTTTCATAGCAAATATTATCAGACTTCACGAGGTGCCGATCAATATAGTGTCCGGCCGAGATAAAATTTTTGTATCCCATTTTTGGCGAAGCTTCCAAGAGGCGATGGGAATCGAATTACGGTTGAGTACATAGTACCATCCGCAAATGAACGGGAAAATAGAGAGAGTCAACCAAATGTTGGAGGATATTCTTCGAATATGCATACTTGATTTTAAAGGAGGATGGGAGCAATACCTTCCGTTGGTCGAATTTTCATACAATAATTCGTACCAATTCACGATAGGTATGGCACCGTATGAGGCATTGTATGGTCGATCGCCTGCTTGTTGATTGGAAGTAGGAGACAATAAGCTCCTTGGACATGAAATGATCCAAGATACATCTTCAAGATTGAGCTTATTCAAAATCACATACGGATTGCATAGGATCGCTAGAAAACTATGCCGACGCAAATCGGAGGCATGTGGATTTGCAAGTGGGGGATCAAGTTTTATTGCGGGTATCTCCAATAAAAGGTGTTATGCGATTCGGGAAGAAAGGCAAACTTACGCCAAGATATGTAGGCCCTTTTTCCCATTATTGAAAGGAAGACCCGTGGCATATTGACTTTCTTTGACGAAACACCTATAAAAAATTCATGATGTATTCCATGTTTCATCTTTGAAGAAGTATAAAAGATGCGAGGGAGTTCATTGGCATATGTTCCATTAGATGATATTGAGTTGCAGCCTGACATTTCGTATGGGGAACACCCGATTGCCATTTTAGACCAAAGTGAGCGTAGACTATGGTCGAAAGTAGTGCCCTTGGTTCGAGTCTAATGGGGACACCATAATGTTGGGGAATCAACTTAGGAACGAGAGGAGGATATTCGAGAAAATTAACCACACCTCTTTTTACCAGGTAAGTCTAAATTTTGAGGACAAAATTTCCTTGTAGGGGGGGGGGGAGTATGTAATACCTCTTACTTTTGAGTAATTATTGTTATATAAGTTGCCATGTGGTTTAGTTATTTAAAATAAATTAAAATCGAATTAAATATTTATTTGTGTGATTTAAGAGTTAATATTTATGAGTATTGCATATTTACTGTTACATGAATGTAAATAGTGTAATATTATGTTATGTTGCGTCGTTGCGCTTTAAAGTGACGTTTATGGCTTATATCCCAATCGAACTATTTAAGATAGGTAATATGGCGTTGGGATAGGAAATTATAAATGAGATCTCGGATGTTAGTTTAGAGGGCACGGTTAGTCCGGGAACGGTTGAGATAGTCAAAATAAGTGTCAGGTGTGTTTTTGGGTTTCGGGGCACTTTTGGCTAGTTACAACTTAAATATGATGTTACGAGTCATTTTAAGTATGTAGTAGCATTTAATGTTAGACTTAATTGTATTTGAGATATTTTGGGTATTTAGTCTAGGAATAGAAATTAGAGCTCATTTGTGTTAAACCTAGAAAGAAAGAGAGAGTTAAAAAGCTTGAGAGAAAGAAGAGAAAAATAGAGGAATTGGTGATTTGAGATTGGAATCGTATCAACGAGGAGAAATCTGAGACTTCAATCTTGAGGCAAGTTTTCTAACTTGAATAAATGTATGATTGTGTGTAGGGCTGTAAATCGGGCGGGGTGATCCGGGCTTGGGGTTGCTCAGGCTCGGCCCGAACTCACTTATCCATGCTCAAGCCCGAGCTCGGCCCGAATTATTTTTCCACCTAGGCTCGAACTTGGCTCATATATATTACGGGCTTCGGGCCCGATTTCGGGCAAGCCCGATTTCAATTTTTTTGTTAAAAAAGTTTGAATTAATTTTTTTTCTTATATTTCCATCATGGACAAAATTACACATTGAAATCTAATTGATATTTCATGAAATAAAATATATAATTATGAAATGTATTAAATTAAAACAAGGGAAATAAGAGTGAAAACCTATAAATGCCTATTAAATTTCAAACATTTAGAAAAATTCGATCACTAACAAAAGCCTATTGTGACTTGAGCAATTATTAAATCAAATACCTATAATGAGATTAACAATAAAATCACAAAATTGAAAATCACATGTAATCTAATGTATTATGACAAATGATTTTTTTTTAAAGTAGTAAATGAAATAAAAGAACGAAACCTAATTAAACAATGTTAACATAAATATGTTATATTATATAAATTATTTATTTATTTATTTATTTATAAATACGAAGTTCGGTCTTTGCGAGGTTCGGCTCAAGATTGGCCCGAAATTCATTCGGGCTTAAAATTTTGGCTCAGGCTCGGCTCAGCTCAAACTCAAATAAAGCTCGGCCCGAAAATAGAGGGCCTAACGGGCGGGCTTCGGGCCTTGGTCGTTCAATTTACAGGCCTAATTGTGTGTGAATAAATTGTATAAATTGTTAGTGTTCTTGAGTTTAGACCATTTGGAGATTTTGGTGGTTTTGATGTTTAAACCCTTATGTATACGATGTAAAAATGATTTGAGGGGTTCATAATGGTGGGTTATTATGTATGAATGATTTGTAGATGATATTGGTTGATGATGTTGAGTTTAGATGGAAAAAAAGGGGTAGTAATTTAGGGTTCATATAAACCCGTAGCCAAAACTGGGCTGACCCAGGAGAATTGATTCGCCCCTAGAGAATCGATTCGGTAAAATGATAGGCTACAGGTTTGAGTTCGCGAATCAATTCGGGTAGGCCGAATCGATTCGTCAAGTTAGAAGAAAGTTTGGTTCTCTCGACCGAATTGATTCGGATGAGGCGAATCGATTCGCTTCCAAGAGCAAATCGATTCGGCCAGGGTGAATCGATTCGAAAATAGTGATGTTTTACAAAAAATTTCTAACTTTGTTTTAACTCCTTTTCTCTTGGGTCTAAAGATTTGGAACCTTATTATAAAATGTATTATAGATAAATATGACCTTATTTGAGGATATTAATACCCTAGGATGATAAGGGAGCATTTGGTCCTATTTTGGGGATTAGAAACGATAGTATAATACCTTAATTGGTTAAGAAAATGATAGTAGGACTAGTGTATAGTAGGACGTTGTTGTCTTGGATTTCGAGGGCTAGTATAGAAGTGTTTATACATTGTAGGCTTAATTTATTATACATCTATGATTTTGGGTATAAGAATTGTTGTTTTAATTTACTGTACATACAATTTGTGATTTTGGCATACATGCACATACCTCTCTAAATGCTATTATAAGGGAAGTTACGCGAAAGAGGTAAATCCCCTGGCTAATGAATGCAGGGAGAGCATAGTCCTCAGGCCATAGCACCAGTTCTTACATTGTGTGATTTTTTACTCGAAGTGAAGTAATTTCGGGTATGGTTACGCCTCACTGTCGAATGTATATAGTCGCGCCTCCAACACGTTGTGATTTAGGGAACCCAGGTAGTCATGGAATTTGGCCCTGGAAGATGATAGAAATTAAAGAACGCATCCTGTGAGGTAATTACTAGAAGGATGGTTTTAGAAATGTTATTGAATGAATATAAAAATTCTCATTCAAATTGTTTTTTAATGAAAATGATTAAATGGAATTATGAATCAACTCTGATTATATGTGATCATTATGATTAATTTACTTGCGAGGATGAATGATAAATTGGTAAACCAGGCATATTGGATGGGTCTTGGATTGTCACCTCAGTTAAGTCAGAATTGATCTCGGTCCTCGATCGTCACCTCTTTTAGGTCGGAATTGACCTCGACTTTGGATCGTCCCCTCAGTAAGGTCGTAATTAACCTTGATCCTCAGTTGTTACCTCTTTTGGGTCAGAATTGACCTTGGTCTTATATCGTCACCTCAATTAGGTTAGAATTGACCTGGGTCCTCGGTCGTCACCTCAGTTTGTTCAAAATTGACCTCAGTCTTAGATCGTCACCTCAGTTAGGTCATAATTGATATTAGTCCTCGACCGTAACCTTGTTTAGGTCAGAATTGACCTCGATCTTGGATCCCCCCTCAATTAGGTCAGAATTGACCTCAGTCCTCGTTCGTCACCTATTTTACTTCAGAATTTACATCGATCTCGGATCGTCACCTCATTTAGGTTAGAATTGGCCCTCAGTCGTCACCTCTTTTAGTTTAGAATTGACCTCGGTATTGAATCGTCACCTCATTTAGGTCAGGATTATCCTTGGTCCTCAGTTGTCACCTCAGTTAGGTCAGAATTAACCATTATCTTGGATCATCATCTCAGTTAGGTCAGTATTGACCTCGGTCGTCACCTCTTTTAGGTCAGAATTGACCTCGGTCTTAAATCGTCACCTCAGGTATGTCACGATTGACCTCGGTCGTCACATCATCTAGGTCAGAATTGACCTCAGTCTTGTATCGTCACCTCAGTTAGGTTTGAATTGACGTCATTCCTCGGTCATCACCTTTTTAGGTCAAAATTGACCTAGGTCTTGGATTGTCACCTCAGTTATGTCTCGATTGACATTGGTCCTCGGTCGTCACCTCAGTTAGCTCAGAATTAACCTCGGTCTTAGATCTTCACCTCAATTCGGTCAGAATTGACCACGATCCTCGGTCCTCACCTTTTCTAGGACAGAATTGACCTGGATCTTAGATCATCACCACAGTTAGGTCTGGATTGGCCTTGGTCCTCGATTATCACCTCAGTTTGTTCAGAATTGACATTGGTCTTGGATCGTCACCTCAGTTAGGTCAGAACTGACCTCAGTCCTCGATCGTTTCTTTTTAAGGTCAGAATTGATCTTGGTCTTGGATCGTCACCTCAGTTAGCTCAAAATTAACCTCAATCCTTGGTCGTCACCTCTGTTAGGTCAGAATTGACCTCGGTCTTAGATCATCACCTCAGTTAGGTCAGAAGTAACATCGGTCCTCGGTAGTCACCTTTTTAGGTTAGAATTGACCTAATTCTTGGATCGTCACCTCAGTTAAGTCCGAATTGACCTCGATCCTCGGTTGTAACCTCTTTTACATCATACATGACCTCAGTCTTGATCGTCACCTCAGTTAGGTCAGAACTGACCTCGGTCCTCGGTTGTCACCTCTTTTAGATCATAATTAACCTCGATCTTGGATCTTCACCTCAGTTAGGTAAGAATTGACCTTGGTCCTCGATCGTCGCCTCAGTTAGGTCATAATTGACCTCGGTCTTGGATCGTCACCTCAGTTAGGTCAAAATTAACATTTATCATCAGTCGTCACCTTTTTTAGGTCAGAATTGACCTCAATCTGGGATCATCACCTCAATTAGGTCAGAATTGACCTTGGTCCTCGGTTATCACCTCTTTTATGTCAGAATTGACCTCGATTTTGGATCATCGCCTCAGTTAGGTCCAAATTGTCCTCAGTCCTCAGTCGTCACCTCTTTCAGGTTAGAGTTGACCTCTATCTTGGATCGTCACCTCAGTTAGGTAAGGATTGACCTTGATTCTCGATCATAATCTCAATTAGTTCAAAATTGACCTTTGTTTTGGATTGTCACCTCAGTTAGGTCAGAATTGACCTCGGTTATTTGTCGTCACCTCTTTTAGGTCAGAATTGACCTTGATCATGTATCTTCACCTCAGGTATCTCCGGATTAACCTCAGTCCTCAGTTGTCACCTCTATTAGGTTAGAATTGACCTCGGTTCTCGGTCGTCAACATTTTTAGGTAAAAATTGACCTCAATCTAGGATAGTCACCTCAGCTAGGTCAAAATTGACCTTGGTCCTCGTTCGTAACCTCTTTTAGGTTAGAATTGACATCAAGCTTGGATCGCCACCTTAGTTATGTAAGATTTGACCTCGGTCTTGATCGTCACCTCTTTTAGGTCAGAATTGACCTCGGTCCTCGGTCGTTACGTCAGTTAGCTCAGAATTGACCTCGATCCTCGGTCGTTACCTTTTTTAGGTCATAATTGACCTTGTTCTTGGATGGTCACCTCAGTGAGGTCAAAATTAACCTCAGTCCTCGATCGTCACCTCTTTTAAGTAAAAATTGACCTCGGTCTTGGATCATCACCTCAGTTAGGTCAGGATCGACCTCGATCCTCGATCGTCACATCTTTTAGGTCAGAATCGACCTTGGCCTTAGATCGTCACCTCAGTTAACTCAGAATTGACCTGGGTCCTTGGTCGTCACTTCTTTTAGGTCAGAATAGACCTCGGTCTTGGATCGTCACCTCACTTAGGTCAGAATTGACCCCGGTCCTCCATCCTCATGTCTTTTAGGTTAGAATTGACCTCAAAATTAGATCATCACCTCAGTTAGGTCAGAATTGACCTTGGTTGTCACCTCAGTTAGGTCAAAATTGACCTCGATCTTGGATTGTCACCTCAGTTAGGTCAAAATTGACATCGGTCCTCGAGCGTCACCTTTTTTAGGTCAGAATTGACCTCAATCTTGGATCGTCACCTCAGTTAGGTCATAATGGAACTTGATCCTCGATCGTTACCTCTTTTACATCAAAATAGACCCCGGTCCTAGATCGTCACCTCAGTTATGTCAAAATTGACCTCGGTCTTGGATCGTCATCTCAGTTAGGTCAGGATTGACCTCGGTCCTTGGTCGTCACCTCAGTTAGGCCAGAATTGACCTTTCTCTTGGATAGTCACCTCAGTTAGGTCAGAATTAACCTTAATCGTCAACTTTTTTAGGTCATAATTGACCTCGGTCTTGTACATCACCTTAGTTATGTCAGGATTGACCTCGATCCTCGGTCATCACCTCAGTTAGGTAAGAATTGACCTCGGTCTTGGATCATCACCTCAGTTAGGTGAAAAATGGCCTCGATCCTCGGTCGTTACCTTTTTAGGTCAGAATTGACCTCGATCTTGAATCGTCACCACATTTAGGTTTGGATTGACCTCAGTCCTCGGTCTTCACCTCAGTTACCTCAGAATTAACCTCGATCATGGATCGTCACCTCAGTTAGGTCAGAACTGACTGAGGTCCTTGGTTGTCACCTCTTTTAGGTCGGAATTAACCTCGGTCTTGGATCGTCACCTTAGTTAGGTAAGATTTGACCTCGATCCTTGATCATCACCCCTTTTAGGTCAGAATTGACCTCGGTTTTGGATCGCGACCTCAGTTAGGTCATAATTAATGTCGGTCCTCGGTCGTCACATCTTGAGTTCTGAATTGACCTCGGTCTAGGATCTTCACTTCAGTGAGATCAAAATTGACCTCGTTCCTCGATCGTCAACTCTTTTACATCAGAATTGACCTCGATCTTGGATCTCCACCTCAATTAGGTAAAGATTGACCTCGATACTCGGTCATCACCTTAATTAGGTCAGAATTGATCATTGTCTTAGATCGTCACCTTAGTTAGGTCAGAATTGACCTCAATCCTCGCTCGTCACCTCTTTTAGGTCAGAATTGACCTCGGTCTTAGATCATCACCTTAGGGAGGTCAGGATTGACTCAATCCTCGGTCATCACCTCTTTTGAGTCAGAATTGACCTCGGTCTTAGATTCTCATCTCAGTTAGGTCAGAATTGACTTCGGTCCTCGGTCATCACCTCTTTTAGGTCAGAATTGACAGAGGTCTTAAATCATCACCTCAATTAGGTCAGAATTGACTTTGGTCCTCGACTGTCACCTCAGTTTTTGGTCAGAATTGACCTCGGTCTTGGATCGTCACCTTAGTTAGGTAGGAATTGGCGTCGGTCCATAATCGTCACCTTTTTGGTCAGAATTGACCTCGATCTTAGATTATCACCTCAGTTAGATCAGAATTGACCTCGATCCTCGGTCGTCACCTCTTTTACGTCAGAATTGACCTTAATTTCTTATCGTCACCTTAGTTAGGTCAGAATTGACCTCAGTCCTTGGTCGTCACCTATTTTAGGTCAGAATTGACATAGGTCTTGGATCATCACCTCAGTTAGGTCAAGATTGACCTCGGTCCTCAATCGTCACCTCAGTTAGGTCAAAATTGACATTTTCTTGGATCGTCAATTCAGTTAGGTCAGAATTGACCTCGATCGTCACCTCTTTTAGGTTAAAATTGACCTCGGTCTTGAAATGTCACCTCAATTTTGTTAGGATTAACCTCGGACCTCGGTCGTCACCTCAGTTAGGTCAAAATTGACCTCAACCTTGGATCATCACCTCAGTTAGGTCAGAATTGACCTCAGTCCTCGGTCGTCACCTTTATAGATCAGAATCGACTTAGGTCTTGGATTGTCACCTCAGTTCGGTCTGGATTAAGCACGATCCTTGATTGTCACCTTTTTTAGGTTAGAATTGACCTCGATCTTGGATCGTCACCACAGTTATGTTAGAATTGGCCCTGATCCTCGGTCGTCACCTCTTTTAGGTCAGAATTGGCCTCGATCTTGGATTGTCACCTTAGTTAGGTCAGGATTGACCTCGGTCCTCAATCTTCACCTATTTCAGAAAAAAATTGACCTCGATCTTCGATCGTCACCCCAGTTAGGTTAGAATTGATCTCGATACTCGATCGTCACCTCTTTTAGGTCAGAGTTGACCTCAATTTGGGATCGTCACCGCAGCTAGTTCAAAATTGACCTCGATCATCACCATTTTTGGGTTAGAATTGACCTTGGTCATTAATCGTCACCTCAGTTAGGTTATAATTGACCTCGATCCTCGGTCGTTACCTCAGTTAGCTCAGAATTGACCTCAATCTTGGATCATCACCTCAGTTAGGTCAAAATTGACCTCGATCCATGGTTATAACAATTTTTAGGTCAAAATTGACCTCCGTATTATATCGTCACCTATGTTAGGTCAGAATTGACCTCGGTCCTCGATCATCACCTTTTTAGGTCAGAATTGCCCTTTATCTTGGATCGTCACCTCAATTCGATCAAAATTGCTCTCGATCCTCGATCGTCACTTCTTTAAGGATAAAATTAACCTCGTCCTAGATCATCACCACAGTTAGGTCACGATTGACCTCGGTCCTCAGTCGTCACCTCGGTTAGGTCAGAATTGACCTCAGTATTGGATTGTCAACTCAATTAGGTCTGAATTGTCCTCAGTCCTCGGTTGTCACCTCTTTTAGGTCAGAGTTGACCTCGATCTTGGATCGTCACCTCAATTTGGTCAGGATTGACCTTGGTCCTCGATCGTCACCTCAGTTAGGTCAGAATTGACCTCAGTCTTTGATCGTCACCTCAATTAGGTTAGAATTGACCTCGGTCCTCGTTCATCACCTTTTTTAAGTCAGAATTAACCTCAATCTTGGATCGTCACCCTAGTTAGGTCAGAATTGGCATCGATCCTTGGTCGTCACCTCTTTTAGGTCAGAATTGGCCTCGGTCTCTGATCATCACCTCAGTTAGGTCAATATTGACCTCGCTCCTCCCTCATCACCTCTTTTAGGTAAAAAATGACCTCCATCTTGGATTGTCACCTCAATTAGGTCAGAATTGACCTTAGTCCTCGGTCGTCAACTTTTTAGGTGAGAATTGACCTCAATCTTGGATCATCACCTCAGTTAGGTCAGGATTGACCTCGATCGCCACCTCTTTTAAGTCAGAATTGACCTCGGTCTTGGATCGTCACTTCATTTAGGTCAGAATTGACCTCGGTCCTTGGTCGTCACCTTTTTTAGATCAGAATTGAGCTCGATCTTGGATCGCCACCTCAGTTAGGTCAGAATTGACCTCGGTCCTCGATCGTCACCTCTTTTATGTCAGAATTGACCCCGGTCCTGGATCATCACCTCAGTTATGTTAGAATTGACCTTGATGTCATCACCTCTTTTAGTTTAGAGTTGAACTCGGTCTTGGACCGTCACCTCAGTTAGGTCAAGATTATCCTCGGTCCTCAGTCGTCACCTCAGTCAGGTCAGAATTAACCTCGTTCTTAGATCATCATCTTTGTTAGGTCAGAATTGACCTCGATACTCGATCGTCACCTCAGTTAGGTCAGAATTGAACACGGTCTCCGATCATCACCTAAGTTAGGATAGAATTGACCTCGATCCTCGGTCGTCACCATTTTGAGGTCGGAATTGACCTCGATCTTTGATTATCACCTTAGTTACATCATAAATGGCCTCGGCTCTCGATCGTTACCTCTTTTAGGTCAGAATTGGCCTCGGTTTTGGATCATCACCTCAGTTCAGTCAGGATTTACCTCAATCCTTAGTCTTCACCTCAGTTAGCTTAGAATTGACCTTGGGCTCGGTTCCTCTCCTCAGTTAGGTCAGAATTGACCTCGATCTTGGATCGTCACCTCAGTGAGTTCAAGATTGACCTCGGTCCGTGATCGTCTCCTCTTTTAAGGCAGAGTTGACCTCGATCTTGGATCTTCATCTCTGTTAGGTCAGGATTGCTTCAATCCTCGATCGTCATGTCTTTTAGGTCAGAATCGACCATCACCTCAATTAAGTCATAATTTACCTTGGTTCTTGGTCATCACCTCTTTTAGGTCAGAATTGACCTCAGTCTTAGATTTTCACCTCGTTTAAGTCAGAATTGACCTCGGCCCTCGGTCATCACCTCTTTTAGGTCAAAATTGACCTCGACACCTCAGTTAGGTCAAAATTGACCTCGATCCTTAGTTATCACCTCAGTTAGGTCAGAATTGACCTTGGACTTAGATTATCACATCAGTTAGGTCAGAATTGAC
Organism: Sambucus nigra; assembly: GCA_949130495.1. NCBI lineage: Eukaryota > Viridiplantae > Streptophyta > Magnoliopsida > Dipsacales > Adoxaceae > Sambucus > Sambucus nigra. The sequence continues at coordinate 241,468 of CASBWL010000244.1, forward strand.
ATCGGTCCTTAGTCGCCACCTTTTTAGATCAAAATTGAGTTTCATCTTAGATCGCCACCTCAGTTAGGTCAGAATTGACCTCGATCCTTGATCGTCACCTCTTTTATGTCAGAATTGACCCCGGGCCTGGATCGTCACCTCAGTTATGTCAGAATTGACCTCGACCCTTGGTCGTCCCCTCAGTCAGGTCAGAATTAACCTCGTTCTTGGATCGTCATCTTTGTTAGGTCAGAATTGACCTCGATCCTCGGTCGTCACCTTTTTTAGGTCAGAATTCACCTCGATCTTGGATTGTCACCACAGTTAGGTTAGAATTGACCCCAATCCACAGTTGTCGCCTCTTTTAGGTCAAAATTGACCTCGATCTTGGATTATCATATAAGTTAGGTTAGGAATGACCTCGGTCCTTGATCGTCGCCTCTTTTTGGTCAAAATTGACCTCAATCTTCGATCGTCACCTAAATTAGGTCAGAATTTACCTCGACCCTCGGTCATCACCATTTTAGGTGAGAATTGGCCTTGATCTTGGATCGTCACCTCAAATCAATGAAAATTTCCCTCGATCCTCGATCGTTACCTCTTTTAGGTCATAATTAACCTCGTCTTAGATCATCACCATAGTTAGTTAAGGATTGACCTCGGCCCTCAGTTGTCACGTCAGTTAGGTCAGAATTAACATCGGTCTTGAATCGTTACCTCAGTTAGGTCAGAATTGACCTCGATCCTTGATCGTCACCTTTTTAGGTAAGGATTGACCTTGATCTTGGATCATCACCCCCGTTTGATCAGAATTGATCTCAGTCCTCAATCGTCACCTCAGTTAGGTTAGAATTGTCCTGCGTCTTATATTTTCAACTCAGTTAGGTTAGAATTGTCCTCAGTTCTCGATTGTCACCTCCTTTAGGTCAGAATTAACCTCGATATTGTATCGTCACCTCAATTTGGTCATGGTTGACCTCGGTCCTCGGTCGTCACCTCAGTTAGGTCAAAATTGACCTCGATCTTCGATCTTCACATGAGTTAGGTTAGAATTGACCTCGGTCCTCGGTCGTCACCTTTTTTAAGTCAGAATTGACCTCGATATTGGATCATCACTTTAGTTAGGTCAGAATTGGCATCGGTCCTTCTTCGTCACCTCTTTTAGATCAGAATTGGTTTCGGTCTTGGATCATCACCTCAGTTAGGTTAGGATTGATCTTGGTCCTCGATCATCACCTATTTTAGGTCAAAATTCACCTCGGTCTTGGATCGTCACCTTAGTTAGGTCAGAATTGACCTCAGGTCTCTATTATCACCTTTTTAGGTGAGAATTGACCTCAATCTTAGATCATCACCCGAGTTAGGTCAGGATTGATCTTGATCGTCATTGCTTTTAAGTCAGAATTGACCTCAGTCTTAGATCGTCACCTGTTTTAGGTCGAAATTGATCTTGGTCCCTAGTCGTCACGTCATTTAGGTCTGAATTGACCTCTTTCTTGGATCATCACCTCAGTTAGGTCAGAATTGACTTCGGTCCTTGGTCGTCACCTTTTATAGGTCAGAATTGACCTCAGGCTTGGATCGTCACATCAGTTAGGTCAGAATTGATCTCAGTCCTCAGTCGTCCCCTATTTTAGGTAAGAATTAACCTCAGTCTTGGATCGTCACCTCATATAGGTCAGGATTGACCTCAGTCCTCGGTTGTTTCCTCTTTTAGGTTAGAATTGACCTCAGTCTTGGATCGTCACCTTAGTTAGGTCAGGATTGACCTCGGTCCTTGATCGTCACCTTTTTTAGGTCATAATTAACCTCGATCTTCGATCGTCACCTCACTTAGGTCATAATTGATCTCGATACTCAATCGTCACCTCAATTAGGTCAGAATTGACCTCGGTCTTGGATCATCACCTCAGTTAGGTTAGAATTGACCTCAATCCTCGATCGTCACCTATTTTAAGTCAGAATTGACCCCAATCTTGGATCTTCACCTTAGTTAGGTCAGAATTGGCCTCGGTCCTTGATCGTCATGTCTTTCAGGTTAGAATTGGCCTCAGTCTTGGATCATCACCTGAGTTAGGTCAAGATTGACCTCAGTTCCCGGTCGTTACCTCAGTTAGCTTAAAATTAACCTCGGGCTCGGTTCCTCTCCTCTATTAGGTCAGAATTGACCTCAATCCTTGGTCTTCATCTTTTTTAGATCAGAATTGACCTCGTACTTGGATCGTCACCTCAGTGAGGTTAAGATTAACCTCGGTCCTCGATTGTCACCTCTTTTCAGTCAGAATTGACCTCAGTCTTGGATCGTCACCTCAGTTAGGTCAGGATTGACCTCGATCCTCATTCGTCATGTCTTTTAGGTCATAATTAACCTTGCTCTTAGATTGTCACCTCAGTTAACTCAGAATTGACCTTGGTCCTTGGTCGTCACCTCTTTTAGGTCAGAATAGACCTTGGTCTTGGATTGTCACCTTAATTAGGTCACAATTGACCTCGTTCCTCGGTTCTTACCTCTTTTAGGTCAGAATTGACCTCGGTATTAGATCGTCACCTCAGTTAGGTTAGAATTGACCTCGGTCCTCGATTGTCACCTCAGTTATGTCATAATTGACCTCAGTCTTGGATTATCTACTCAGTTAGGTCAGAATTATCATCGGTCCTCGATCGTCACCTTTTTTAGGTCAAAATTGACCTTGATCTTGGATCGTTATCTCAATTAGGTCAAAATTAACCTCGGTCCTTGATCGTCACCTCTTTTACATCAGAATTGTCCCCGATCCTGGATTGTCAGCTTAGTTATGTTAGAATGGACCTCGAGCTTATCACCTCTTTTAGTTGAGAATTAACCTCGATCTTCGATCGTCACCTCAGTTATGTCAGGGTTGACCTCGATCCTTAGTCGTCACGTCAGTTAGGTCAGAATTGACCTTTGTCTTGGATCGTCACCTCAGTAGGTCAGAATTGACCTCGATCGTCACCTTTTTTAGGTCATAATTGACCTCGGTCTTGGATCGTCAACTCAATTTTGTCAGGATTAACCTCGATCCTCAGTCGTCATCTTAGTTACATCAAAATTGACCTTGACCTTAGATCATCACCTCAATTAGGTAAGAATTGATCTCAGTCCTCGGTCGTCACCTTTTAAGATTAAAATTGACCTAGGTATTAGATTGTCACCTCAGTTCGGTCTGGATTGACTTCGGTCCTCAATTGTCATCGCAGTTAGGTCAGAATTGACCTCGATCTTGGATCGTCACCTCAGTTAGGTTAGAATTGACCTCGATCCTTGGTCGTTACCTTTTTTAGGTCAGAATTGACCTTAATCTTGGATCGGCCCCACAGTAAAGTCTAGATTGACCTCGGTCCTCGATCGTCTCCTCAGTTAGGTCAGAATTAACCTCGGTCTTGGATCATCATCTCAATTAACTCAGAATTGACCTCAATTTTCGGTTGTCACCTTTTTAGGTCAGAATTGACCTCGATCTTGGATTGTCACCAAAGTTAGGTTGGGATTGAACCCGATCCTCGATCGTCACCCCTTTTAGGTCAGAATTGACCTCAGTCTTGGATCGTCACCTCATTTGGGTCAGGATTGACCTCGGTCCCCGATCGTCACCTCTTTTAGGTCAGAATTGACCTTGTTCTTCGATCGTCACCTCAATTAGGTCAGAATTGACCTCGATACTCGGTCGTCACCTCTTTTAGATTATAATTGACCTCGGTATTTGGTTGTCACCTCAGTTAGTTCATAATTGACCTCGGTCCTCGATCATCACCTTTTTAGGTTAGAATTGACCTTTGTCATTGATCCTCACCTCAGTTAGGTCATAATTGACCTCATCCCTCAATTGTTACCTCAGTTAGGTCAGTATTGACCTCGGTCTTGGATCGCCACCTCAGTTAGGTTAGAATTGACCTCAATCCTCGATCGTCACTTTTTCTAGGTCATAATTTTCCTCGATCTTATATCATCACCTAAGTTAGGTCATAATTGACCTCGGTCCTCGGTCATCACATTTTTAGGTCAGAATTGACCTTTATCAAAGATCATCACCGCGGTTCGATCATAATTGACTTAAATCCTCGATCGTCACCTCTTTTTGGTCAGAATTGACCTCGTCTTAGATGATCACCATAGTTAGGTAAGGACTGACCTCGATCCTCAGTCGTTACCTCAGTCAGGTCAGAATTGACCTCAGTCTTTGATTGTCAACTCAATTAGGTCACAATTATCCTCGATCTTCAGTTGTCACCTTTTTTAGGTCAAAATTGGCCTCATCTTAGATCATCACCAGAGTTAGGTTAGGATTGACCTCGGTCCTCAGTCGTCACCTCAGTTAGGTCAGAATTGTCCTCGATCTTTGATCGTCCCCTCAGTTAGGTCATAATTGGCCTCGGTCCTCGATCTTCATCTTTTTTAAGTCATAATTGACCTCGATCTTAGATCATCACCTTAGTTAGGTCAGAATTGACGTCGATCATCGGTCGTCACCGATTTTAGGTCAGAATTGGCCTCAGCCTTGGATTATCACCTCAGTTAGGTCAGGATTGACCTTGGTCCTTGATCATCACTTCTTTTCGGTCCAAATTGAGCTCGATTTTGGATCGTCACCTTAATTAGGTCAGAATTGACCTCAGACCTCGGTCGTTACCTTTTTAGGTCAGAATTGACCTCAATCTCTGATCATCACCTCAGTTAGGTCAGGATTAACCTCAGTCCTCTATCGTTACCTCTTTTAGGTCGGTATTAACCTCAGTCCTCGATCATTACCTCTTTTAGGATTAACCTCGATCGTCACCTCGTTTAAGTCAGAATCGACCAGGTTCTCATATCGTCACCTCATTTAGGTTGAGATTGTCCTTGGTCCTCAGTCGTGATGTCATTTAGGTCTGAATTGACCCCCTTCTTATATCATCACCTTAGTTAGGACAGAATTGACCTCGGTCCTTGGCCGTCACCTTTTATAGGCCAGAATTTACCTCGAGCTTGGATCATCACGTCAGTTAGGTCAGAATTGATCTCGGTCCTCGATCGTCACCTCTTTTAGGTTAGAATTGAACTCGATCTTGGATCATCACCTCAGTTAGGTTAGGATTGACCTCAGTCCTCGGTCGTCACCTCTTTTAGGTTAGAATTGATCTCGATCTTGGATTGTCACCTCAGTTAGGTCAGGATTGACCTCAGTCCTCCATCATCACCTCTTTTAGGTCAAAATTGAACTCGATCTTTTATCATCCCCTTATTTAGGTCAGAATTGACCTCGATACTCGATCATCACCTCAGTTAGGTCAGAATTAACATCGGTCTTGGATCATCACCTCAGTTAGGTTAGAATTGACTTTGGTCCTCAGTCATCACCTTTTTTAAGTCATAATTCACCTCGATCTTGGACGGACACCTTAGTTAGGTCAGAATTTGCCTCAATCCTCGGTCGTCACCTCATTTAGCATAGAAATGACCTTGGGCTCGGTTTTTCTCCTCAGTTAGTTCAGAATTGACCTTGATCCTTGGTCATTATCCTTTTTAGGTCAGAATTGACCTCGATCTTTGATTGTCACCTCCGTGAGGTAAAGATTGACCTCGGTCCTTGATCGTCACCTCTTTTAAGTCAGAGTTAACCTCGGTCTTGGATCGTAACCACATTTAAGTCAGGATTGACCTCGATCCTTGGTCATCATGTCTTTTAGGTCATAATTGACATTTATCTTAGATCGTCACCTCTGTTAAGTCAGAATTGACCTCGGTCCTTGGTGGTCGCCTCTTTTAGGTCAGAATAGACCTCGGTCTTGGATCGTCAACTCACATAGGTCAGAATTGACCTCGGTCCTTGATCGTCACCTCTTTTAGGTCAAAATTGACCTCGATATTAGATCATCACCTCAGTTAGGTCAGAATTGATCTCGATCCTCGGTTATCACCTCAGTTAGATCAGAATTAACCTTTATCTTGGATTGTCACCTCAGTTCGGTCAAAATTGACCTCGATCTTCACCTTTTTT